>CM050174.1:58544222-58628606 GCA_027410445.1 Discoglossus pictus
CTCTCTCTTGCTCTCTCTCCTTGCTCTCTCTTTCTTTCTCTCTTTGCTCTCTCCTCCCCTCTCATATCAGATCACACAGGGTGATACACGTCTCTCTCTCTTTCTCGCTCTCTCTCTCCCTCTCTCTCTCTCGCTCTCTCTTTCTTTCTCTCTTTGCTCTGTCCTCCCCTCTCATATCAGATCACACAGGGTGATACACGTCTCTCTCTCTCTCGCTCTCTCTTTCTTTCTCTCTTTTCTCTCTCCTCCCCTCTCATATCAGATCACACAGGGTGATACACGTCCCTCTCTCTCTCTCTCTCTCTCTCTCTCTCTCCTTTCTTTCTCTTTCTCTCTTTGCTCTCTCCTCCCCTCTCATATCAGATCACACAGGGTGATACATGCTTTTCCCCTTTTTCTGGCTTCCTAATTACATGCCATCAAAATGACGAGTGGCCTGTCAGTGCTCATTATTCTGGCTGCTCGTTATCTATGCGCTGAGGGAAGCTGCACCCTCCGGCCGGACACTGACTGATGGCATCTATTAATCAGCTCGCTCGTGGAGCATTACCTGTGCACACAGCTCCATCCTGTGTATATTGTGCCCGCTGTGGGTGGGGAGTCAGTTTTGGTTAAAAGAGGATACTTTTAATTTTTATGGCTCCAGAGGGGCTAAGGCTGTAGCAAAATGCCGGACTTAAAGGGTCACTTTGGTTTCAGAAAATTAAACATGCTTGTGTAAGTATGTAACAAACTAATAACATTAGCAGCTATGAAAATTATGAGCACAAGAGCACTGAATTTACCAGTCTGCTTGTGTTGTGGAGGTTACATCATGGACAGTTAGTTGGTCTGGAGTTCTAGGGGGGTTATGTTACTGGGGGTTTCTCTGTTACTTCCCTCTTTTGTCAAGTGCTTGTATAAACTGGAGGTCTTTCAGATCTTAATGGACCATGTAAAACTCATATGTTTGTTGGACAGAGACTATTAAAAACCCAAAAGCAGATTAAAATAATCAAAAGTTGTTATTTTTTCTTACTTCTGAATATATCAGTTTTCCCCTCAAGCAGAACAGCTTCTCTCCACCCCCTGTGCTTATCAGGGGCATGGCCAGCTCTGCCTGTGACCTAGATTTAAAATAAAATGTCTTACCAGTCTATGTTCTGGTTTAAACTGAGCTTGCTCATACCTGTCATTGAGGCCTATCGGACAGCTGCATGCGTGTTACAATAGAGCTGTTACTTCTGTTTAGGAAGTGGAGGCAGGGTGGACCAATGACATCATAGACCAGCCTGCTTCCAAGCTCCCCAATGTTCCAGCCCCCAAGCTCCACCCCTGATAAGGCAAAGGAAGGTGGAGAAAAGCTCTGCTTGAGGAGCAAACTAACAATTTCAAAAGTAAGAAAAAAAAAACTTTTTATTTATTTAAAAACTGCATACTGTTTTGATTAGACTCTGCCCAACAAACACTTTTATGAGCTTTACTTGTAAGTGCACCACAGTGTCTTTTAATAGAGATGTAATTTATATGCGGGTTCCCTGGTGGTCCAGTGGTTAGGATTCAGTGCTTTCAATGCTGCGACCTTGGGTTCAGTACTTGGCAGATGGGAAACCACCTAGGAATACCAGCAGCCATATGCGGTGGCCCACTGGAGAAGGAACTTGCAACCCACTCTAGTATCTTTGCAATGAAAACCAAGTGGATTAACCATGGCCATAAAGATGTTGCGGTCCATGAGATCACAGAGAGTCGGACACGACTGAATGGCACAACAACAACAATTTACCTGCAAGGTTCCTCCCAGCTGCAACCTTAATTTTTTTATTTATTTTTTAAATATATTTAAACTTTCTGAAAGAATTTGCACATAATCAAGTTAGCGTTAATAAGAGCATGCTAAATATATATATATATGTGTGTGTGTGTTAAGATTGCGTGCAATATGTTTGCGCAGCACTTCAGTACATATGGTTGATATATATATAAACCATGATAATTTGTGTATGTCCAAACTACCCAGCATGCCTCTGGAGCAGTTCCTGCAGCGTGTCACATGTCAGTGTGACAGTCTGTGTGTCCCCTCTGCACAGGACACAATGCCTCCTCAGCTGGCAGGCACAGGATAATTAGCAATTAGGGCTCGGTCCATCTGCTCCTGTGTGACACAGGGTCTCCCTTCCCTTTAATTAAACGTCTGATGAGCTCCTCACTCAATTAGCTAAGGGCAGCGCATGTGTGTCTAGAGTGGGAATGTGTGTGTGCATCTGCAGTGTGATAGTGTACGGTGTGTCTAGTGCTAAATGTGTGTTTATGTACACTATAATTGTGTGTGAGTGTGTGGCATTGGAAATCTGTGTGTACATAGTGTGTTGATTGTGTATGTGTGTCAGTTGTGCATGTGTGTGTAGCTAGAGTGAATCAGTGTGTATACACAGTGTTACTGTACCAGATATAAGGTGTGTTGTGTCAGTTGTAGATGTGTGTATCTAGAATGAATCCGTGTGTGTACATAGATTTACTGTATACGTGTCAGATTTGCAGCTGTATGTGTTATGTCAGTTGTGTATATGTGTGTATCTAGAGTGTGAATCTGTGTGTGTGCGCATAGTATTGCCTGTGTTTCTAGATGGGTAGTCTATATTTGTGTGTGTGTGTGTGCAGTGTGATTGTGTTTATTGTAGAACTCTGTGTAGTGTTGATTGTGTAACAAATTATTGTGACTGTCTTTATAGTGGTAATCTATGTGTGCATTGCGTGTACATAGTGTGAATCTGTGTGTATGTAGGGTATGAACATGTGTATACAGTGTGTGTGGGTGCAGTATAGCTGCTGTAGTGCCTTTGCTATGCTTTCTGTTCTATTTAACCCCGTACACTCCGTGCTTACACTACATCCTATGTTACTGGTTTCTTTGCTGCTTACATGGCCCCCCTGCCCCATCCCTTCCTCTCACTACCCTGCACTCCCCAATTCTTATTTAATGCTGCAGCATGCACTCCCTTGTTCTCATAACACTGCACTCTTATATCCTCCATTAACACTGCATTCTGCTCCATAATTCCCCTGCTAACACTACAATATTATGATTATTCATCTGGATTACTAGACATTTTTGGCTACTTCATTGCTTTGCTAATTCAATTTTCCTGCTAACTATTCTCTCTCCCGGTCCATGTACAATCATTGCATCCTTTGCTTTTATTCTCTATTTACACTGCACTCTATATCCCCTACTAACCCTGCACACTGTGCTTTCTTTCCCTCTAATAACACCATGTCCTAACCCCTGCATCCTGTGCTTCTCATTTACTTGCTAACACCAACTATTGCTGCACCATACATCCCCACCATCTTTTAAAGTGCCATTTACCTCCCTATAAGTGCTTGTCATGGTGTGAACGAGCACAAGATTGTATGCTAAAATTAATAATAGCTAAAAATGTTAACATCGGTTTGCATACATAAGTGTATCCTGCCTACTGGCTATTTCATGAGTAAAAACAGATAGCTGAGGAGAGCATGATGAGGGCAGTGATTGATAGCAGTTTTTCACTGCACTGACCTATTAACCCATAACTGACCTGTATAGGTGATTCCACGCTTTGCACAGATGGGTTTGTTAAGGGTTAATCTTTTGTTTTCTTTCACTCACTACACAGAGCTGTAGCGGTGGGTCTGGTATGTGTGATATACATATAAATACAGATTTGATTTTATGTGATTTCTCAGTGAAAAATGCACATATTTCCAAAATTCAAAAAGTATTTCAACAGGCTTTTAGGAGATCTTTAGGATCTATCCCGTTGTCTATGAGCACAGCTATCGCCAGCAATGACAGCTGCAGTGCCAGCAAGTAGCCGCTAGATGGCGCACTAATTATTCTCTCCTCCGAAGTGGCGTAACTCGACGGCGCTGAATCAACAGCAAGGACATCGCTATATTCAGCACGGGCACTCGGCCCTTGAGGGCCTCAGGCTCGCTTCTCATAACTCAAGGCGGCACTGCTGCTGACAATCTTGTGCATTGGGGAAGAGGGAAAGGACCGATCCTTACTGTGATTTGGTCCAAATTGTACTGAACTTAAGTGGCCCTTTAAGCACTCCAATGTACTCTTCTTTTACACAGCACCCAGTTCTCTCTTCACTACCATTGCCTATTTACATAGATTAGACCAGTGGTTCTTGGTAGTCATCTGAGGACCAGTCCTGGCCTATGAGACCTTTATTTTCTAGCCCTCGGACAAACAGGGTGAGTCGTGGCACTTTAATCATATGACCACCATTAGTCACAGTTATAGACATATTATTGATGCATTTATCTGCCTGAACACAGGCAAAATTATTTTAGAATGTAAAAAAACTATAATACAGCTTGTAATGTATTACCTTTTATATACACTTATTACTCTCTCTGGAATCTACCTTATTAGTTTCTGCTGCAGAACTTCCTGAGGTGGGAGGAGACTGTGAATGCAGAGGAATTTTCTATCTGAAACTGCCAGTGCTTTCCATAATACTTAAGGGAAACTATCTTTTACAAGGACATACTCGCCTAAGAACGTAGCAGACAAACTTATCTCAGAAAAGAAAATGGAATCACACAGTAAAGAATAATTCACTAAAATAGTAGCTTGTGAGTATTGCCTGAGTAGTGCGTTCAGCGCAGGTGTTACTCACAAGCTACTAACGCTAAATTCCGGCAATCGTGCAACTGCGCATGCATGGTAGCAAGGTGTCCACACATGCGCGTTGGAGGCGGTAGGTGAGCCTGGGGAGATGGAGGAAGGAGGAGGGAGGGAGAGAGAGGAGGAGGGAGTGACGGGAGGGTGGAGGTAGACAGGAGACGGGAGGGAAAGAGAGGGGAGGGGGAGAGGGAGTAAGAGAGACAAAGGGATAGGGATGGAGTGAGAGAGGGAGGGGGTGTGAGAGAGGGAGGGAGAGCGAGACGGTGCAGAGAGAGAGAGAGACACACACAGAGGGCACACAGAGAGGGAAAGGGTCACAGAGAGGGAGGGAGGGAGAGAGGGCACACAGAGAGGGAAAGGGCGCACAGAGAGGGAGGGAGAGAGGGCGGATACGGAGGGAAAGAGGGTGCACAGAGAGAGAGACAGGGCACACAGAGAGGGAGAGAGAGAGGGTGCACAGAGAGGGAGGGAGAGAGATGGCACTCAGAGAGAGACAGAGGGCACACATAGATGGAAAGGGTGCACAGAGAGAGAGAGGGTGCACAGAGAGGGAGAGTGAAAGAGATGGCACAGATAGAGACAGGGCACACAAAGAGGGAGGGAGAGACAGAGGGCACACAGAGAGATAAGGCACAGAGAGAGGGTGTAAAGAGGGAGAGAGATGGTGCACAGAGAGAGACAGAGGGCACAGAGAGAGAGGGAGAGAGAGAGAGTGCACAGAGAGAGAGAGACAGGGTGCACAGAGAGGGACAGATGGTGCAAAGAGAGGGAGAGAGAGATGGTGCACAGAAAGAGACAGGGCACACAGAGGGGGAGAGAAACAGAGGGCACACAGAGAGGGAAAGGGTGCACAGAGAGAGAGGGAGAGATAGAGAGATGGTGCACAGAGAGAGAGAGAGAGAGACAGCACTGAGACAGAACAGACAATTGAAGATACCACATGATACCATCATTTATTACAGGCAAGTTACTAGTTACATATTAAAGATATAAATGTGAAAGCTGTGACCCGCGCATGACAATGCCAGTTCAGGTATTTGTAAGCAGTTGATGTCACTGGCTATTTAAAGTAACATAACATTTAACAAAATAATATACTTAGGTTGTCTTTATATTGACAGGTAATAATATGTACACATCACTTGGATCTATTTAAATTATATATGTAATAATCTGTTAAATATTTTCCTTAGGGCAACCTGGAAGCTGCTGTGGTAGTCACTCCTATTAAAGGGACACTGCAGCTGAAAAAAAAAACACTTGTTTGTCAAGTATGCACCAAACAAACAATATTAAAGGCTGTAATGCTAGCCAACATTTGCTTTTTGCTCCTAACAGAGTTAGACATTGGGGAGGAAATGTCTCTATTCAGGTCTGTTGAAAGACTGTCCATATGAATAGCCACTTGACAACAGAACAGAATAGAGAGCAAGGACCAGTTGGATAACCTTCACCCACATATTTGAACAAACTATTTATCTAAAAAGAAAACACACAGACACAGAGAATCTGCTTATTTGAAGAGATTTTCGGTAAATTTCGGTTTTAATATTGAAACCTGTGATGTCAAACTCCGCCTCTCATGTGCCTAGCCCCTCCCATTCAGTCCTGGAGAGCTCCATTACGGTCTGTATGATGTCCCCAGGGCTTTCAGGGCTAGTGAAACTAAAACCATTCTACTGTGTTTTATTACTTTGCACCACAGAGCAACATGGCACATAAATTAGCTTTTTGTAATACTTGTGTAAACATTATGTTGCTAAAAAAGTAAAAGATGTATTTTTCACCGTTTTTAAGATTTTATTCGTTCAAATTGTGGAATGTTTAAAGGATTGGTAACAAGAGGAGCTGCTTATTTTTATTATGCATTGATCATTAGTACAATTCCTATTTAATAATTAATAAAAAAGATATTCAATATTAAGTTAATTTTGAAAGATTAGAACATTTGCTTCCAGCTGATTATCTTTCTCCACCCTGAGAAGGTCATTAGGGGATGGCGAGGAGGTTGGCTGAAAGACAGGCCTAAAGGATTTTAAGTACAGTCAGATATAAGAGAAAAAACAACCACTGATAGGCTGTTGTTGTTGTTTAATCACCCAGTCGTGTCCGACTCTCTGTGACCCTATAGAAGACAGCACGCCTTTTCCATCTTTGGGTAACAGGGTTTCTTACTTCATGGATAATAATTGGGTGCTTCCTGTTTATTGGTGGATACATTATTGCTTTCTGTTTTATATTTGGGGTGGGGGAACTCTCGCTATTTCATACTTGCAGAAGGGGGATTCTTGCTCCATTTTAGTTTTTGGACAGGATTCCTCACCATTTCATATTTGGGGTAGAGGATTCTTGCTCCCTATTTAATATTTGGGATGGGGGACCTGTGCTTTTTCATATTTGCAGAGGGGGAATTCTTGCTCCCTATTTTATATTTTGGATAGGATTCATCCACATTTCATATTTGCAGTAGTGGGATTTGTGCTCCTTGTTTACATTTTGGATAGGATTCCTCCCCATTTCATATTTGGGGTGGGAGATTATTGCTCCCTATAAAATATTTGGGGTGGGTGTCTCTTGCGATTTCATTTTTGCAAAGGGGGGATTCTTGCGCCCATATTTTATATTTTGGATAGGATTCCTCCCCATTTCATGGTTGCAGTAGGGGGATTCTTGCTCCCAGTTTTATATTATATAAGGATGCCTCTTTTTTTCTTATTTGGGATGGGGGGTTCTTGATCCCTGTTTATTTATTTCCTGGTTTATACATGAGCCAGGTCTCGCTCTCCTTGTGTGTCTTTGCAGTCAGACCCCACCAGCCCCTCTCTGCACCCAGCGGTCTCTTTCTGTCTCGGTCTCCATGAGACGGGTGCAGAATCTGGAGCTGTGACAGCGCTGTCACCAGAGCCTCCTGACCCAGGCTGACAGCTGTCACCTCTCCTATTGGGGGGTTGTTGGAGTGTCAGCCTCTCGCAGTCACATGGACCCTGCAGGAACAAAGAGACTGTCAGAGAACAAAACCAAGTCTGAGACATGCTGTGATACCTGCTGCCTCCCCGGCCCTGAGACTCCTTGGATACACTGTGTGTTTGTGTTACAGTGTCTGTGTAGGAAGGACAAAGGGCTGCATTTATCACTCTGTGTCATGTTATCTCACATGAGAAGGTGACATGAAATGGTACATTATTTGGTGTAATGCACATTCAAAATATTATATCCAAGTCAAAAGTGATCATTTCTGATATGAAGATAAATCCCATCATTTGATAAATCCATATAATGTGTCTGTCTTTATGCGGCGTTGTACTATGTGTGTGTCAGAGAATGGAGGCCCTGGTGCAAATAACATTTTTGGTGCCCCCCTATACCCCCATGAGAGGGAGTACTGTAAACATTTTTTTGCAGTGCCCTCCCCAGTACCAAATTACTCAGTGCCCCTCCGCAAGACCCTCACAACATCCACCCCCACACAGCACCAACCCCTCTTAGCATCAATGTCTACGTAGCAGCCAGTCCTTGTCAGCAGCCATCCCCACATAGCCCAAGCTCTTTCAGCACCAACCTCATATAGCATCCATTCCCATCCCCATTTCCTTTGCTTCCCTCTTACAAAAGGGGTCGTAGTGTGGGGTCCAAAAAAATGAATGAACAAATTACTTAGCACTGGACCACCACCGGTAGCTTCACTCCTGCTTTTTATCCACCCTTTGGCGTCTATTAAAAAGCCAAAAATATAAGTAGATGGTGAGGTCACCGCTATGGTCATTTCTATGATGTAATTATCTGCCACTTTATCAATAAATTAAGATTCCTCATTTACTGCCAGTAGCAGAGGGCCCCCTAGCATGGTGTGTGTCCCGGTGCTTTGCACCTACTGCACCAGCAGTAACTCGGCTCCAGCGTACTAGCAGTTACACTGTGTCTACAAGCAGCCAGGTTGTATCTGGCAAATTGAATAGGGCTCTATATAAGCACAGAGCATATTTTTTTACAGAAGTTTTTAGTTAGTGAAGACCTTGCTTTTGGATAGAAGTTCACTGACTAAAAAAATATACTATGTGCTTAAATAGAGCCCTATTCAATTGTCCAAATCACAATTTAATTAGGCTGTAAGTCTGCAAGTTTTCAATTTGGTGCTTTGGGGAAAGCTCTATGGACACCGGATTCTAAGCTCAAAGACAGGACCCTCCATTTTTGTATAGCGCTACGGAATATGTTGGCGCGTTACACATAAACAATAATAATAATCTGTCTGTCTCTACTAGCAAGTTGCATTTAGGCAGTCTGAAATTGTGTCTGTCTTTCTGCTAGTAATGCAGCCTGTCTGTTAGCAGTAACAAGGTTTCTGACTATCTCTTCCTGAAACTGAGTGATTGGCTGTCTCTGCTAGGAATTACCACAAAGCATGGCTGTCTCTTTCATTTGCATTGTGGTTGTGTGTCTGTGCAAGCCCTTGCAGTGTTGCTAGGTATTTCTATAAGCAGTTGTAATACGTTAGCATTTGCTGTGTGTGTCTATGTAGACATTGTGTGTAGCAACGTGTCTGTCTGTTTGTAGTGCAGGGGGTCTCTGCGAGAAGCTGTAGGGTATCTGTCTCGCCCTGTATGCATTGTGTTTGTGTTCCTGAAAGCCATGTCTTGGAGCCTGCCTGTCTCTTGCAGTAGTTGTATTGACTAGTATAAGCCTTGTCTGTCTGTTTGTGCCAGACATTGCCTGTTTGTGCAGTTGCTGTGTCTCTACTTGTGACCACAGGATGTCTCTGCTAGATGTTGCAGTGTTTCCACCTCTCTACTAGAAGCCCTATTATTTATGTGTGTCTGTACTTCCACCAACTCTGTCTTTACACCCATCTCCCACTATATTTATCCCCACCCCTTGTATCAAGCTGAGACAGGGGTGGAGCTACCAGTAATGCAGGTGATGCAATGCAATGCTGTGTAATTTGTTGTATTTTTTGCATTTTCCCCCCCTGTAATATAGGGGCTCCTCAGGGCACCCTACTCTGGCTCAACCTGCCAAGGCACCCCCTGGGCCTCCTTGGCTGCACATGCCCCCTGTTCGTAAATTGTTCTGTGCCTGTTTAAAAAGAGCGTTTCTACAGACGCTCCAAAACGGTGCAGTTTGGAGCAGTTCAACAAACTGGGGATGTGCATCAGGGCAGAGGTGTGAGAGAACAAGGGCTGAATGGCAGCAAAATCACAGAGGGGAGCAAAGAAATCAGAGTGCTATGTGAGGTGGTTTCTGAGAGGGTTTGGGTGTTGTGAGGGGAAGACTGCTGACTGGGTGCTATGCAATGATAAATGCTAAGAAAGATGGGTGCTGTATAGGGGTGGATGTTGAGAGGCATGGGTGTTATGTAAAGATGGCTACTGAGAGGGTATGGCAGCAATGTAGAGATAGTACTTGTATATATGCATATTTATATATTTCTGTAGTGCAGTATAGGGGCCCCCAGACCCTGGGCCCCCTTGACTGCACAAGCCCCCCACCTTGTAAAGGATGTTGCCGGAAAGTGTATCACGTGCGTCCTTGAGCTGTGCTGCAGGCAGAGGAGCTTTGCATAGGCGGAAGGGGAGCAGCTATGTAAAGAGGAGCAGCTATGGAAGTGGTCTTAGAGGGGGGAGCAGCATTGGGAAAGGGTCTTGGGGAGGGGTGTTGTTATGGGAAGGCTTCTTAGGGATGGAAACTGTCACGGGAAGGGGTCTTAGAGAGGGACCAGGGGAAAGACTTGGGGGGAGCAGACTTTTTTTTTAACACCGGGGCCCTCTATTCTCTAGCTTCATCACTGTTAGTGATATAAGAAATGGTGTAGAAGAGAAGACAGTGATGACATCTAACATGGGCGTAAAAACTGCTTAATAACAGAGCTACAATAGGAGAATAAAATGAGCTAAAATAGAGCTACAAAGCAGAATTAAAAAGTGGAGATAAAATTGTAGCTGCCCTCAATTCTCTAGCACCGACACTGATCTGAGAATAATTCCCTCCCATACACATCTGGGAATCAAAAGAGACTATACAGTGGATATAAAAAGTCTACACACCCCTGTTAAAATGTCAGGGTTTTGTGCTGTAAAAAAATTAAACAAAGATAAATCATTTCAGAACTTTTTCCACCTTTAATGTGACCTATAAACTGTACAACCCAATTGAAAAACAAACTGAAATCTTTTTGGTGGAGGGAAGAAAAAGAAAAATAATGTGGTTGCATAAGTCTGCACAGCCTCTTATAACTGGGGATGTAGCTGTGTTCAGAATTAAGCAATCACATTCCAAATTGTGTTAAATAGGAGTCAACATACACCTGCCATCATTTAAAGTGCCTCTGATTAACCCCAAATAAAGTTCAGCTGCTTTAGTTGGTCTTTCCTGACATTTTCTTAGTCGCATCCCACAGAAAAAGCCATGGTCCAAAGAGAGCTTCCGACGCATCAGAGGGATCTCATTGTTAAAAGGTATCAGTCAGGAGAAGGGTACAAAAGAATTTCCAAGGCATTAGATATACCATGGAACACAGTGAAGACAGTCATCAAGTGGAGAAAATATGGCACAACAGTGACATTACCAAGAACTGGAGCTCCCTCCAAAATTGATGAAAAGACGAGAAGAAAACTGGTCTAGGAGGCTACCAAGAGGCCTACAGCAACATTAAAGGAGCTGCAGGAATATCTGGCAAGTACTGGCTGTGTGGTACATGTGACAACAAGCTCCTGTATTCTTCATATGTCTGGGCTATAGGGTAGAGTGGCAATACGAAAACCTTTTCTTACGAAGAAAAACATCCAAGCCAGGCTACATTTTGCAAAAACACATCTGAAGTCTCCCAAAAGCATGTGGGAAAAGGTGTTATGGTCTGAGGAAACCAAGGTTGAACTTTTTGGCCATAATTCCAAAAACCTTCAGGCTTCTGCTAGAAAGCTGAACATGAAGGGGAACTTCATCTTTCAGCATGACAACGACCCAAAGCATACATCCAAATCAACAAAGGAATGGCTTCACCAGAAGAAGATTAAAGTTTTGGAATGACCCAGCCAGAGCCCAGACCTGAATCCGATTGAAAATCTGTGGGGTGATCTGAAGAGGGCTGTGCACAGGAGATGCCCTCGCAATCTGACAGGTTTGGAGTGTTTTTGCAAAGAAGAGTGGGCAAATCTTGCCAAGTCAAAATGTGCCATGCTGATAGACTCATACCCAAAAAGACTGAGTGCTGTGATAAAATCAAAAGGTGCTTCAACAAAGTATTAGTTTAAGGGTGTGCATACTTATGCAACCATATTATTTCATTTTTATATTTTTTCTTCCCTTAACCTAAAATATTTCAGTTTGTTTTTCAATTGAGTTGTACAGTTTATAGGTCACATTAAAAGGTGGAAAAAGTTCTGAAATTATTTATCTTTGTCTCATTTTTTTACAGCACAGAAACCTGACATTTTAACAGGGGTGTGTAGACTTTTCATATCCACTGTATATATATATATATATATATATATATATATATATAAATACACTGTATATACTCAAGTATAAGCCGACCCGAGTATAAGCCGAGGGTGGGAAATGTGCTGCCCCCTGTGTCCCCCCTCTCTCTTCCGTGTCTCTTCTCTCCTCTCCCTTCCCTGTGTCTCTTCCCCCCTCCCTTATCACCCTCCTCAACCCCCCTCCTCATTCTCAAACCTCCCTCCTCAACCCCACTCCTCATCCTCAACCTCCCTCCTTAACCTCCCTCCTCATCCTCAACCTCTCTCCTCATCCTCAACCCCCTCTTCATCCTCCCTCCTCAACCCCCCCTCAACCTCACTCCTCAACCCCCCATCCTCCCCCCTCAACCCCCATCCTCATCCTCCCCCCTCAACCCCCCATCCTCATCCTCAACCCCCCCATCCTCATCCCCCTCCTCACCCCCCCTCAACCTTGACCTCCTCTTCAACCTCCCTCCTCCTCATCAACCCCCTCCTCAACCCCCCCATCCTCATCCCCCTCCTAACCCCCCCAACATCAACCCCCCTCCTCAACCTCCCTCCTCCTTACCCTTCCCCCCTCATCAACCCCCTCCAAATACCTCCTCCAAATACCTCCCCCTCACTTACCTGCTTCTTCTACGTCTTGACCACGGCACGCATGTGACGTATAATCACAACGTATTACTGCATGCTTATTATATATACAGGGATACACAGCATTATTATACAGTGCACTCTGCATCACTACGTATTACTGCATGCTTATTATATATACAGAGATACACAGCATTATTATACAGCGCACTCTGCATCACTACGTATTACTGCATGCTTATTATATATACAGAGATACACAGCATTATTATACAGTGCACTCTGCATCACTACGTATTACTGCATGATTATTATATATACAGAGATACACAGCATTATTATACAGAGCACTCTGCATCACTACGTATTACTGCATGCTTATTATATATACAGGGATACACAGCATTATTATACAGCGCACTCTGCATCACTACATATTACTGCATGCTTATTATATATACAGAGATACACAGCATTATTATACAGTGCACTCTGCATCACTACGTATTACTGCATGCTTATTATATATACAGAGATACACAGCATTATTATACAGCGCACTCTGCATCACTACGTATTACTGCATGCTTATTATATATACAGAGATACACAGCATTATTATACAGTGCACTCTGCATCACTACGTATTACTGCATGCTTATTATATATACAGGGATACACAGCATTATTATACAGCGCACTCTGCATCACTACATATTACTGCATGCTTATTATATATACAGGGATACACAGCATTATTATACAGTGCACTCTGCATCACTACGTATTACTGCATGCTTATTATATATACAGGGATACACAGCATTATTATACAGTGCACTCTGCATCACTACATATTACTGCATGCTTATTATATATACAGGGATACACAGCATTATTATACAGCGCACTCTGCATCACTACATATTACTGCATGCTTATTATATATACAGGGATACACAGCATTATTATACAGTGCACTCTGCATCACTATGTATTACTGCATGCTTATTATATATACAGGGATACACAGCATTATTATACAGTGCACTCTGCATCACTACGTATTACTGCATGCTTATTATATATACAGGGATACACAGCATTATTATACAGCGCACTCTGCATCACTACGTATTACTGCATGCTTATTATATATACAGAGATACACAGCATTATTATACAGAGCACTCTGCATCACTACGTATTACTGCATGCTTATTATATATACAGAGATACACAGCATTATTATACAGCGCACTCTGCATCACTACGTATTACTGCATGCTTATTATATATACAGGGATACACAGCATTATTATACAGTGCACTCTGCATCACTACGTATTACTGCATGCTTATTATATATACAGAGATACACAGCATTATTATACAGCGCACTCTGCATCACTACGTATTACTGCATGCTTATTATATATAGAGAGATACACAGCATTATTATACAGTGCGCTCTGCATCACTACGTATTACTGCATGCTTATTATATATACAGAGATACACAGCATTATTATACAGCGCACTCTGCATCACTACGTATTACTGCATGCTTATTATATATACAGGGATACACAGCATTATTATACAGAGCACTCTGCATCACTACGTATTACTGCATGCTTATTATATATACATGGATACACAGCATTATTATACAGTGCGCTCTGCATCACTACGTATTACTGCATGCTTATTATATATACAGAGATACACAGCATTATTATACAGCGCACTCTGCATCACTACGTATTACTGCATGCTTATTATATATACAGAGATACACAGCATTATTATACAGCGCACTCTGCATCACTACGTATTACTGCATGCTTATTATATATACAGGGATACACAGCATTATTATACAGCGCACTCTGCATCACTACGTATTACTGCATGCTTATTATATATACAGAGATACACAGCATTATTATACAGCGCACTCTGCATCACTACGTATTACTGCATGCTTATTATATATACAGAGATACACAGCATTATTATACAGAGCACTCTGCATCACTACGTATTACTGCATGCTTATTATATATACAGGGATACACAGCATTATTATACAGTGCACTCTGCATCACTACGTATTACTGCATGCTTATTATATATACAGAGATACACAGCATTATTATACAGCGCACTCTGCATCACTACGTATTACTGCAATGCTTATTATATATACAGAGATACAGCCAGAGATACACAGCATTATTATACAGTGCGCTCTGCATCACTACGTATTACTGCATGCTTATTATATATACAGAGATACACAGCATTATTATACAGCGCACTCTGCATCACTACGTATTACTGCATGCTTATTATATATACAGGGATACACAGCATTATTATACAGTGCACTCTGCATCACTACGTATTACTGCATGCTTATTATATATACAGAGATACACAGCATTATTATACAGCGCACTCTGCATCACTACGTATTACTGCATGCTTATTATATATACAGAGATACACAGCATTATTATACAGCGCACTCTGCATCACTACGTATTACTGCATGCTTATTATATATACAGAGATACACAGCATTATTATACAGAGCACTCTGCATCACTACGTATTACTGCATGCTTATTATATATACAGAGATACACAGCATTATTATACAGCGCACTCTGCATCACTACGTATTACTGCATGCTTATTATATATACAGAGATACACAGCATTATTATACAGCGCACTCTGCATCACTACGTATTACTGCATGCTTATTATATATACAGGGATACACAGCATTATTATACAGTGCACTCTGCATCACTACGTATTACTGCATGCTTATTATATATACAGAGATACACAGCATTATTATACAGCGCACTCTGCATCACTACGTATTACTGCATGCTTATTATATATACAGGGATACACAGCATTATTATACAGCGCACTCTGCATCACTACGTATTACTGCATGCTTATTATATATACAGAGATACACAGCATTATTATACAGTGCACTCTGCATCACTACGTATTACTGCATGCTTATTATATATACAGAGATACACAGCATTATTATACAGCGCACTCTGCATCACTACGTATTACTGCATGCTTATTATATATACAGAGATACACAGCATTATTATACAGCGCACTCTGCATCACTACGTATTACTGCATGCTTATTATATATACAGAGATACACAGCATTATTATACAGCGCACTCTGCATCACTACGTATTACTGCATGCTTATTATATATACAGGGATACACAGCAATTATACAGCAACTCTGCATCACTACGTATTTACTGCATGCTTATTATATATACAGAGATACACAGCATTATTATACAGCGCACTCTGCATCACTACGTATTACTGCATGCTTATTATATATACAGAGATACACAGCATTATTATACAGTGCACTCTGCATCACTACGTATTACTGCATGCTTATTATATATACAGTGATACACAGCATTATTATACAGTGCACTCTGCATCACTACGTATTACTGCATGCTTATTATATACAGGATACACAGCATTATTATACAGCGCTCTGCATCACTACGTATTACTGCATGCTTATTATATATACAGAGATACACAGCATTATTATACAGCACACTCTGCATCACTACGTATTACTGCATGCTTATTATATATACACGGATACACAGCATTATTATACAGCGCACTCTGCATCACTACGTATTACTGCATGCTTATTATATATACAGATACACAGCATTATTATACAGTGCACTCTGCATCACTACGTATTACTGCATGCTTATTATATATACAGAGATACACAGCATTATTATACAGCGCACTCTGCATCACTACGTATTACTGCATGCTTATTATATATACAGGGATACACAGCATTATTATACAGTGCACTCTGCATCACTATGTATTACTGCATGCTTATTATATATACAGAGATACACAGCATTATTATACAGCGCACTCTGCATCACTACGTATTACTGCATGCTTATTATATATACAGAGATACACAGCATTATTATACAGTGCACTCTGCATCACTACGTATTACTGCATGCTTATTATATATACAGAGATACACAGCATTATTATACAGTGCACTCTGCATCACTACGTATTACTGCATGCTTATTATATATACAGAGATACACAGCATTATTATACAGTGCACTCTGCATCACTACGTATTACTGCATGCTTATTATATATACAGGGATACACAGCATTATTATACAGCGCACTCTGCATCACTACGTATTACTGCATGCTTATTATATATACAGAGATACACAGCATTATTATACAGCGCACTCTGCATCACTACGTATTACTGCATGCTTATTATATATACAGAGATACACAGCATTATTATACAGTGCACTCTGCATCACTACGTATTACTGCATGCTTATTATATATACAGGGATACACAGCATTATTATACAGCGCACTCTGCATCACTACGTATTACTGCATGCTTATTATATATACAGAGATACACAGCATTATTATACAGCGCACTCTGCATCACTACGTATTACTGCATGCTTATTATATATACAGGGATACACAGCATTATTATACAGTGCACTCTGCATCACTACGTATTACTGCATGCTTATTATATATACATGGATACACAGCATTATTATACAGTGCAGCTCTGCATCACTACGTATTACTGCATGCTTATTATATATACAGAGATACACAGCATTATTATACAGCGCACTCTGCATCACTACGTATTACTGCATGCTTATTATATATACAGAGGATACACAGCATTATTATACAGCGCACTCTGCATCACTACGTATTACTGCATGCTTATTATATATACAGAGATACACAGCATTATTATACAGTGCACTCTGCATCACTACGTATTACTGCATGCTTATTATATATACAGGGATACACAGCATTATTATACAGTGCACTCTGCATCACTACGTATTACTGCATGCTTATTATATATACAGGGATACACAGCATTATTATACAGTGCACTCTGCATCACTACGTATTACTGCATGCTTATTATATATACAGAGATACACAGCATTATTATACAGTGCACTCTGCATCACTACGTATTACTGCATGCTTATTATATATACAGATACACAGCATTATTATACAGCGCACTCTGCATCACTACGTATTACTGCATGCTTATTATATATACAGAGATACACAGCATTATTATACAGTGCACTCTGCATCACTACGTATTACTGCATGCTTATTATATATACAGAGATACACAGCATTATTATACAGTGCACTCTGCATCACTACGTATTACTGCATGCTTATTATATATACAGGGATACACAGCATTATTATACAGTGCACTCTGCATCACTACGTATTACTGCATGCTTATTATATATACAGAGATACACAGCATTATTATACAGCGCACTCTGCATCACTACGTATTACTGCATGCTTATTATATATACAGAGATACACAGCATTATTATACAGTGCACTCTGCATCACTACGTATTACTGCATGCTTATTATATATACAGGGATACACAGCATTATTATACAGAGCACTCTGCATCACTACGTATTACTGCATGCTTATTATATATACAGAGATACACAGCATTATTATACAGCGCACTCTGCATCACTACGTATTACTGCATGCTTATTATATATACAGAGATACACAGCATTATTATACAGCGCACTCTGCATCACTACGTATTACTGCATGCTTATTATATATACAGAGATACACAGCATTATTATACAGTGCACTCTGCATCACTACGTATTACTGCATGCTTATTATATATACAGAGATACACAGCATTATTATACAGCGCACTCTGCATCACTACGTATTACTGCATGCTTATTATATATACAGGGATACACAGCATTATTATACAGTGCACTCTGCATCACTACGTATTACTGCATGCTTATTATATATACAGGGATACACAGCATTATTATACAGCGCACTCTGCATCACTACGTATTACTGCATGCTTATTATATATACAGAGATACACAGCATTATTATACAGTGCACTCTGCATCACTTCGTATTACTGCATGCTTATTATATATACAGAGATACACAGCATTATTATACAGTGCACTCTGCATCACTACGTATTACTGCATGCTTATTATATATACAGAGATACACAGCATTATTATACAGTGCACTCTGCATCACTACGTATTACTGCATGCTTATTATATATACAGGGATACACAGCATTATTATACAGTGCACTCTGCATCACTACGTATTACTGCATGCTTATTATATATACAGGATACACAGCATTATTATACAGTGCACTCTGCATCACTACGTATTACTGCATGCTTATTATATATACAGAGATACACAGCATTATTATACAGCGCACTCTGCATCACTACGTATTACTGCATGCTTATTATATATACAGGGATACACAGCATTATTATACAGCGCGCTCTGCATCACTACGTATTACAGCATGCTTATTATATATACAGAGATACACAGCATTATTATACAGCGCGCTCTGCATCACTACGTATTACAGCATGCTTATTATATATACAGAGATACACAGCATTATTATACAGCGCGCTCTGCATCACTACGTATTACTGCATGCTTATTATATATACAGTGATACACAGCATTATTATACAGTGCACTCTGCATCACTACGTATTACTGCATGCTTATTATATATACAGAGATACACAGCATTATTATACAGCACTCTGCATCACTACGTATTACTGCATGCTTATTATATATACAGAGATACACAGCATTATTATACAGCGCACTCTGCATCACTACGTATTACTGCATGCTTATTATATATACAGAGATACACAGCATTATTATACAGTGCACTCTGCATCACTACGTATTACTGCATGCTTATTATATATACAGGGATACACAGCATTATTATACAGTGCACTCTGCATCACTACGTATTACTGCATGCTTATTATATATACAGAGATACACAGCATTATTATACAGCGCACTCTGCATCACTACGTATTACTGCATGCTTATTATATATACAGAGATACACAGCATTATTATACAGCGCACTCTGCATCACTACGTATTACTGCATGCTTATTATATATACAGAGATACACAGCATTATTATACAGTGCACTCTGCATCACTACGTATTACTGCATGCTTATTATATATACAGGGATACACAGCATTATTATACAGCGCACTCTGCATCACTACGTATTACTGCATGCTTATTATATATACAGGGATACACAGCATTATTATACAGCGCACTCTGCATCACTACGTATTACTGCATGCTTATTATATATACAGAGATACACAGCATTATTATACAGCGCACTCTGCATCACTACGTATTACTGCATGCTTATTATATATACAGAGATACACAGCATTATTATACAGTGCACTCTGCATCACTACGTATTACTGCATGCTTATTATATATACAGGGATACACAGCATTATTATACAGTGCACTCTGCATCACTACGTATTACTGCATGCTTATTATATATACAGGGATACACAGCATTATTATACAGCGCACTCTGCATCACTACGTATTACTGCATGCTTATTATATATACACAGATACACAGCATTATTATACAGTGCACTCTGCATCACTACGTATTACTGCATGCTTATTATATATACAGAGATACACAGCATTATTATACAGTGCACTCTGCATCACTACGTATTACTGCATGCTTATTATATATACAGGATACCAGGATACACAGCATTATTATACAGGTGCACTCTGCATCACTACGTATTACTGCATGCTTATTATATAGTACAGGGATACACAGCATTATTATACAGGCACTCTGCATCACTACGTATTACTGCATGCTATTGATATATACAGGGATACACAGCATTATTATACAGCGCACTCTGCATCACTATGTATTACTGCATGGCTGTATTATATATACAGAGATACACAGCATTATTATACAGTGCACTCTGCATCACTACGTATTACTGCATGCTTATTATATATACAGAGATACACAGCATTATTATACAGTGCACTCTGCATCACTACGTATTACAGCATGCTTATATATATTACAGGGATACACAGCATTATTATACAGTGCACTCTGCATCACTACTGTATTACTGCATGCTTATTATATACAGAGATACACAGCATTATTATTACAGCGCACTCTGCATCACTACGTATTACTGCATGCTTATTATATATACAAGGGATACACAGCATTATTATACAGCGCACTCTGCATCACTACGTATTACTGCATGCTTATTATATATACAGGGATACACAGCATTATTATACAGTGCACTCTGCATCACTACGTATTACTGCATGCTTATTATATATACAGAGATACACAGCATTATTATACAGCGCACTCTGCATCACTACGTATTACTGCATGCTTATTATATATACAGGATACACAGCAATTATTATACAGTGCACTCTGCATCACTACGTATTACTGCATGCTTATTATATATACACAGATACACAGCATTATTATACAGCGCACTCTGCATCACTACGTATTACTGCATGCTTATTATATATACAGAGATACACAGCATTATTATACAGTGCACTCTGCATCACTACGTATTACTGCATGCTTATTATATATACAGAGATACACAGCATTATTATACAGTGCACTCTGCATCACTACGTATTACTGCATGCTTATTATATATACAGGAGATACACAGCATTATTATACAGCGCACTCTGCATCACTACGTATTACTGCATGCTTATTATATATACAGAGATACACAGCATTATTATACAGCGCACTCTGCATCACTACGTATTACTGCATGCTTATTATATATACAGGGATACACAGCATTATTATACAGTGCACTCTGCATCACTACGTATTACTGCATGCTTATTATATATACAGGGATACACAGCATTATTATACAGCGCACTCTGCATCACTACGTATTACTGCATGCTTATTATATATACAGAGATACACAGCATTATTATACAGTGCACTCTGCATCACTACGTATTACTGCATGCTTATTATATATACAGAGATACACAGCATTATTATACAGCGCACTCTGCATCACTACGTATTACTGCATGCTTATTATATATACAGAGATACACAGCATTATTATACAGCGCACTCTGCATCACTACGTATTACTGCATGCTTATTATATTATATATACAGAGATACACAGCATTATTATACAGCGCACTCTGCATCACTACGTATTACTGCATGCTTATTATATATACAGAGATACACAGCATTATTATACAGTGCACTCTGCATCACTACGTATTACTGCATGCTTATTATATATACAGAGATACACAGCATTATTATACAGTGCACTCTGCATAACTACGTATTACTGCATGCTTATTATATATACAGGGATACACAGCATTATTATACAGCGCACTCTGCATCACTACGTATTACTGCATGCTTATTATATATACAGGGATACACAGCATTATTATACAGTGCGCTCTGCATCACTACGTATTACTGCATGCTTATTATATATACAGAGATACACAGCATTATTATACAGCGCACTCTGCATCACTACGTATTACTGCATGCTTATTATATATACAGAGATACACAGCATTATTATACAGCGCACTCTGCATCACTACGTATTACTGCATGCTTATTATATATACAGAGATACACAGCATTATTATACAGCGCACTCTGCATCACTACGTATTACTGCATGCTTATTATATATACAGGGATACACAGCATTATTATACAGCGCACTCTGCATCACTACGTATTACTGCATGCTTATTATATATACAGAGATACACAGCATTATTATACAGCGCACTCTGCATCACTACGTATTACTGCATGCTTATTATATATACAGAGATACACAGCATTATTATACAGCGCACTCTGCATCACTACGTATTACTGCATGCTTATTATATATACAGGGATACACAGCATTATTATACAGAGCACTCTGCATCACTACGTATTACTGCATGCTTATTATATATACAGAGATACACAGCATTATTATACAGAGCACTCTGCATCACTACGTATTACTGCATGCTTATTATATATACAGAGATACACAGCATTATTATACAGCGCACTCTGCATCACTACGTATTACTGCATGCTTATTATATATACAGAGATACACAGCATTATTATACAGTGCACTCTGCATCACTACGTATTACTGCATGCTTATTATATATACAGAGATACACAGCATTATTATACAGTGCACACTGCATCACTACGTATTACTGCATGCCTATTATATATACAGGGATACACAGCATTATTATACAGCGCACTCTGCATCACTACGTATTACTGCATGCTTATTATATATACAGAGATACACAGCATTATTATACAGCGCACTCTGCATCACTACGTATTACTGCATGCTTATTATATATACAGAGATACACAGCATTATTATACAGTGCACTCTGCATCACTACGTATTACTGCATGCTTATTATATATACAGAGATACACAGCATTATTATACAGCGCACTCTGCATCACTACGTATTACTGCATGCTTATTATATATACAGGGATACACAGCATTATTATACAGCGCACTCTGCATCACTACATATTACTGCATGCTTATTATATATACAGGGATACACAGCATTATTATACAGCGCACTCTGCATCACTACGTATTACTGCATGCTTATTATATATACAGGGATACACAGCATTATTATACAGCGCACTCTGCATCACTACGTATTACTGCATGCTTATTATATATACAGAGATACACAGCATTATTATACAGTGCACTCTGCATCACTACATATTACTGCATGCTTATTATATATACAGGGATACACAGCATTATTATACAGCGCACTCTGCATCACTACGTATTACTGCATGCTTATTATATATACACAGATACACAGCATTATTATACAGCGCACTCTGCATCACTACGTATTACTGCATGCTTATTATATATACAGAGATACACAGCATTATTATACAGAGCACTCTGCATCACTACGTATTACTGCATGCTTATTATATATACACAGATACACAGCATTATTATACAGCGCACTCTGCATCACTACGTATTACTGCATGCTTATTATATATACAGGGATACACAGCATTATTATACAGCGCACTCTGCATCACTACGTATTACTGCATGCTTATTATATATACAGAGATACACAGCATTATTATACAGTGCACTCTGCATCACTACGTATTACTGCATGCTTATTATATATACAGGGATACACAGCATTATTATACAGCGCGCTCTGCATCACTACGTATTACTGCATGCTTATTATATATACAGAGATACACAGCATTATTATACAGCGCACTCTGCATCACTACGTATTACTGCATGCTTATTATATATACAGAGATACACAGCATTATTATACAGTGCACTCTGCATCACTACGTATTACTGCATGCTTATTATATATACAGAGATACACAGCATTATTATACAGTGCACTCTGCATCACTACGTATTACTGCATGCTTATTATATATACAGGGATACACAGCATTATTATACAGTGCACTCTGCATCACTACATATTACTGCATGCTTATTATATATACAGGGATACACAGCATTATTATACAGAGCACTCTGCATCACTACGTATTACTGCATGCTTATTATATATACAGTGATACACAGCATTATTATACAGCGCACTCTGCATCACTACGTATTACTGCATGCTTATTATATATACAGAGATACACAGCATTATTATACAGTGCACACTGCATCACTACGTATTACTGCATGCTTATTATATATACAGGGATACACAGCATTATTATACAGAGCACTCTGCATCACTACGTATTACTGCATGCTTATTATATATACAGAGATACACAGCATTATTATACAGTGCACTCTGCATCACTACGTATTACTGCATGCTTATTATATATACAGGGATACACAGCATTATTATACAGTGCACTCTGCATCACTACGTATTACTGCATGCTTATTATATATACAGGGATACACAGCATTATTATACACTGCACTCTGCATCACTACGTATTACTGCATGCTTATTATATATACAGAGATACACAGCATTATTATACAGCGCACTCTGCATCACTACGTATTACTGCATGCTTATTATATATACAGAGATACACAGCATTATTATACAGTGCACTCTGCATCACTACGTATTACTGCATGCTTATTATATATACAGGGATACACAGCATTATTATACAGTGCACTCTGCATCACTACGTATTACTGCATGCTTATTATATATACAGGGATACACAGCATTATTATACAGTGCACTCTGCATCACTACGTATTACTGCATGCTTATTATATATACAGAGATACACAGCATTATTATACAGTGCACTCTGCATCACTACGTATTACTGCATGCTTATTATATATACAGGGATACACAGCATTATTATACAGCGCACTCTGCATCACTACGTATTACTGCATGCTTATTATATATACAGAGATACACAGCATTATTATACAGCGCACTCTGCATCACTACGTATTACTGCATGCTTATTATATATACAGGGATACACAGCATTATTATACAGCGCACTCTGCATCACTACGTATTACTGCATGCTTATTATATATACAGGGATACACAGCATTATTATACAGCGCACTCTGCATCACTACGTATTACTGCATGCTTATTATATATACACAGATACACAGCATTATTATACAGCGCACTCTGCATCACTACGTATTACTGCATGCTTATTATATATATAGAGATACACAGCATTATTATACAGAGCACTCTGCATCACTACGTATTACTGCATGCTTATTATATATACAGAGATACACAGCATTATTATACAGCGCACTCTGCATCACTACGTATTACTGCATGCTTATTATATATACAGAGATACACAGCATTATTATACAGCGCACTCTGCATCACTACGTATTACTGCATGCTTATTATATATACAGAGATACACAGCATTATTATACAGTGCACTCTGCATCACTATGTATTACTGCATGCTTATTATATATACAGGGATACACAGCATTATTATACAGTGCACACTGCATCACTACGTATTACTGCATGCTTATTATATATACAGGGATACACAGCATTATTATACAGCGCACTCTGCATCACTACGTATTACTGCATGCTTATTATATATACAGGGATACACAGCATTATTATACAGCGCACTCTGCATCACTACGTATTACTGCATGCTTATTATATATACAGGGATACACAGCATTATTATACAGTGCACTCTGCATCACTACATATTACTGCATGCCTATTATATATACAGGGATACACAGCATTATTATACAGAGCACTCTGCATCACTATGTATTACTGCATGCTTATTATATATACAGAGATACACAGCATTATTATACAGTGCACTCTGCATCACTACGTATTACTGCATGCTTATTATATATACAGAGATACACAGCATTATTATACAGTGCACTCTGCATCACTACGTATTACTGCATGCTTATTATATATACAGAGATACACAGCATTATTATACAGTGCACTCTGCATCACTACGTATTACTGCATGCTTATTATATATACAGAGATACACAGCATTATTATACAGCGCACTCTGCATCACTACGTATTACTGCATGCTTATTATATATACAGGGATACACAGCATTATTATACAGCGCACTCTGCATCACTACGTATTACTGCATGCTTATTATATATACAGAGATACACAGCATTATTATACAGCGCACTCTGCATCACTACGTATTACTGCATGCTTATTATACATACAGAGATACACAGCATTATTATACAGCGCACTCTGCATCACTACGTATTACTGCATGCTTATTATACATACAGAGATACACAGCATTATTATACAGTGCACTCTGTATCACTACGTATTACTGCATGCTTATTATATATACAGTGATACACAGCATTATTATACAGCGCACTCTGCATCACTACGTATTACTGCATGCTTATTATATATACAGGGATACACAGCATTATTATACAGCGCACTCTGCATCACTACGTATTACTGCATGCTTATTATATATACAGGGATACACAGCATTATTATACAGCGCACTCTGCATCACTACGTATTACTGCATGCTTATTATATATACAGAGATACACAGCATTATTATACAGTGCACTCTGCATCACTACGTATTACTGCATGCTTATTATATATACATGGATACACAGCATTATTATACAGTGCACTCTGCATCACTACGTATTACTGCATGCTTATTATATATACAGGGATACACAGCATTATTATACAGTGCACTCTGCATCACTACGTATTACTGCATGCTTATTATATATACAGGGATACACAGCATTATTATACAGTGCACTCTGCATCACTACGTATTACTGCATGCTTATTATATATACAGAGATACACAGCATTATTATACAGCGCACTCTGCATCACTACGTATTACTGCATGCTTATTATATATACAGGGATACACAGCATTATTATACAGCGCACTCTGCATCACTACATATTACTGCATGCTTATTATATATACAGGGATACACAGCATTATTATACAGCGCACTCTGCATCACTACGTATTACTGCATGCTTATTATATATACAGGGATACACAGCATTATTATACAGCGCACTCTGCATCACTACATATTACTGCATGCTTATTATATATACAGAGATACACAGCATTATTATACAGTGCACTCTGCATCACTACGTATTACTGCATGCTTATTATATATACAGGGATACACAGCATTATTATACAGTGCACTCTGCATCACTACGTATTACTGCATGCTTATTATATATACAGAGATACACAGCATTATTATACAGCGCACTCTGCATCACTACGTATTACTGCATGCTTATTATATATACAGGGATACACAGCATTATTATACAGCGCACTCTGCATCACTACGTATTACTGCATGCTTATTATATATACAGAGATACACAGCATTATTATACAGCGCACTCTGCATCACTACGTATTACTGCATGCTTATTATACATACAGAGATACACAGCATTATTATACAGCGCACTCTGCATCACTACGTATTACTGCATGCTTATTATACATACAGAGATACACAGCATTATTATACAGTGCACTCTGCATCACTACGTATTACTGCATGCTTATTATATATACAGTGATACACAGCATTATTATACAGCGCACTCTGCATCACTACGTATTACTGCATGCTTATTATATATACAGGGATACACAGCATTATTATACAGCGCACTCTGCATCACTACGTATTACTGCATGCTTATTATATATACAGGGATACACAGCATTATTATACAGCGCACTCTGCATCACTACGTATTACTGCATGCTTATTATATATACAGAGATACACAGCATTATTATACAGTGCACTCTGCATCACTACGTATTACTGCATGCTTATTATATATACATGGATACACAGCATTATTATACAGTGCACTCTGCATCACTACGTATTACTGCATGCTTATTATATATACAGGGATACACAGCATTATTATACAGTGCACTCTGCATCACTACGTATTACTGCATGCTTATTATATATACAGGGATACACAGCATTATTATACAGTGCACTCTGCATCACTACGTATTACTGCATGCTTATTATATATACAGAGATACACAGCATTATTATACAGCGCACTCTGCATCACTACGTATTACTGCATGCTTATTATATATACAGGGATACACAGCATTATTATACAGCGCACTCTGCATCACTACATATTACTGCATGCTTATTATATATACAGGGATACACAGCATTATTATACAGCGCACTCTGCATCACTACGTATTACTGCATGCTTATTATATATACAGGGATACACAGCATTATTATACAGCGCACTCTGCATCACTACATATTACTGCATGCTTATTATATATACAGAGATACACAGCATTATTATACAGTGCACTCTGCATCACTACGTATTACTGCATGCTTATTATATATACAGGGATACACAGCATTATTATACAGCGCACTCTGCATCACTACGTATTACTGCATGCTTATTATATATACAGAGATACACAGCATTATTATACAGTGCACTCTGCATCACTACGTATTACTGCATGCTTATTATATATACAGGGATACACAGCATTATTATACAGTGCACTCTGCATCACTACGTATTACTGCATGCTTATTATATATACAGGGATACACAGCATTATTATACAGTGCGCTCTGCATCACTACGTATTACTGCATGCTTATTATATATACAGGGATACACAGCATTATTATACAGCGCGCTCTGCATCACTACGTATTACTGCATGCTTATTATATATACAGGGATACACAGCATTATTATACAGTGCGCTCTGCATCACTACGTATTACTGCATGCTTATTATATATACAGAGATACACAGCATTATTATACAGTGCACTCTGCATCACTACGTATTACTGCATGCTTATTATATATACAGGGATACACAGCATTATTATACAGTGCACACTGCATCACTACGTATTACTGCATGCTTATTATATATACAGGGATACACAGCATTATTATACAGTGCACTCTGCATCACTACGTATTACTGCATGCTTATTATATATACAGAGATACACAGCATTATTATACAGTGCACTCTGCATCATTACGTATTACTGCATGCTTATTATATATACAGGGATACACAGCATTATTATACAGCGCACTCTGCATCACTACGTATTACTGCATGCTTATTATATATACAGAGATACACAGCATTATTATACAGTGCACTCTGCATCACTACGTATTACTGCATGCTTATTATATATACAGGGATACACAGCATTATTATACAGTGCAGTCTGCATCACTACGTATTACTGCATGCTTATTATATATACAGAGATACACAGCATTATTATACAGTGCACTCTGCATCACTACGTATTACTGCATGCTTATTATATATACAGAGATACACAGCATTATTATACAGCGCACTCTGCATCACTACGTATTACTGCATGCTTATTATATATACAGAGATACACAGCATTATTATACAGCGCACTCTGCATCACTACGTATTACTGCATGCTTATTATATATACAGAGATACACAGCATTATTATACAGCGCACTCTGCATCACTACGTATTACTGCATGCTTATTATATATACAGAGATACACAGCATTATTATACAGCGCACTCTGCATCACTACGTATTACTGCATGCCTATTATATATACAGAGATACACAGCATTATTATACACTGCACTCTGCATCACTACGTATTACTGCATGCTTATTATATATACAGAGATACACAGCATTATTATACACTGCACTCTGCATCACTACGTATTACTGCATGCTTATTATATATACACAGATACACAGCATTATTATACAGTGCACTCTGCATCACTACGTATTACTGCATGCTTATTATATATACAGAGATACACAGCATTATTATACAGCGCACTCTGCATCACTACGTATTACTGCATGCTTATTATATATACAGGGATACACAGCATTATTATACAGAGCACTCTGCATCACTACGTATTACTGCATGCTTATTATATATACAGAGATACACAGCATTATTATACAGTGCACTCTGCATCACTACGTATTACTGCATGCTTATTATATATACAGTGATACACAGCATTATTATACAGTGCACTCTGCATCACTACGTATTACTGCATGCTTATTATATATACAGAGATACACAGCATTATTATACAGCGCACTCTGCATCACTACGTATTACTGCATGCTTATTATATATACAGAGATACACAGCATTATTATACAGTGCACTCTGCATCACTACGTATTACTGCATGCTTATTATATATACAGAGATACACAGCATTATTATACAGTGCACTCTGCATCACTACGTATTACTGCATGCTTATTATATATACAGGGATACACAGCATTATTATACAGTGCACTCTGCATCACTACGTATTACTGCATGCTTATTATATATACAGGGATACACAGCATTATTATACAGAGCACTCTGCATCACTACGTATTACTGCATGCTTATTATATATACAGGGATACACAGCATTATTATACAGCGCACTCTGCATCACTACGTATTACTGCATGCTTATTATATATACAGGGATACACAGCATTATTATACAGCGCGCTCTGCATCACTACGTATTACTGCATGCTTATTATATATACAGGGATACACAGCATTATTATACAGCGCACTCTGCATCACTACGTATTACTGCATGCTTATTATATATACAGAGATACACAGCATTATTATACAGCGCACTCTGCATCACTACGTATTACTGCATGCTTATTATATATACACAGATACACAGCATTATTATACAGTGCACTCTGCATCACTACGTATTACTGCATGCTTATTATATATACAGAGATACACAGCATTATTATACAGCGCACTCTGCATCACTACGTATTACTGCATGCTTATTATATATACAGGGATACACAGCATTATTATACAGCGCACTCTGCATCACTACGTATTACTGCATGCTTATTATATATACAGAGATACACAGCATTATTATACAGCGCACTCTGCATCACTACGTATTACTGCATGCTTATTATATATACAGAGATACACAGCATTATTATACAGTGCACTCTGCATCACTACGTATTACTGCATGCTTATTATATATACAGGGATACACAGCATTATTATACAGCGCACTCTGCATCACTACGTATTACTGCATGCTTATTATATATACAGTGATACACAGCATTATTATACAGAGCACTCTGCATCACTACGTATTACTGCATGCTTATTATATATACAGAGATACACAGCATTATTATACACTGCACTCTGCATCACTACGTATTACTGCATGCTTATTATATATACAGAGATACACAGCATTATTATACACTGCACTCTGCATCACTACATATTACTGCATGCTTATTATATATACAGTGATACACAGCATTATTATACAGAGCACTCTGCATCACTACGTATTACTGCATGCTTATTATATATACAGAGATACACAGCATTATTATACAGCGCACTCTGCATCACTACGTATTACTGCATGCTTATTATATATACAGAGATACACAGCATTATTATACAGTGCACTCTGCATCACTACGTATTACTGCATGCTTATTATATATACAGGGATACACAGCATTATTATACAGCGCACTCTGCATCACTACGTATTACTGCATGCTTATTATATATACAGAGATACACAGCATTATTATACAGTGCACTCTGCATCACTACGTATTACTGCATGCTTATTATATATACAGAGATACACAGCATTATTATACAGTGCACTCTGCATCACTACGTATTACTGCATGCTTATTATATATACAGAGATACACAGCATTATTATACAGTGCTCTGCATCACTATGTATTACTGCATGCTTATTATATATACAGAGATACACAGCATTATTATACAGTGCACTCTGCATCACTACGTATTACTGCATGCTTATTATATATACAGAGATACACAGCATTATTATACAGCGCACTCTGCATCACTCCGTATTACTGCATGCTTATTATATATACAGAGATACACAGCATTATTATACAGCGCACTCTGCATCACTACGTATTACTGCATGCTTATTATATATACAGAGATACACAGCATTATTATACAGCGCACTCTGCATCACTACGTATTACTGCATGCTTATTATATATACAGAGATACACAGCATTATTATACAGTGCACTCTGCATCACTACGTATTACTGCATGCTTATTATATATACAGATACACAGCATTATTATACACTGCACTCTGCATCACTACGTATTACTGCATGCTTATTATATATACAGAGATACACAGCATTATTATACAGCGCACTCTGCATCACTACGTATTACTGCATGCTTATTATATATACAGAGATACACAGCATTATTATACAGCGCACTCTGCATCACTACGTATTACTGCATGCTTATTATATATACAGAGATACACAGCATTATTATACAGCGCACTCTGCATCACTACATATTACTGCATGCTTATTATATATACAGAGATACACAGCATTATTATACAGTGCACTCTGCATCACTACGTATTACTGCATGCTTATTATATATACAGGGATACACAGCATTATTATACAGCGCACTCTGCATCACTACGTATTACTGCATGCTTATTATATATACAGGGATACACAGCATTATTATACAGCGCGCTCTGCATCACTATGTATTACTGCATGCTTATTATATATACAGAGATACACAGCATTATTATACAGAGCACTCTGCATCACTACGTATTACTGCATGCTTATTATATATACAGAGATACACAGCATTATTATACAGCGCACTCTGCATCACTACGTATTACTGCATGCTTATTATATATACAGAGATACACAGCATTATTATACAGTGCACTCTGCATCACTACGTATTACTGCATGCTTATTATATATACAGAGATACACAGCATTATTATACAGTGCGCTCTGCATCACTACGTATTACTGCATGCTTATTATATATACAGAGATACACAGCATTATTATACAGTGCACTCTGCATCACTACGTATTACTGCATGCTTATTATATATACAGTGATACACAGCATTATTATACAGTGCACTCTGCATCACTACGTATTACCGCATGCTTATTATATATACAGGGATACACAGCATTATTATACAGTGCACTCTGCATCACTACATATTACTGCATGCTTATTATATATACAGGGATACACAGCATTATTATACAGTGCACTCTGCATCACTACATATTACTGCATGCTTATTATATATACAGAGATACACAGCATTATTATACAGTGCACTCTGCATCACTACGTATTACTGCATGCTTATTATATATACAGAGATACACAGCATTATTATACAGTGCACTCTGCATCACTACGTATTACTGCATGCTTATTATATATACAGAGATACACAGCATTATTATACAGAGCACTCTGCATCACTACGTATTACTGCATGCTTATTATATATACAGGGATACACAGCATTATTATACAGAGCACTCTGCATCACTACGTATTACTGCATGCTTATTATATATACAGAGATACACAGCATTATTATACATTGCACTCATCATCACTACGTATTACTGCATGCTTATTATATATACAGAGATACACAGCATTATTATACAGCGCACTCTGCATCACTACGTATTACTGCATGCTTATTATATATACAGAGATACACAGCATTATTATACAGTGCACTCTGCATCACTACGTATTACTGCATGCTTATTATATATACATGGATACACAGCATTATTATACAGTGCACTCTGCATCACTACGTATTACTGCATGCTTATTATATATACAGGGATACACAGCATTATTATACAGCGCACTCTGCATCACTACGTATTACTGCATGCTTATTATATATACAGGGATACACAGCATTATTATACAGTGCACTCTGCATCACTACGTATTACTGCATGCTTATTATATATACACAGATACACAGCATTATTATACAGCGCACTCTGCATCACTACGTATTACTGCATGCTTATTATATATACAGAGATACACAGCATTATTATACAGTGCACTCTGCATCACTACATATTACTGCATGCTTATTATATATACAGAGATACACAGCATTATTATACAGTGCACTCTGCATCACTACGTATTACTGCATGCTTATTATATATACACAGGGATACACAGCATTATTATACAGTGCACTCTGCATCACTACGTATTACTGCATGCTTATTATATATACAGAGATACACAGCATTATTATACAGCGCACTCTGCATCACTACGTATTACTGCATGCTTATTATATATACAGGGATACACAGCATTATTATACAGCGCACTCTGCATCACTACGTATTACTGCATGCTTATTATATATACAGAGATACACAGCATTATTATACATTGCACTCATCATCACTACGTATTACTGCATGCTTATTATATATACAGAGATACACAGCATTATTATACAGCGCGCTCTGCATCACTACGTATTACTGCATGCTTATTATATATACAGAGATACACAGCATTATTATACAGCGTACTCTGCATCACTACGTATTACTGCATGCTTATTATATATACAGAGATACACAGCATTATTATACAGATTACTCAGAATTAGTATTTTGTTGTGGTTTAGTTATTCAGTTGTATCCAACTCTCTGTGGCTCTATGGACAGCACACCAGGTACATCTCACTGCCCCTCTGAGCTTTATCAAGTTCATTTTCATTGCTTCAGTGACCTCATCTATCCATCTCTGCCTGTGTCGTCCCCTTCTTCTTGTGCCTTTAATCTTTTCCAGCATCAGAGTCTCTTCTAGGGAATTCTGCCGTCTCATAATATGGCCAAAATATTTGAGCTTCAGCCTCATGATCATACCTTCTAGTGAACAGTTTGTCTTTATTTCCTGAATTATTGATTTATTGGATCTTCTTGCAGTCCAAGGGACTCTAAGCAGTCTTCCAACACCACAACTGAAAGGCATCAACTCTACGGCGCTCAGACTTCTTTATGGTCCAGCTCTCACAGCCGTATGCTACTACTGAGAATACCATAGTTCGAACTATGCGGACCGTTGTTGATAGTTTAATATCTTTACTTTTTACTAGCTTGTCCAAGCTTGCCATAGCTTTCCTCCCCAGAAGCAAACCTCTTTTAATTTCATGACTACAGTCATCATCTGCAGAGATCTTGGATCCAAGGAAAATACAATCTGTCACTGCCTCCACTTCTTTTTGCGAGGAAGTGAGATTACCGTTTGCCATGATCTTCGTCTTTTTAAAGTTGAGCAGCAGGCCAACTTTTGCACTCCCCTCTTTTACGCTCATCAATAAGTCCTTTAGTTCCTCCTCATTTCCAGCCATCAGAGTAGTATCATCGGCGTATCTGAGGTTGTTGATATTTATTCCAGCAATATTGATTCTGGCTTTAGATTCATCCAGTCCAGCCTTACGCATGATGTCCTCTGCATATAAGTTGAATAAATAGCGTGACAATATATAACCTTGTCACACACCTTTTCCCATCTTGAACCATTCTGTTGTCCCATGTTCGGTTCTTACCGTGGCTTCTTGGTCGACCTACAGATTCATCAGGAGGAGGATGAGATGATCTGGTACTCTCATCTCTTTAAGGACATGCCACATTGTGTTGTGATCCACAGAGTCAAAGGCTTTAGAATAGTCTATGAAGCAGAAGGAAATGTTTTTATGGAACTCTCTTGCTTTCTCTATTATCCAGCGGACACTGGCAATTTGATCTCTTGTGCCTCTTCCTCTGGGGAACCTGGCTTGCACATCTGGTAGTTCCCGGTCCGTATATTGTCGAGCTTGTAGAATCCTAAGCATTACCTTGCTGGCATGTGAAATTAGTGCAATTCTTCGATAATTGGAGCACTGTTTGGCGCTGCCGTTTTTTGGGATTGGAATGTAGTCTGATCTTTTCTATTGGCCATTGCTGAGTTTTCCAAATGTGTTGGCATAAGGCAAGTAACACTTCCACAGCATCATACTGTAGAATTTTGAATAGTTCAGTTGGGATCACCTACTGCAGCCTTATTATCAGCAAGACATCCTAGAGCCCATCTCACTTCGCTCTCCAAGATGTCTGGCTCCAGCTCATTGGACAATCTATGGAGGTCATCACTGCTGTTAAGATCCTTCCTGTATAGATATTCAGTGTATTCCTGCCGCCTCTTCTTTATCTGATCTTCTTCTGTTAAGTCCCTACCATTTTTGTCTTTTATCCCGCCCACTTTGGCATGAAAGGTGCCTTTTAGGTTCCCAATTTTCTTGAAGAGATCTCTTAATTTACCCATTCGTTATCTTCTTCAATCTCTTTACACCGCTCATTGTAGAAAGTCTCCTTGTCTCTTCTTGCTGTCCTCTGGAATTCTGCATTCAGTTGGACAAATCTTTTCTTATCTCCACTACATTTCGCTTTCCTTCTTTCTTGGGCAACTTTCAAAGCCTCATCAGACAGCCAGTTTGTCTTCTTACTTTTCTTTCTTTTAGGGATATTCTTTGTTGCTGTTTCCTGGATTATGTTGCAAACTTCGGTTCAAAGTTTTACTGTATGTTTATTATATATACAGAGATACACAGTATTATTATAGAGTGCAACATGTTTATTTACAAAAAGATGTGCAGCTGGTATATATATTTTATTGATATTACTAATGGGCTTTAAATAAAGATCTCCCTCTTTGCAGACCGCAAGTGAGACCTCACCTAATACGCTCTCCAGTACCGGATATTGTATCTCAAATAGGATTTTAACAAATTAGAAACGAGTCAAAGGACAGCGACTAAAATAGTGCATCAAAGACATCATGACCTGAATTATTATTATATTTTATTTGTATCACGCCAACATATTCCGTAGCGCTGTAAAGGGGATAAGAACAGGGGAAATTCAAGTTTAACAAATTCAAAAGTTGAAGGGCTCTGTTTTGAGCTTAGAATCTTAGATCTTTATCCCAAAGTACCCTACAAGACTGGAAACTCACTACTTACAATTTAAAGGGCATTAAAGGGCACAGAACTGGAGAACAGTAACAGATAAGGAATAGTAAGGGTCAGGAAGAAAGTGAAAGATAGAAAGAGTTTTATTTTTAGAGGGAGAGGGGAGGGATCTGAGGTGAAAGACTAGTATGTTGGCTGACCCCTAGTGTTGAGATTATATATCTGCAGCCTGTATCTGTAAGAGCCAATCTGCATCCTGTGTATATATATATAAAATGTACTGTGTGAGTTGATGCTAGAGGTAATAAAAATCACAAGAGAATGGAGCAACTATGTATCCAACCCTTCTCCAATAATATAGTAGATACCAGTCCTGGTCACCATAAGTAACCTATTATACCGGATCTTATTGCAACATTATGGTCCTAAATAGGTTCTCTAAATACATCAGAAAAATAAACCGGAGTTAATAACATACAGCCTCTGGATGAAGTAATCTACGAAATATACGTTGCTAGTGAGATTGTTGCTTGATGATGATGTCACATGCTCGCCGACCAAGAGCAGCATTGGGAGCCTAGGTCCCGGCTGGACGTAAACTGATACTGCGGCAGCACATTAGAAGATAATCAGTAATGTCCCAAGATATAATCACTCACCTTTCTATCTGTAGAAGATTAAGCTGCATTTTACGTTTTAACTGCGGTTAATTTTGTAATATACAGTTTTGAGGTGTGCTCCCTATTTATACCTATATACTTTTATGAGATTGACATGCGTATTGTCTTGGAGATACCACATTACTTAATCATATATGTTAATTTTAGTAAGAGATTATGGGCCTCATTCAAATGCGATTTGGCTAATTGAATAGAGCTCTATATAAGCACGTAGCATTTTTTTTTTTACAGAAGTTTTTATTTAGTGAACTTCTATCCAAAAGCAACGTCTTAACTAACTAAAAACCTCTGTAAGAAAAAATGCTTTGTGCTTATAGAGAGCCCTATTCAATTGGCCAAATCGCATTTGAATGAGGCCCTATGTTAGAATCCACTACTTATGTGACTTTAAGGGCCTCATTCTATTATCGGCCGCAGCCGCTGCGGGGCCGCAAGGACCGGCCGCAAGCTATTCTGCTATTCTATTCCCTTACGGCCGTAGGCTCCGGCAGGCTTGCGGCCGGTGCCTTGCTATCTCTTGCGGCCGATCGCGCCGGAGGAAAGCCTTTGATCTAAAACGGCCGCAAGAGATTTGCAATTCAATTGCTCCGGGAAACCTCTCTGCAAGGCTAAAAACGAGCCGCAGTTACTTGCAGGAAAAAGGTCTCGCTAGCACCAATTAAGCACATAAAATAGCTCAAATAAAGCCATCCTGCACTTTGAGAAGACTATAAAGGGATTTTAGGTGTTAGAATAAATAGCACATAATTATCCTGTACTCAAATCCGTAAAATATTTCATTTTTAATATCCGTAAAATATCCATGTAAAAAGTCCAGAGTGCTTGGAGCACCTCAGACACACCCACGCCGCAGCCGGCAAATAAACAGTTAATTTGAACTCGGGTTTGGGCAGATGTGCAAGCTTGAGAGTGGGTTCCTTTTAATCCTCATGTCCCCCAATATGATCCCTAGCATTTACAGAGCTGTACAGTGCAGGCTTGAATTTATTTTTGCGTTTTTATATTTCACAGTTTACGGCCGGTTCCAAGATATGCGGCCGGACGTAAAAGGAGATCCTTGCGGGGCCGTATAATAGAATCGCGAGTTAACTGAACCCTCGCAAGGAATCGCAGCCTTACGGCCGATTTACGGCCGATAATAGAATGAGGCCCTTAGGGTTCAATATACACCCATGCTGTATGTGATTAACTCCGTATTTTTTTTCTGGTGTGTATTTAGAGAACCTATTTAGGACCAGAATGTTGCAATAAGATCCGGTATATTAATATCTGTTCTATGCAACTCTAACTCATAACCACAGACCCTATTTTCCTGGGAACATTGAAGAGGAATATATAGGTATAATAATAATTCTTTGCGTAGGTTAAACTCCCTATTTTTATATTTAATTATAAAACTGATTTATTCAATAAATCTGTTTATTATTTTTGAGTTGATGCTAGAGGTAAGCTGGGAAGTGCTGAAAGTGCACTACTAGAGTTAGTCTAGCCCTCACTCTAACAACAAATTGAAGAAAGTCTTGGTGTGCCACTGTTGCACCACCTAGTGGTCACTGCACAACATTGCTGACAGGGATAAAACAGGAAAGCTCCTAGTCTAATTCTGTAGATATAGAATGGCAACAGTGTCTTTTTTCCCCTCAAGATTTCGGATCTATCCCTCTTTGCTTGCGCATTTCTTCTGCAGTTACAGGTGCCAGAGGGCGCTGTGAGTTTTCGGGCATCATCAAGTTCCAGGGAAGGCAAAGAACTATTTTCCCCTCCGATGTGGCGAAACTCGATGGCGCTGAATCGACAGCGAGGCCATCGCTATGTTTGTCGCGGGCACTCGGCCCCCAGGGCCTTGGGCTCCCCTCTTATAGCTCAAGGCCTTTTCTGTCGGCGCACCTTATATGCTAGAATTGGCACCGCCATCTGTCGGCTGGAGGCGGAACTGCAGCTGTCAGATTTTGCGATGGTGAAGAGGGATTTCCTTTCTGTGCACAGGTGAGTCAATCAGGATGACTGAAGAAGCGAATGACTCACCTGTGCGCAGCAGGGATATCATCAAATCCAGGCCTGGGTGCGGCCATCCAGGACCGAGTTTGGAGACCCCAGCCATAAGCAAACAAAGAAATGACGGCCCACAGGAAAAAGTAATTGTATAGAACACAAAGATAGGTACAGAGATCCCATATTTACTAAGGCCCTCATTCAATTGCGATTTGGCCAATTGAATAGGGCTCTATTAAAGCACATAGCATATGTTTTTTACAGAAGTTTTTAGTTAATGAACTTCTATCCAAAAGCAAGATCTCCACTAACTAAAAACTTCTGTAAAAACATATGCTCTGTGCTTATTTAGAGCCCTATTCAGTTGTCCAAATCGCAATTGAATGAGGCCCTATGTATATAAAAGAGCATACTATGGCCCTCATTCAATTGCGATTTGGCCAATTGAATATGGCCCTAAATAAGCACAGAGCATATTTTTAAAAAAAAAGTTTTTAGTTAGTTAAAACCTTGCTTTTGAATAGATTCTTACTAACCAAAAACTTCTTTAAAAAAAATATGTTATGTGCTTATTTAGAGGCCTATTCAATTGGCCAAATTGCAATTGAATGAGGGCCTATAACATTCACAATATTTTGTAAAAAAAAATAATTTAACTATTAAATAAAATTTTATGTAGCACTGGAAGCCACAATTGTTGATTTCTTACTTGATCAAATCAGGAGGGTCACATACAATAAATAGACCATTGTAACAACATGAGCTAGATGTGTTAATTACGCATTGATCAGTAATACATTTCCTAATATTAAACTTCCTATCAAAGATCAGACTCTGCTTTTACCCACCTTTCCGTTATTGACCTTATCAGTGTGGAGACAAAAACTCAACTGGAGTCTGATATCCTGATCTTTAAAAATTAATTGAGTATTGAATATTGCTGTTATAAGGCATTAGATATAAAAGTTATTAATGATAATACTAACTAGCAGCCTTATTTAATTGTGATTCGGCCAATTGGGCTCTATATAAGCACATCGCATATTTTTTTGCAAAAGTTTTTAGTTAGTGAAGACCTTGCTTTTGGATAGAAGTTCACTAACTAAAAACTTTTTTTTAAAAAATATGCTATGTGCTTATATAGAGCCCTATTCAATTGGCCGAATCACAATTTAATAAGGCTGTAGATCTTCTCGCTAAGTTGTCTGCAAAGTTTCAATGGGCCTCATTCAATTGCAATTTGGCCAATTGAATAGGGCTCTATATAAGCACAGAGCATATTTTTTTTTACAGACGTTTTTAGTTAGTGAACTTCTATCCAAAAGCAAGGTCTTCACTAACTAAAAACTTCTGTAAAAAAATATGCTCTGTGCTTATATAGAGCCCTATTCAATTGGTCAAGTAGCATTTGAATGAGGCCCAATGAACGCAACTGAAGCTAATACAAGGTTGAAAAGCCCTGGGCCAGGCAGTTACACCAACATTAATATATTTTAGTGTAACTGACTTAGGGCCTCATTCAATTGCGATTTGGCCAATTGAATAGAGCTCTATATAAGCACAGAGCATATTTTTGCAAAAATACAACTTTAAAGGCCGAACCGCCGAACTGGAAAGACCTGCAAAAATACACAAATATGACTTAAATTAACTTACACGCTCATACACAGTGCAGGGGGAGAGCCAGGGAGTCTGTGAGTGACGTTGCAAGTTAATTTGAGGCATATTTTGCCTTTTTTCACGATCAAAATTCGCTGAAGCAAGAAAAAAAATGGCAGCCGAAAATTTAACAAGACAAAAACGAGGCCGAAGTACGTAAAAAGAGGATGAAGGACGTAAATACGAGACCTAAGCACTAAGACTTAATGCAACACTTAACCCAAGGCAGTAACACTTAACCCAAGGCAATAGATCCCTAAACTACACAGTCCTATAAAGTACACAGGGGGAGAGGGTCGCAATGAGCGCCAAAGGCGCTCATTGTTGAGGTCGCAGTGAGTGCCGAACGGAACATTGCAAAGCAGGAAAGGTGTGGCTTGCCAAAAATGGCAATGAGCGGCAAAGCCTCTCATTGCAGGGCTCGTCAAAAAATGGCGGTCAATAAAATTATAAGGTTGGGAATGATGTTTGCCACACAATGTAAGGCTATTGGTCGTCTGAGCACCTTCGGCACTCATTACAAGCCCGGCGCTGACCGCCTTTGGCGCTCATTGCGAACCTCTCCCCTGGTATACTTTTGCTTCTTTGAGTACCCTCGGCGCTCATTGTGAGCCCCGCGCTGAGCGCCTTTGGCGTTCATTGCGATAATCTCCGCTCGTGTACTTTTGGTGGTCTGAGCACCTTTGGCGCTCATTGCAAGGGCCGTGCTGATCGCCTTTGGCTCTCATTGCGAGCCTCTTCCCTGGTGTACTTTTGCTCCTCTGAGCACCCTCTGCACTCATTGGCCCTCATTCAATTGCAATTTGGCCAATTGAATAGGGGTCTAAATAAGCACATAACATATTTTTTTAAAGAAGTTTTCACTAAGTAAAAACTTATTTAAAAGAAATATGTTATGTGCTTATTTAGAGCCCTATTCAATTGGCCAAATTGCAATTGAATGAGGGCCCTGAGGTGTAAGTGTCAGCAATGTGTGAAGTGTGCAGTGTAAATAGGCTGCGTGCGCGAGGGAAAACAGTTTGTGTAATTCGGCGTTTTGGAATGGTAATGTTAAAGTTAGTGTTGTAAAATGGCGGCGATTGTGTATGTGTTACGCGGGTGTGGAACATTTTCCGTTCTCCCTAATAGTGAATTTTATACCTCGTACGTTCCTGTGTAAAAGTGTTATGTGCTTGGTGGTGTTTTACGTGTTTAGGGGTCGTGTAGCCTCCTTTTCTTTTTTTTCGGCCACCATTTTTTTTGTCGCTTAGGCGATTTTTGAGTATTTTGAAACTCTGCAAATTGTGTTTAAATTGTTGTGTCTGACTCCCAGACGTCGTGGTTCCCCTCATACTGTGTGTGATTTTTTTTTTTTAGATTTTTAAAAAAAAATCTTTGTGTTTTTGTATGTGCGCGCTTCGGCTGTTAACTTTTTTTGGACAATTTGTATTTTTTGGACCTTGTATTATTTTATTTCTAAGTGCCGCGGGTTGAATTTTTTTTTCTAAGTCCCGCTTTTCTTTTTGCATGCGTTACGGGCCGTAATTTTTCCACGCAATTTTTTTCAAACTGCGACGGGTTTCGCATTCTGAATTGTGTAATTGAGATTTCTGTTGATGTGTAGTACTGCGGGTCATAGGAATGAGCACCTATGGCGCTCATCTCCACCAGCGCAGTGAGCACCTTCGGCGCTCACCGCCTAAGTCGTACATGGTTGTAGGAATGAGCGCGAGGGCCGCAGTTGCAGCGGGCCCGCAAGCATTAGCAGCAACTTGTATTGCTCACAACTATATATGTGATATATATATATATATGTATTTATATCACATATATAGTTGTGGATCTCACTATTGTTCAGAACGCTGAAATATTGGTCAAGCTGTGGCGCATGGCGGTTTCTCCGCTCATTACGGGTCCCCTTCCTTCTCCCCATGGCTCATCCTCCTCCCCAAGGCTCCTCACCCCAACGAGGGCTCCTCACCCCAGAGGCTCGCATCACCCCCAGCTGCAGGCCCACTGTGTCTCCTCCCTCCTTTCCCTCATCCTCCCTCCTTACCCTCCTCCTCTCTTTCCCCCTCTCCAATTACCCCCTCCTCTCCCTCCAATTACCTCCTTTTCCCCCTCTCTTAATTTATTCAGTTGAGCTCCTGGTTGTGTCTCACCCGGCATGCGCATGTGACGTCACGTCATTAGCATGTCACGTCATTAGCATATACCGGTTCCGGACACAGCCACAAGACGCGCTGCAGGGAGGGGAAAAGCAGCAGGACCTCATCCGATTAAAGTAAGAGAGGGGAAAGGGGGGTAATTGGAGGGAGAGGAGGGGGCAATTGGAAAGGGGGAAAGAGAGGAGGAGGGAGGGAGGAGGAGGTTAAGGAGAGAGGAGAAGGATAAGGAGGGAAGAGACACGGGGGGAGGGTGGAAGAGACACATGGGGGAAGAGACACAGGGGAGTGAGAGCAGGGCAAAGAGACACATGGGAGGGAGTAGAGGGGGGGACGGCAGGAGGGAGAGGGGGGATAACAGGGGAGGGAGAGGGGGGAAGATAGGGGAGGGACAGGGGGGAAGAGACACATGAGAGAGAGAGGGGGAATGAGACACAGGGAGGGAGAGGGGGGAGGGGGAAAGGAGACACAAGGGAGGGAGAGGAGGGGGGAAATGAGACACAAGGGAGGGAGAGGAGGGGGGAAATGAGACACATGAGAGATGGGGGGATGAGACACAAGGGAGGGCGACGGGCGGAATGAGACACAAGGGTGGGAGATGGGGGAAAGGAGATACAAAGGAGGGAGAGGGGGGGGGGAGGAGACACAAGGCAGTGATAGGAGGGGGGAAAGGAGACACAAGGGACGTAGATGAGGGGGGAAAGGAGACACAAGGGAGAGAGATGGGGGGATGAGACACAAGGGAGGGAGACGGGGGCAATGAGACACAACAGAGGGAGACGGGGGTGCTCACATTGGGTGGCAAACAGCATTGCCAGGCTTAAAATATTATTCCCGTCATTGTTGACAGGCAAGTAGCTAGTATACTTGTGTATATATATATATATATATATATATATATATATATCTTCATTGTATGTTGGTCCTTTAAGAAAAATAGCTTATTATTTTCTATTTTCGTGTCAGATAAAACTCTCTGGCTATCTCTCTGTTGTACATAGAAGCCACATCCCTTGTCCATTATTGCATAGAAGAAGACCTCACAATGACCCAACAATGTTAGAAACCCCACTAATACGCTATTGCTGTATCATTGTGGGGGTCACTTCATTCTATGTTCATATTTATTTCCCCAGGGGTCTAGAACAAGGGTCACCACCTAGAGCTGAATTACCTCATATTTTTTCTACATTATTAGCATTTTATTTAATCAGTTACAAAAATAATACTGCAGCTTTACTATATAAAAAAATAGCATTTGCATATCTTTCACTGTTCATTTGTTTTTCATTTGACGAAATAATTTTAAATTGTCAATTTGCAGATCCTTCACACATTAAATATTGAGGGCCTCATTCAATTGCGATTTGGCTAATTGAATAGGGCACTGTATAAGCACATAGCATCTTGTTTTTCCAGAAGTTTTTAGCTAGTGAAGACCTTGCTTTCTGATAGAAGTTCACTAACTAAAAACTTCTGGAAAAAAATATGCTATGTGCTTTTATAGAGCCCTATTCAATTGGCCAAATCCCAATTGAATGAAGCCCTGAGTATGAACCTCCTCCCCTGTTGGTGTGACCTTATTTTAGCCTAGACAGAATGTAGGTCACATTACTGCAGCACTCAGGAATACAAGGAAGAAATTAAGTGGTTCCAGAAGCTAACAGGCTGTTAGACTGTTGGCTTCATAAAACTATATTCAGAATGTAATTATATAAAATGTACATTGAGGAGGATAAAATTATTTAAACAAACTTTGTAGAACTATTGAAATAAATCAAAAATACAAAATTCCAAAGAGTCCCTTTAAAGGAAATGTAAAATACCCATAATGTTTGATTGCCAGCTTTTAAACATGCTGATTCACGACTCAATCAGAGTGAATTCCTGGCACGATAAGTAGTGACACCCAAAGTGATTAAATAAGAAAGCCTGCTGTAATAAAAATAACAATAATCACTGTAGATGTAGGTAGTTATTAGTAAGTGATATAAAAGCAACCCTTATTGGTACATACTTAATTATTATTATTATTATCTTTATTTATATCGCGCCAACATATTCCGTAGCGCTGTACAGGGGTTGAGTACATAGCAGAAAACAAATTAAACACCTTGTAAAGAATGGAGGGCCCAGTTTTTGAGCATAAAATCAAATGTACATAGAGCTTGTTTCCAAGGCCTGACACAAGATTGAAAACTCGCAAACTTACTTAATAACAAAGATATTACTCACCAGTATGGTGAAAATAAACAATTATAATTGGAAGATGTATAGGGTATAATAGCAGCTTCCTACATCACAACAAGGGGTTAATATATGCATTATCTAACTGCACTGCTTTCAACATCAAATGCTTTATTGGAAGAAAATAATTTCTTCTTGCAGAAGAAAACACGCACGAGGAGGCAAAGAGCAGGTCGGTTGTTGGAGGAGGGAGAGGGGATTCATTTTTTATTGGAGGGAGAGGGGGATTATTTTTATATTGGAAGAGGGAGAGCGGGATTCATTGCCTGCAGTAACTTATTTTTACCACCAGGTGGTCCTGTGGCGCAGCATTCAACCCCAGTATTCTGCCTGTGTGCTGCTACGAAATAGACAGCCTCCCTTTCTTTTTTTTATCTATGTAAAAAATATATAATAAAGAGTCCCTGATAGGGAATATAATAAAAATGTTGGTCCTATCCTGTTATGCTGGTGCATGCTGGCGCAGCACAAGGCAGCAGCAATGGTGGTGACCATCCACTAGATGGCGCCGCCGATAGAGTCAAGGCTTAGGTAAACTGTTAGGGTTAGGGGTTAGTTCAAGGGTTAGGATAACATTATAATTATAAGAACTTCTCTCACATATCGTCAGCGCTGCAAAATATCGTCAGCGCCATCGATCGGTTGGTGGCCGCACTGCAGCGGCGGTCCTGTCCCGACAACATAACAGGATATATCCAAAACGTTCATTTAAATGGGGGCAGCACCGGTCCTACAGGCTTGGGTCCTGGTGCAAAGCACCACAAGCGCCTTTGGCACTCATTGTGAGCCTCTTCCCTCGTGTACTTCAAGTGTCCTGCTTTGCAACGATCACCTTTGGCACTCATCGCAAAGACAGATATATACATCTTTTATATACGTGTAAAATATAAAAATATGTGCGTACAGTGAATTAATAAAGTAATATGAATTAATAAATTAATATATTTTGCCTATTTATATTTAATATGCAGCAATCAATATCCTGAAGAGCTAACACTCGATTTGTATTTTCCTGCATCTGAAAATGTACAGTTGGAGTGTTGATCATCTGAGGAGAAAGTGTCAGCAATGTTGCAAGTGTGCAGTGTAAATAGGCTGCGTGCGTGAGGCCAAACCTAATGTTATTATTTGCAAGTTAGTGTTGTAAAATGGCAGCTTTTTTCTCTGTGTTACTTGGCTCGCGAGCATTTTCCGTCTGTTGTAATGGTATATTTTGTATCTCCTACGTTCCTGGGTACCTAGTACGTGCCTGACGGTGATTTTCGTGGCTCTGTGTCCTTTAGCCTCGTTTTAATTTTTTTCGTCCGCCATTTTGTTTTGTCGCTTAGGCAATTTTCAAGTTCCGAAACTGCTTAAATGCAACTTAAATTGGCATGCAACCTCAGTACCAGATGTCCTGGCTGTCCCCCCGTGCTGTGTGTAATGTTTGTTTTATGTTGTATTTTTATGTTGTTATGCTTTTCGTGTTTTTGGATGTGCGCGGTTCGGGCTTTAACTTCGTATTTCTGCGACCTCTTTTTTTTTTCTAAGTCCGGAGGTTTTTCTTTTCCCCCTAAGATCTCGTAATTGTTGTTTGTAAAATTTGTATGTCATTCGCACTGTTTTGGGTCGTATAGCCTCGTTTTCATTTTTTTTTCGCACGCCTTTCTTTTTCTCGCTGATTTTCAAGTGCCGAAACTCCTTCAATTCAACTTTAATTTGCGTGCAACCTCACTCCCAGATGTCCTGGCTGCCCCCGTGCGGTGTGATTTTTTGTTATGTTTTGTTTTTATTTTTCATTGTTTTTGTTGTTTTTGGATGTATGCGTTTTGGCCGTTAACTTCGTATTTTTGTGTTTTTTTTTTCCAAGTCCCGATTTCCTCATCCCGTTTTCTTTTTTTTTCAGTCACGCTTTTCTGGGTTGTTTTTTTACCGAGATTGAGGCGCCGTAGAGCCTCCGCCATTGCAAATGCGGACACTTGTGCTTCGGAGGAGAAACAGGGGAGGAAGAGGCCCGCCATGAGTGACAAAGTTATGGACTTGCGCTCATTGCAAGGCCTGCGATGAGCGCCAAAGGCGGTCATAATGCGGCCAGCAAGTGAGAGGGGGAGAGCCTCACAATGTGTGGCAAACAGCATTGTCAGGCTTCAAATTTTATTGCTGTCATTTTTGATGGGCAAAAGTATAGTATATAGTATATATATATATATATATATATATATATATATATATACATTTAAATGAATGTTTATTATATATATATATATATATATATATATATATATATATGTATATTATATAAATATATAAATTGGTGCAACCTAGGCCCCCCTGGACTAACCCTCGCCAGGACCCCCTCTCTTACCCTAATCGGCGGAAGTAAATCTCTGTGTGTCTTCTGCGCCTCCCTGCTGGCGAGTCTAACACAAGCTGGTTTTATAAGAGTTAAATTATATGTATAAAAGTTTTAGCAGTTACCTTTAAAGTCCTCTGTATATAGGAGATGTGAGTTGCTGAGGAACATGCATATAACTCTCACCACTTGGAACTCAGGTGCAAGTTGGTTGTATATTGAACTGGCTCTTGAACTTTTGACCTAATCAACCCACAGAGCTCAGCATCAGTGACAAAAATCAATTTTAAGATGCCAGTTTAAGCTCTTATCCACCATGCAAACAAAGCAGGCTTCAGAACTTTTACATACACAGTAATTTTTCTCTAAAAGTGATCTATATTATAAAATAATATTCATTTTATTTGGAGCTTGCCCTTTAATAGCATCTGTATCTTGATCCTCAGAGCTTGATCAGTAGAATGGCAGTCTCAGATCAATCACTTTTTCCTTCAGGTGCTCCATCCCCTACCAGTAAATAAAATCAGTGAGGGGCTCGTAAAGCTCCATATCGCTCCACTCACTGCTAATGATTTAGAGATATTATCACTCACTGCTACTGATTTAAAGATAAATATATCCCACTGCTAATTATTTAGAGAAATACCTCTCAATTCTAGTAACACAGACATAAAAGCCTCAGTGATAGTGACTTAGTGATAAATATCACTCACTGATAATGATTTTAAGATAAATCTCTCAGAGCTAATGGATTTTTCAGTATACAGTATATGAATCAATGCCCACTTTAAGAGAATCACTGCAAAAAACATACTTAAAGCATATGTTTTTGAAGAATTAGATAATGGGCAAAATAAAGAAATAAAAAAAAAATACAAAATACAAACTTTAATTTATTAACTGTTATGTGTAATCATTTTGTGCAGGGAGCCGCCATTGTATTATCTGATAACACCTCTCTGGACCCTAAGTTTCAAGTAACACAGCAAAGGTCTTACATCGAGCAGTGTTGTAAAGTACATGTATAGATATATATAACTGCAGTCTGTTGTTCTAGCAACATTTGACTGCCTGAAACATAGGTATTCTAAACCATAAATTATCTATAAAGGAGCTCCCACTCTCTAATTCTCTTTATCTAGGGCCCTTAAATACCTATATTTATTTATATGTGAATTTCGGCAAAACCAGACTATTACTATGTCACCTTAACTGAGATAACGTTGACAAAAGTAAAAATGATTTACTGAGGGCCATGAATCACTTCATCTTTCCCAATGGATGTTGCCACCAATAGCTTGTCAGTGACACAAGAGTCAGCCACTTAATTTCATGATGTTCGGAGGGACCTAAAACTTACCACAATATCCAATGATGATTTAAAGACAATCAACATAATCACAAAACTGATCAGTACTACCACTGCTAATTACAAGTTAACCCGTCACAATGCAGCCACTTTCCACTGCCAGTGACAAGTTATCCTGTCAACAGTTTAACTGCTCCTGTGGGGGTGCAGGGATCACTGGGAGAGGTGGAAGGTTAGGGAGGGCTGAAGCTTGGGGATAAAAATAAAATACAAATATTACAAATATAATTTCTATATAATTATGAGTGGGCAAGCTAGTGAAAGAAGGGCCCCAGGGCAGAACCCCCCTCCTATATTGTGTGTGAGTATATATATAAATATATATAAATATAAATATATATATATATATATATATATATATATATATTGTGGCAGGTCACTGACATATCAGGGATTCAGTGCCTTAGTTTCCAGCAGCACAATGGAGTACTCTGGAGACCTTTTTATGTTTTAACAGATTTTTCCTGGATAACTTTTCAGCATACAAGAGAAATAAATGCAAAACAAAACCTAGCTTCTTTGAAGCACTGACTAAACAGTAACTGCATATCCCTCACTGACAAAACTAATCATATATATAGTTGTGGTAGTTACGAATTGCCGGTCATGATATGTTTAAAGTTACAGGCTTGCTCATGCGCAATGAGCGCCTTTGGCGCTCATTGCGGGCCTCGCGATGAGCGCCAAAGGCGCTCATCGTGATGCCCACAAGACTTTGAAAAAGGCTGGCAATGAGCGCCAAAGGCCATAGGCCTTTGAAGATCATTGCGAGACACACAAGACTTCGAAAAACACTCGCAATGAGCATCAAAGGCTTATCGTGAGGCCTGTAAAGTAGACAGTGGGAGAGGCACGCAATGAGTGACAAAGGCCCGCAAAGGGCCTTGCATTGTGCGGCAAACAACATTGCCAGTCTTCAAATGTTATTTCCGTCATTATTGACGGGCAAGTCGCTAGTAAAAAACAATGTCCTCAAATATACAGGCCTGAATGCTTGTCTGCTCTGTGGGGCCTGCTTCAGGGTGTAGAGGTGATGTCTCTTGACTCTTAGTTCAGACTGAACTTCTTCTCAGGTCTCACAGTTTTACTGTCTGTATGCTGTTTGTATGCTCCAGGCAGTCTCTCTTACCACCTGCCTCTGTATCTATGTGTGTGTGTAATAATATATATATATATATATATATATATATATATATATATACCGTATATATTATTTCTGTAGGGGGCTGTCCGGCATTGAAGATTCTGTATTTTTTTCTGTGTTTATTTCTGTAATAAGGTGGTCCCTTATAAGAATTTTGAGAGCTAAAAAACAGAGGGGTTCTCTTGATGATCAGCAATAATTATACTTCAGTCACTCAACAGGTTGACCATAAATTTGCCAAAATCTCCTCTGAGTCTTAAATCTTCTGATTATAACTGACATTCTAGTTTGGCAACAACATGGTCTGAGAGATAAATGTTGTCAACATTTGAACCTATTGTCCAATTTTACAATAAATGAGTCACCAAGAAAATGTCAATACATGACAGAGCTGAAGGTCTTTTGAAAAACATGTGTAGTCGCATCCAGTTACAATGTCTCCATAAGTATACGCTGCCGTGTTGTCTTATAAACATTTTAAACAGCACAAATGCTGTCTTAAGATTTGTGATCTTTTACCTGATGGAGGGTACAATCTATCTAGAATTGAGTGTGCTGATAAAATACAAAACAGTAGCTGAAGTATTGATGGGTCTATTGATCCTGGTGGTCAGATATGAATCACTTGAGCGTTTGACCAGCAAGGTCAACAGTTGACAAGCGCCATTTTTAGCTCACTTTTTTTTGTATTAATCATGGCCTTTTAAATAAATGATAAAGAATTGGACACATTTGAACAGTTTTTCTGCCTAGTTCACAGCTACTTTATACACCTAACATTTTAATACTGTGAATACAGTATGTTAGTTTAGATAATAGAGGGTAGCTTCATGTTAAAAGTACAGATGCCAAAAGAAATTACAACGATGATGAGATGAGGTGTGATGCCTTAAATGACCACTGAAGAGTCATATTAATTAATAGGCTCTTTTGAAGAACTTGACTTGATACTCAACACATTACTTTCAAATGACAAGGACCTCCAGTGGATAAAACCTTCCTCCCAGATGACTAACACAACAGATGATATTCTCCTCCTCAATTCAATATGGCCACCAGCAGATGACACCTTCCTCTCCAGAAGACTAGTACCTCCAGTAGATGACACCTTCCTCCCTAGACAACTAGTACCTCCAGCAGATGACACCCTGCTACCCAGATGGCTACTAAACCTCCAGCAGATGACACCCTGCTACCCAGATGGCTACTAAACCTCCAGCAGATGACATCCTCCTACCCAGGTGACTACTACCTCCAGCAGATTACACCTTCCTCCCTAGACGACTAGTACCTCAGCCAGACTGGGGTTTCCAACAGATGATACCTTCCTCCCCAGGTCACTAGTACCTCCAGCAGATTACACCTTCCTCACCAGGTGACTAGGGTCTTCAGCAGGTGGCACCCTTCTCCCCAGATGACTATGGTCTAAAACAGGTGTCACTTTCTCCTCAGGTGACTTAGCCTTCCTGCACATTGCACTATCCTCTACAGGTGACTAGTACCTCCAGTAGATGACACCTTCCTGCCCAGAAGACTAGCACCACCAGCAGTTGACACCCTGTTACTCAGATGGCTACTAAACCTCCAGCAGATGACATCCTCCTACCCAGGTGACAACTACCTCTAGCAAATGACATCTTCCTCCAAGATGACTAGTACCTCAGCCAGACTGGGGTTTCCAGCAGATGATACCTTCCTCCCCAGGTGACTAGTACCTTCAACAGATTACACCCTCCTCACCAAGTGACTAGGGTCTTCGGCAGGTGGCACCCTCCTCCCCAGATGACAATGGTCTAAAACAGGTGTCACTTTCTCCTCAGGTGACTTAGTCTTCCTGCACATTGCACTATACTCTACAGGTGACTAGTGCCTCCAGTAGATGACACCTTCCTCCCTAGAAGACTAGCACCACCAGCGGTTGACACACTGCTACTCAGATGGCTACTAAACCTCCAGCAGATGACTTCCTCCTACCCAGGTGACAACTACCTCCATCAAATGATATATAGATAGATAGATAGATGTTTATGTGTGCTCTGTGTAAATCACATGTGTATCAGCCATCTGTAATATGGATGCCAGATGTGTGAACTGTAATTAATGAGACAAACAGCAGAGGGCACTGCAGGATCACATTTGGATGCATGGGCAATAGATACAAGCACTGGTTCTAAAAAGGAGTATATTTAGATATAATAATAAAACAGAGTACATTGCATTGTAACACACATGGAGCACCAGTGCTGACTCTTACAGCTCTCCATCACACGGCCAGTGAAGCAGGGCCTGTGATTTTTCCTGGATAGTCACAGTGGCAGAGGATACTCAGTCTCACTCTATGTCTGTTCCTTCTGACACTCACTCTGTTGTTCTCCATTGCCTGAGAGAAGATAATCAAACAAGACAAACCCAAATGCAGGTTCTGAGATGGTCTGTAATAGAAAAAGAGACAGCGAGGGTCACTCTGCGGAGGCAGTTAATATAAACTTGAGACTGAAAACAACAACAGGCCTTGAGGTGCATACTTTCAGCCACAGCCCAGTGGGATGGGATAGTGTAACTGGACTGAAGACCTGAGAGATTAGCAGGGGAGAGAGTACACATAGCAGGGGTAGTCAGTAGGTGGACTTTGGTCCAAATCAAGCTTCTCAGCCCCATTCTGGATTCCACTCCTTCATTACCTTTGCTATTTATCTCTTCTGAAGCTTCTATTATTTTAAATAAAGTACAATGGACCCTTGGTACTCGTCGTTAATTGGTTCCAGAAGGCACGGTGAATGGCGAAAAGGACACATACCAGCGTTCCCATAAGGAGTAATGTAAATTGACTAATACAAGCGGGATGAGTACCAAGGAAATGGCGAGTGTGAGGCATTTTTCCTTGTCAAACTGCATTGAATACCAAATTTGACGAGTTTCGAGGTAGACGAGTACTAAGGCTTCACTGTATTACTTAAACTATATGCCTTTTCTGGATCTGCTACAATATGTAAAATGAATTTCCGTGCTTTTTAGAATTATATGAAATGTGTATTTATCCCAAAATAAATCTGGTGCCTGGATCTTGACTTCTATTATTACAAACACATTTGTATCTCACTTTAATGGCATATTCACCAATGGATAACCAGGAGGAATGAAGGGAAAGCACAGAGAGAATATTAAGGGGGACTAGAGACTGAGGAGGAAGCATGGAAAGACTAAAAGGAGAGGAACAGTCCTGGACCCAGCTCAAATAAATAATTACAGTCTTTAACCATGCAGTTTTGCGTTAAAGATGACAGACAGTCATTGTAAAATGATTAGACTCCTGGATGACTGGGATAAAGATATGAGCTGTATTCACTTATGTTGAAACATTCTTTACAAACAGTCTCTTGAAAATGAAAATCAATGGCAGAGTAAGGGGGAGACCAAAAAGAAAACTGTGTTACATACTTCTTGTGTCACTATATCTGATGACCTCTAAGAGTTGGCAGCATCAATTGGAATAGAGGATAGTGATCTGTGGCCCTTAGTAGACCATTTTTACTTTTGTGAATATTATTACATTCAATTGCGATTTGTCCAATTGAATAGGGCTCTATATAAGCACAGAGCATATTTTTTTACAGAAGTTTTTATTTAGTGAACTTCTATCCAAAAGCAACGTCTTCACTAACTAAAAACTTCTGTAAAATAAATATGCTATGTGCTTATATAGAGCCTCATTCAATTGCAATTTGGCGAAGTGAATAGGGCTCTAAATAAGCACATAACGTATTTTTTTTAAAGACGTTTTTAGTTAGTAAGCATCTATCCAAAAGCAAGGTTCACTAACTAAAAACGTCTTTAAAAAAATATGCTATGTGCTTATTTAGACCCCTATTCAATTGGCCAAATCGCAATTGAATGAGGCCCAAAGAGCCCTATTCAATTGGCCAAATCGTATTTGAATGAGGCCCCTAGTGTGCTTTTGGGGGAAAGAAACTTAGGGAAAGCCAACGAGACTGATAAAAGAAGAAGGATGTCAGGATATGAGGAAGAACAAAGAAACTGAGAGATAGCACAGAACGTTTTACCTAGATGGGAGACATGGGAGAGACTTGAGAGGACAAGAGAAATACATTGATATTGGGATTATGGGAGGATGGATCATGGTTGGGGACATATGAAAGTGGATTCTGTATAAAGTAGGACTGTACAGGGAATAGTGGGAGAAAATGGTGTGGGCTGTGGTAGAAAAAGGTGCAGATGAAATGTGGCTGTACAGAAAATATAAAACTTACAAATATCTTCTACTCTCAGTACATGCTACATGGACATGGAGCCTTATTCAATTCCGAGTTGCCCAATTGAATAGGGCTCTATATAAGCACATACAAAAAAATTTCACAGAACATTTTAGTTTAGAATTAGAATTTCTATCCAAAACCAAGGTTTTCACTAACTAAAAACTTCTGTCAAAAAATATGTTATGTGCTTATATAGAGCCCTATTCAATTGACAAAATTCAAATTGAATGAGGACCATGGTCTCTTTTAGTCTGTGAATGGACACAACATGTACCTGCTGCAAATAAAAAGATCTGATACACAACAGACAGAATTTAGAAAGCGAAAAATGAATTGATTTTAAAGAGTCCTGAAGAAGTCTTTTTTAAGACGAAACGCGTAGGAGGTGGTATTGTGGGTTCACAAAAAGGTCTTCAGTCTAACAATTGAGATGAGGGAATTGTTTACCATCTGACTATAATTGAACAAGAACCAACAACCAGGATTGTTGAAAGATTTGTTTTTACCGATGTGTAAGACATTTACAGCCTTATTAAATTGCGAATCAGCAAATTGAATAGGGCTCTATATAAACACAGAGCATAGTTTTTTACAGAAGTTTTTAGTTAGTGAAGACCTTGCTTTTGGATATAAGTTCACTAACTAAACACTTCTGTAAAAAAATATGCTATGTGCTTATATAGAGCCCTATTCAATTGGCCGAATTGCAATTTAATAAGGCTGTTAGACCGTATTGCGTGTCCATAGAAGGTGCATATAGATGCAAATACAAATGTGAGTCCAGTGTGAGCTTTTTTTTATCTGATTGCACTTATAAGTGTTTTTCCTTTTATATTGTTTGATTTCCTGATTAGAAAACGCTACAAATCATTAAAAAGAAGGTGAAAGAAGAAAATAAAAAAGATATAAGGACATATCTATATTTACAAGAAAAACAAACCAAGATATATTACAATATGCTGTTTTTTTTAAAGCATGTTAATTATGTATAATATATAGAGGTTGTTGTTATGGTTAAAAGTTAGGATTTCTAATAGATCAAACTAGTGCTGTCAATCAATATTTTGGTATGTCATTTTGGTTTGTTGTGGTATGTGATGTCAGGCAAGTCTGTTGAAACAGTGGCAGGGTTTTGTTGATGTTGCTGGGCGCTACTAGTTATAACATAGTGACACAACAGACTTTATCCTGGGCTGTATCTCAGAACATGAAGGGAAACTTGGTGAATTAAGCCATGGAGAATGGATTAGCTGCTCACAAATGCCTCAAACACATACATTTGGCTGCGGGTGTTTTAAAAATAAATAAATGTTTAGATGTATTCTATTGACTTCAGCTCGCAAATTCTGACCTTAAGGCTTAGCTCGTAAACCCTGCCTTTTTAAGTTTGATTTCAGGGGGCAGGATCATATGATCTGACAATATTTAAGTAAGTCCAAAATTTACTTCTAAGACACGGGCAATAGTAAATGAGACCGTCAACATGACGTCAGTAAAACATGGAAGTTACACGTAATCTGCAATAGGAGGCTACAAATTAATTAGTGCTAATAAGTAAAATTTGCCGATCGGGCTCATAATCATCAAGCACTCTATAGATCATCTGTTTTAGACCATGTGGGTTTCGTGATATGTATTAATCCCTCGAGTCCTGGGATCAATATTAACTTAGAAATAACATTTAAAAATAATATTTTTTTTATAGCATACTTGTGGGTTTGAGACTGTTCTGCAATTAATTCTAATGTCTTTCCATGCCTTCCCATGCTTTAAAAGTACAGTATTGTGTGTTTAATAGCTGTTACTGCTCTAATAATTGTTTGAAAAAGCCAGTGCGAGTCCTATTTAGTACTTGTAATGTTTTTTATAGAAAAGTGATACTTTTTCAGTTGCGAGTCAGACTTTATTTGTGAGCTAGCGCTGCGAGTCTAATAGAATATCGATTTTGTGTAACTTCAATTATGTACCGCTCGTAATATTCGAGCTGTGCTAAAACCAATGGAGTTCTAAGGCCAGTTTTGCATCTTTGCCTAGGACCTAGTGAATGTGGGCAGGGAACTCGTAATTGCAATATGTGGCAATATTAAGAGCAGTTTTAAGTGTGTATAAATTTACAAATTGGGCAATAGAATAGGGCCCAAAGTTACCGAACCTATCGCTTGAATGTTAAGAAATAAAGTTCTGTCAAAAATATAATACATCAAATTATTTCGAAGGAATTTCTAAATAATATTCAAAGGAATTTCCTACACAAACCTATGGAGACTAATGCACAAGGACGTCTTGGGATGATGACTACTTCACTGGACCTTCCTGGATATGTAATTTTCATTCATATGCCAACTTAGTCACAAATTGTTGTATATTTCACCATATGCCCTCTTCTATGACCTTGTGGTACAAGAAGAAGCCTGGAAGTACTTGTATGTTCAGTGTAAATCTGGACACCTTTGTATATCCGTTTGGTGCCACTATTCACTGGTTTTCCTTCTCGCTAATGGTGAACAAAGCAATAATTACTACTGACTCAAAAGGAAGGTCAAAACCATACCAACCAAAGAGTGAAGAAATCAGTTCAACAGCATTTACACAGGAAAATTAATAAAATGACTCTGAACTCATGGATATTGCTCTTCCCCATCATGCAGAACATCCAAATTAAACAGAGAAACTGTAAAAAAATAATAATTTGAAGCTCTTTTATAATTGTTTTGGATGCTGTTAGATTATAAATTGTTAGATTATAAAGTCTTAAAAACTTTTGTTTACCTTGGGTGTAATCTGTGGTTTAGCTGCACCAGACGATATATTAAAGGACAATTGTAGTGCCCGTACAATAGGGTTTCATTTGTTAAAGGCTTCTGCATTTCACTAGGAATATAATATACTTATGTATCTGTTTACTGTTATAAACTTTGTTTTAAGTACTTAAAGGCTCTTTTCTCTAAAAGTGTACAATTCGTACCTATTTGGCTCTGCCTTCTGCAGCTTATAAATACACAAGACTGTGAAGTGCAGCATTTCAAATTAGCCAATTAGTGACCTCTCTCAAGTAGCATGTTGCAGAATGTTGTCACTGATTGGTTACTATGAGACACTGCACACCCTGTACTTGAGCTGTAGAGGGGGGAAACCAATTAGGAAATACTTGTAAGACTTAAGGGAGAAAAAACAGAGATTTTACGGACTTCTTTATAACATAAAGTACAGAAAAGTAAAGAGCTACACGTGTATATTAAATACCGACTGAAATCCAGAAACCTCCCATGTCCTTTTAATTTAGTTGCCAAGAAAATCACTATTTGAAGAAAATATATTCAATGCAACGATTTGTTTGACCTCTCTGCTATGACCTGACCATCTTGGGTGACCCTACATGGTATAGCTCACAGCTTCATTGAGGCACACACGCCTCTTCACCAGGACAAGTGATCCAGAATGGGTCATTTTTGCAACAGACAACAGGCTACAATGCTATTTGCATGGGGCCTCATTCAATTGCGATTTGGCCAATTGAATAGGGCTCTAAATAAGCACATAGCCTATTTTTTTTAAATAAGTTTTTAGTTAGTGAACTTCTATCCAAAAGCAAGGTCTTCACTAACTAAAAACTTCTTTAAAAAAATATGCTATGTGCTTATTTAGAGCCTTATTCATTTGGCCAAATCGCAATTGAATGAGGCCCATGGTGTTTGGGATTATTTGTCCTATCAGAACATACAGAGTTAAGCGGGCCCCAGGCAGCAACGAGAAAGGACAGTCGGAAGATTACATTTTTTTTTTTTTCTGTTTAGCTTTCATTACCCGTTTTTAATGATGTAGAGCTGCATTAACACATTCCTACTCATTTAAGTAAGTTAATAATGACTGTAACTCACTGGCCCTTTGGCTGATACTGTGGTGAGAAGATAAACAGTTCTCAATGGAAGAATCCAATATGAAGCTATATAGTACATGGTGGAAATCCCCACTGAAAATAGCAGGAAAGGATGTTTGCATTTCTTCAGGGACCTACAAATGTAATCAGTGATAGGGCTCTAGATTCGCAAGCTATGCCCTTTATAAGAACTGAGAGTTGTTGGTTACAGTGTCATCTTTAGGGCCATCTTGGAATGTTGGTGGTACAAATTTGGATGCATGTCCAAATAATGCATGGGACACAGAAAATTCCTTTGACAAGTGATTTTTGAAGACAGCTCATGCTCATGTACCACCGCAGAGATGATGAATGACTGAAACGCCATACCTAACCTCCTTATGTGGAGAAATATATTGACAAATCTCAGGATTAACTTATTTCAAAGGGCCCTAATGCTGCCATGTTGTGAGGAACAAAAATGTCCCCCTCGTAGTCCTCTTTGATGAAGAGTAACTGGCTCAATAGCACCAAAGATTCATATAATAGGTCAAAGAATAGTGCAAGTGTCATCACCTCCAGGAAATTTCCCTGGCCAGCCTATTCGCAGATCTCCATGACCATATCTTCTCCTGTTCCCACCTCTTTCTGGATTAGCTCTGCCAGACATCTTGGGTGTGACTCATTTACAGATTACCTACATTTATATCCTGCTGCTGGACTGGGCAATAATTCCATTTGTCTGCCTTCAACACGGTCCTGTCTTTCCAAACTCTGAACCAACCCTGTTTCCTAACCCTGGGCTTTGTTTGGTTGCTGCAAGTGAAGCCTATTGCAGTGAACATTTATAGCACCATATTGTCTACCTAACCTAGATCCTGGAACCTCTAATGGATAATCCCATTGGTTCTGGATTCTTAAAGTAGGGACCACAAGAAAAAAGTGTTAAGAGGGGACTGCTTAGGAGGACCTAGATCAAGGAGTAGTGGGGACACAAAAGTATAAAGAAGGAACTGTAGGGGAGAATGTAAACGAAGGAGGAGAAGGAACACAAGGATATGTATGACGATGGGACTGTACCTTGAAGCTGAGCCTTTGAACAACTTGTTGAGAATCGCTCTCCAGAATAACACTGCAAGACAATAAAAGGGTACAGTGAACTCCCTGACATGCTCGTCTCTGCCCACACACATAGCACTGAACCCATGACACGCTCACCCCTGGTCTATGATCTCATCCAGTATAAGGAAGGCTGTATCCATGTTTTCCAGTAAAGAACTCCGGTCCATGTTTTTTCTGAATATAGAACACAAGTGATGGATGAAAGCATATATGGGAATAAGGGGTGAGACATGCATAACATACATGCAGAATATGTATTATAAGTGTACACATGTTCAGAGGCTTATCTAGACTTTAATGCTCTTATATTCCTAAAATACTCAGATTTACTTAATTCTCAGGCAAACCTTATGTATATGCCAAAAAAGTATTAATTATTAACACGTCTGTATTACTCTGCTGGAAGGCTGTGCATTTGTTCCTTTTTGCAAAGTAAGAGTTTACACATAAAATGTTGTGTGTTCATGTGTAGAAGATGTCATATGCAGACTTATCACACAGTATCACTCACCTTAGCATGTGGCACAGGCTATCGCACATACATGTCAGGGCCGTGAGCAGCATGAGCTGTGGGCAGAGACTCTGATTATCCATTGGCTGCACATATTTACCTTGTAGTTATGTGACATTATCCCGCCACTCACCTCATTCTCCTCTGGTCCTCCAACGATGTAACATGTGATGTCAGGAAAACGCTGGCACAGAGCTGTGACACCATCAACAAGCAGCACTTCACCTGCAGTGACACATAATAACACGCATGTGACACACATACACTGACAGACGGACACCGTGCTGGTCAATGATGTACACATACACCATTCTACATAGTGATGGAAAAACTGCTTGTTCAACACAAACATACACTGGCAATACCTAAGCCACACACAAAGGCTTAGATCATTGAGGGCAGAATGGTTTACCACTGTTGAAAGAAGAGGATCATCGTATTGTATAAAGAAGCACTTGGGTACCTTGTAGACCATTGTAATGAAATAATCCTTTTTCTATTCGCAGGTTTGACATAATAGGCTTTTTTCTAACGCTTTATGAAGCTGACTTTTGGCCATGTTTGGGGTAAAAGTTACATGCTGCAGATGCTGTTGGCCAATGATGACCGTGCTTGGCTTTTCATCAGATATCTCCTTAGTGTCCCCAGTAATAGTTTTCCCTTAGTGTCCCCAGTATTTTTTTTTTTGTTTTTGTTTATTCAAATGACCCTTAGGACTTAGTCTCCCTAAGGGTGATGGGGACTCCAGAAGTGGACTGCTTGCCTACTGTGCCTTAGGGAGTTCAACTACACCCCACTGATGAGGCCCAAGAGAGGGTGTACGGGGTTTGCTGTTTCTCCTGTTCAGTGTATAATTGCCTGGTTTTCCGGGGCTGGATAACTCTATTGGGTGAGGTCAGATAGGATATTTCTCCCTGTTTAGGGCACAGGTGAGCTAGAACAGGTAGATGCCCAGAAGTTAATACAAGTGCAAATAAGCATAGGGTTAACATTTTAGCCCAACAGAGAATGGTTTGCAATGCTTTCTTATTTTTTATTTCAAACATGGTGGAGAGGGGTAGGAAGGTGTTAGAATAGACAAAAGGGGAGTAGGTAGGGGGAAATATGGCATAGGTGAGGGGTACATGGGGATCAAAGTAAAAAAAGACTTCAGTGACAAAAGTAAAAAACAACATGGAAGTGGATATGCTGTGAACAAGATGGAACAATAGAGTTTCAAACATTTCCTGTAATTTCTGAAGCTGTTTATAAGTAAGTCTTGACAATTCTGAGCACTTGTAAGTCACAAGTTAAAAATATGGGCTCTATACTAAACTCAGCAATAGCAATTACGAGTGCCTTAGTAGCACAGAAAATCCTACCTAGCTATGCTATTCCCCCTTCCCATAAACATTGCGTGGGAACTGATACAAGTGACTGCTGCACGACAGACCCGAAAAGCACGGCACAAATCTCAACTGATTTTTGCACTGACAAAAGATTATGAGTTACTCCATAAGATATATATATATATATATATATATATATATATATATATATATATATATATATATATATTGCGAGCCCCCCCCCCCATGTGCTTTACAAGGGTTCCTTGGTGTGCCATACTAGTATAACCCAAAACATATTCACAGACCTTTTTACAACAATTCGGTAGCAGTTCCATATTGTATCTAAAGGATACTTTTCCCTTATCATATACTGTTATGGGTTAACATTGCCACTCCTACAGACATTCTGGTATGTATAAAAATGCCATAAGGAGGTCCATGTTTGCTTAGCCAAAGAGATTGGTAACATGTGTCAATCCAATGTGTTAAAGCAATTAATGGGTTTAATCTTATCCTAGCTTCTCCTTTTATAGGGGCTGCAGGACCGTGCTGTGATAGTGATACTTCAGAGCAAATGCTCTCTATGAAAGACATGAGTCCCCAGCAGATATCTGGAAACAGGGAGCTCCCTGGTTAACTTAGCTGGCAGCTCTTGAGAAGCAAGTTGCGGCATCTTATAAGTTGTTTATGAAGTCTGGCTTTCGTCCTCTCCATTCCACTGAGACTACATTACTGTCTGTGCAGAACCACTTGGCTGATGCATCCCATGCTGGTCTCTACTCATTCTCCGCCGTTGACACTGTGGATCCTGCAACACTTCTTTCAACTCTTGCCAGCACTGGTATTGTCGGCACTCTTCTTGTCTTGTTCAATTCCCATCTGACAGGATGCAGAACAATGGTGGATTTAAAAAATGCTACTTCTCTCCCTCCCCACTTCAGGTTTGTGACCCCTGGGCCTATTTGTCGACCTTCACTTTTCTTTCATTATACATGTCATGGCCACCCTTTTTGACCATCGCCCAAGCCCATCTGGCCTTCCTCCCTCTCGCCTTAAAGTCACAAATTATTTGCCAACAGAGTTAATCAATACTCTAAGCACCTAGGAGTTTTACTTCCTCACCTTGGCCCTATTAGGGCCCTACCTGCCAGCTAATTAATGGGTGCTGGGGATGAACCATAATGGGCCTAAGTTCAGGGAAAATTCTCCAGATGACAACAAATGGGAGACCCGACACCCAAGACATTACTGTGTTGGGTTTTTGTTACTTTGGAAAGGAAAGTTCAAAACCAGAGTTGGTGCAAAACGTAATTGGCTTATGAACGACCAATGGGACAAATGCAGACAAGGGGCTTTGGCGATTGGCTAGACTGGAACAGGGAGGGAGGTTTGAATGTATACTTCAGTGGCTGAAGCCACCAAGACTCTCCCCTTCGTTCCAGAGTGGCCCCAGGATGGAAGGACAGGATGTCAGGGACTTAAAAGAACTGGCAAGCCGGGAAAACCAGGACTTAGGCTGCCTGCCCAGTCTGTAAAGGACCAAATCATACGGACATAAAAGCACTACAGTCCTTATCATGTTCAATCTCTCTTCTCATTCTAAGTGACGCCTATTGCTCCCTACTGAGTTGTTCCAGTGTTATATTGTTTATCTAATTATCCATTGTGTGTCTCATATGTCCCTAATATGATTATTCAGTGTCTAGCCATAACTCATGAGACACCATAAGTTGTATACCTGTTAATATGTGAGGCTACATAAATTACCTGGAGTATGCAGCCCTCTTTGACTGTTCGCTTGACAAGACCATAAGCCAATCAGTGCATGGCTGACCAAGGCCCCTATGTCATAGGTCCGTCCATATAAGGTGGGTAGTGCAAACCACAATGCCGAACAACCTGCTGATTGGCTAACTCTGAGCCAATAACAGGCCCACTGATGTAGGCCTAGTTCTTATTGGCTTTCCCTTTAAGAGCGAGAAATTCAAAGTTGCTTTTTCATATTTCAAGTTAATGTTTTATTTATTCTGCCCTATTGTTTGACTCCCTACAAATGTTCACACACTCCCTGAATAAAGTGTCACTCTTTTTGTTGTTTGTTATTTTAACAACGGATCTCCTTCTTGGCCTCCCATGATTGTCCTCTGATTAGCCGGGCACAAATAAGATCAACCCGGTCATGGTCCAAGGGCCTTGTCTGTAAGCAAGGCGGAGGAGAGGTTCCAGAGGTCATCTAAACCAGTCAAACCCTTGGTTTTGACAACACATCATTCCTTGCAGACCTTATTTCCTCTTCTTACTTCTCTTTAGACATTTTCATTTCAACTCTTTGTTGATAACACCATTTTGTTTCTTCTTTTTCCCTTCATTTGGCCTTGAAATATGTTCTCACATCTGCTCCTGCCTCATGACCATCCAGTCTTAGAGGGCATCTTCTCATTAATTCTTGTAAAAAAATGTTTTTTTTATTTTTTTTATTTTCCTTCTTGCATCACCCACTACCAATTGCCATAATCTCCTGCACCTTAGGCTCCTCTCATGTCATCCCCTGCAGCTTGAAATCTTGGCATCAATTTCAAAGCCATTGTCTCACTAATCACATTATTTTGATTACTCACATTAATCCCAAATGTGTTTTCAAGGTCTATTGCAGTAAGGTTCATATGTGCATTTGTTATATGTATTAATGTGTCCAGTGATGTGGGAAGTGAGAGAACGATGTCTTAAGTTCTGCAGAGGTGTACAAACCTCTCCAGAATAGCATTGCAAACTTTTTGCAAGATTTATGCATCCAGATGCTCTAGAGGTAAACTGATGCCATAGCAGATTCGTTCTGGAGTTGTTGAGACCATACACTGCAGTTTGTAGTAGGGCCCCTGTGTATATTCCAGAAAAGCAAAATACAAGGCCATGCTCAATGATCACGTGTAGTGAGGGTAAACCCAAAGTAAAAGTAAATCATATATATAGTTGTCGTAATTGCGATTTGTCAGGTTTGCTGAGGCCTGCAATGAGCGGCGAAGGCGCCCATTGCGAGGCCCGCAAGGTAGAGGGGGGAGAGTCTCACAATGGTTAGAGAGAGGGAGAGGCTACTAACAGCTTCCGAGTTACAAGCTTGAAAAAAAAATGGCTACCATTTTTTTCAAGTCCAGAACTCAGAAACTGTTGGGAGGCTGCCAAAAGACACCAATTGCATAGCAAAATAGCTTGCAACCTCACTTATGGGCTCCCTGCCTCCCCCTGAGGCAGGGAGTCCAAAAGTGAGGTTGAAAGCTAATTTGCTATTCAATTGGCATGTCTTGGAGAACTCCCAACGGCTTCTGAGTTACGGACTTGAAAAAAAAATGGCGGCCGTTAAAAACTTAACTTTTTTCAAGGCTGTGACTCAGAAGCACTTTGCGGGTTTGGGGAAATTGATTAATTTCACCAAGCTTGCAAATGTTTTCACACACGTAAGTGGCAAAAGGAGCAGAGGGAAGGAAGAGGGGGAGAAAGACACAGGGGAAGGAGAGGGGGAAAGAGACACAGGGGAGGGAGAGGTGGGAAAGAGACACAGGGGAGGGAGAGGGGGAAAGAGACACAGGGGAGGGACAGGGGGGAGAGACACAAGGGAGGAAGAGGGAGGAAAGAGACACAGGGGAGGAAGTGGGGGGAAAGAGACACAGGGAAGGGAGAGCAGCGCAAATGGACACAGGGATGGAGAGGGGGGAAAGAGACACAGGGGATGGAGAGGGGGGAAAGAGACACAGGGGATGGAGAGGGGGAAAGAGACACAGGGGAGGGAGAGGTGGGAAAGAGACACAGGGGAGGGAGAGGGGGAAAGAGACACAGGGGAGGGACAGGGGGGGAGAGACACAAGGGAGGAAGAGGGAGGAAAGAGACACAGGGGAGGAAGTGGGGGGAAAGAGACACAGGGAAGGGAGAGCAGCGCAAATGGACACAGGGATGGAGAGGGGGGAAAGAGACACAGGGGATGGAGAGGGGGGAAAGAGACACAGGGGATGGAGAGGGGGGAAAGAGACACAGGGGAGGGAGAGGGAGGAAAAAGACACAGGGGAGGGAGAGGGGGAAAGAGACACAGGGGAGGGAGAGGGGGGAAAGAGACACAGGGGAGGGAGAGGGAGGAAAGAGACACAGGGGAGGAAGTGGGGGGAAGAGACACAGGGAAGGGAGAGCAGGGCAAAGGGACACAGGGGAGGGAGAGGGGGGAAAGAGACACAGAAGAGGGAGAGGGAGGAAAGAGACACAGGGGAAGAAGTGGGGGCAAGAGACACAGGGGAGGGAGAGCAGGGCAAAGGGACACAGGGGAGGGAGAGGCAGGAAAGAGACACAGGAGAGGGGGAAGAGACACAGGAGGAGAGGGGGAAAGAGACACTGGGGAGGGAGTGGGGGAAAATAGACACAGGGGAGGGAGTGGGGGAAAGAGACACTGGGGAGGGAGAGGGCGGAAAGAGACAAAGAGGTGAGAGCGTTTGTCTGTAATGCTTGCAAAGTTACTGGCATGCGCATGCACGCAACGCATGCCGTGGCCTATAATGCAAGTAGAGTGTGGGGGGAGGCTCGCAATGAGCGCCAAAGGCCCTCATTGCAAGACACACAATGAGCGCTGAAGGAGCTCATTGTAAGGTCCATAAAGACGCTCATCGCGCAGCCAGCAATTTGGAGGTGTGGCAAGCCTTGCATTGTGTGGCAAACAACAGCATTGCGAGGCTTCAAAAAATGTTGCCGTAATTTTTGCTGGGCAAGTCGCTAGTTAAAAATATCAAACAAAAAAAGTGGCAGACGCTTTGTAGCTTGTCCTGTGGGACAGTGCCCATTGAAGGTGCTGTGTCTCTAGTCTTAACCTGCTTGTGCTATTACAGAAGATAAGTCTTTTATAGCATATAAGTTTGTCCTTTCCCCAAAGAGCAGGCTAGAACTGAAATGCCAGGCAAGTCTCCTCTGCATGGACAAATCAATGCAGGCTACTTAGAGGCTGCTTGTTTTCAGGTGTGCGTTTTCCATCTGTGTTTTGTTTATATGCAAATAACTCTTAGATCTCCCTAAGGGCTATATTATGGCAAATGCTGCTTCTCCCATGCCAGGGAAACTTGCTTGGCATTTTGGTTCTGGCCTGCCCTTAGGAGCGGATGCAGTCTAATATGCTTCAGGAAATGTCTCCTCTGTAAAGGCACAAGCTGGCTAAAACTCTAGAGACCGTACCCTCAGTGGGCACCATCCTACAGGGCAAGCTATGCATCTCTCATCTGTTGTTTGCTTAAATTCAAAATATCCTAGCAGCAAGATAAGTATTCCATGGGTAGGGGTGAAAGGGAAAGCAGTCAAATGTGAGACTGGAGAAGGGTAAAATATAAGAATAGTAATATCAATTATATAACTGTATGTATTATTACAAGTTTTTAATTCCCTTCTGGGCACCTGTAAAGGGTTGCCATGTGGCCTCTCTTTTCATAGAAAACTGTGAATCCTCATATTGCAGTGAGGACCAATATTAAGTTACTAGTAATGCTGTGTGCACTAGAAGCTGCAATATGGAGATTCACACCCAGCCCCTACTTTGTATTACTTTAATTTTTTTTTTTTTACTTCAATAGTTAATTTTCCGGTCCCAAAAATGAGGTTCCTTGGTACTCGTCATTAATTGTACCGAGTTCCCATAAGCAGTAATGTAAATTGACCAATACAGGCTACAGCAAGCGCGAGAAATACTGACTGTCAAAGCAATTTCTGCTCATCAAACCACGTCAAATACCAAATTTGACAAGTTCCGAGGCAGACGAGTATCAAGGTACCGCTGTAAAATTAAAATGTTGCTATTAAATTCACAATATAAAATTTGAGAGCTCATTGTCTATTTAAAGGATCACTGGTGTCATATTGTTAACATTTACTATTTCGAAAAACTACACCTAATATATGCAACATGTTTTTAGAATGTAAAAAATACAGCTTCTAATTTATTGTCTTTTATATTCAATTAGGTTATTCTGGAATTTACCATTTTGGATTAAGGAGATCCACATCCTGAGGTGGGATGAGACTTTGAATGCACAAGAAGTGTCGAATTGGAATGTGGTAGCTACATTTGCCAGGGCTCACAGCAGCACTAATTAGATGTTCATTAGTTTACAAGAACATGCTCAATTTAGAAACAATCTGATGCCAGCGGTCCTTTAAATAGCTGGTGGGTATAGGGACATTTGAAATGACTGTTCTTACTTCCAGATCTCTGAGCCTGCTGGAAGATCTCCCTCTCAAAAGCTTGCTGCTCCGGTAATGATGGGAATGTGTGATCATAATACTAGAGGGGGACAGAGACATGGGGGAGAGAAGGAGGAGAAGGGTGGGAAGAAAGGAGGAATATATGAGAAAGATAAAGAGGGTAACACATAATATATACATTAAATATAGAGATCAGTGCCAGTGGGTTAGTATCAGTGATATTCCTGTGTGTCTCCTTGGTGGGAGTATGTCTAGTGTGGGTAAGGTGTCAGATTAACAATAAGATCAGTATTGTTACCCTCGGGTCAGTATCAGTAATAAAAATACATTTTATAACATGCAGTGCCAATATTATTACATTTGCAGCCTCATTAAATTGCTACGTTTTTGAAAATCGTAGCTCGTAGCGTAGCTCGCATGACTTTGAGATATTAAATTGGCCTCTTAAACCTCCCTGGAGACGACTTGCGAGGTAAGCCGCAGGACGGATGAAAAATGCCCACGGGACGTTAACGTGGAACCTTTTAGCCCGCAAATCCTTTAATCTGTCAAGCCCGTAACCGCTACTTGTTCAATTCAGCTATTAAATTGCAACAAAGTCACCCGTGAGCTAGCCCGTAACACGCAAATGGAGCCCAAAGCCCAATGTGCGCTCGAGAGGACCCGCAAGGGGTGTAAAGTCCAATCCGTAGCACTGTAATTGTAAATATACACACACTACTGAACATTTATTAAAAGGGAAAGTGATGTTAGGTCTTAGAATTAATAGCACAACATTCTCAACGCCGCAAATCTGCCCCGAAAAATACTTTTTTTCATGTTTATATTTCGTGTTATCCCGACAATCAATGTGTTCAGACATATACTGTAACTCGCATGTGATAGAATATCATATTTACGGCTTTATTAATATTGCATTAATCTGGAATGTGGGTCCGATCGCAAACTGTAATTTTAGCCCATAGGACTGTGAAAAATAACCTCCCCTTTTTCAGTGACTTAACGCTGACGATCTCTTCTTCCATTGGCTCTGTCTAAACCCGTAACTATGGTCTACACTAATTGATCGTCCGCACGGCCGCAAATCCAACGGTCTAAGAACAAGCTACGGATTTCGTCCCCAGCCCGTAGCTCGCAGCCCATTCTAATTTAATAGCAACGTAGCTCGGCCAAATTTCAAGCCCGCAGCCCTTACATGCTTCACGTTGGACTTACGGCCCCTGAATTTATTGAGGCTGTTGGTGTCACTACTACAGGGTTAGTATTATTACACAAAAAGACAGTATTATTACACATAGGGACTATAATAGTAGTAACTGAGGTTAAAAAAAAACTATTAGCCATCAAGTTCAACATTTTTAGATCTCCTCTGAGAAGCAATATGCAGATTAGTTGCTAATTGATCCAGAGAAAGCAAACAGAAAAAAACCCAAGTGAATCTTTGCCAACTGCTTAAAAAGGTGTAAAATATAATATTCCTTCCTGACCCGATACTGGTGCTCGGATTCCTCCCTGGATCAATATTCCCTCTTTAATTATCCAGGATAGTCCTAAATGCCCTTTTTATTCAAAAATAAATCCAGTTCCCTTTTTAAAGTTATCTATTGAATCCGCTGTCACCACCTCCTTTGGTAGAGAATTCCACAGATTAACCACCCTTACTGTGAAGAACCCTTTTCTTTCTTTAAGGTGGAATCTTTTTACTTCTAACCTCAAAGGATGCCCTCTTGTCAGTTTAAAACCTCTTGGCACAAAAAGCTCCCTTGGCAAATCTTTATACTGACCCTGGATGTATTTATATAAGGTAATCATATCTACTCTTAGACGCCTTTTTTCTAGAGAAAATAAGTTTAATTTGGTTAGTCTTTCTTCATAACTTAGCCCCTCCATTAGCTTCTTTTTTGTTCAGAGTCAGTAATATTACAATCAGAGTCAGTATGATTTTACTCTGGGTCAGAATTATTCCACTCACATATCAGAATTGTCAGTGTTATTGAAACTCAGGGTAGGAAGCAATGCTACTGGCACTCATGGTCAGTGTTATGGGCACTCAGGGTTAGGGTTATTTGTACTCATGTCAGTGTTATGGGCACTCAGGGTTAGGGTTATTAGTACTCATGTCAGTGTTATGGGCACTCAGGGTTATGGTTATTAGTGCTCATGGTCAGTGTTACGGGCACTCAGGGTTAGGGTTATTTGTACTCATGTCAGTGTTATGGGCACTCAGGGTTAGGGTTATTTGTACTCATGTCAGTGTTATGGGCACTCAGGGTTAGGGTTATTAGTACTCATGTCAGTGTTATGGGCACACAGGGTTATGGTTATTAGTGCTCATGGTCAGTGTTACGGGCACTCAGGGTTAGGGTTATTTGTACTCATGTCAGTGTTATGGGCACTCAGGGTTATGGTTATTAGTGCTCATGGTCAGTGTTACGGGCACTCAGGGTTAGGGTTATTTGTACTCATGTCAGTGTTATGGGCACTCAGGGTTAGGGTTATTAGTACTCATGTCAGTGTTACGGGCACTCAGGGTTAGGGTTATTTGTACTCATGTCAGTGTTATGGGCACTCAGGGTTAGGGTTATTTGTACTCATGTCAGTGTTATGGGCACTCAGGGTTAGGGTTATTTGCACTCATGTCAGTGTTATGGGCACTCAGGGTTAGGGTTATTTTCACTCATGTCAGTGTTATGGGCACTCAGTGTTAGGGTTATTAGTACTCCTGTCAGTGTTATGGGCACTCAGGGTTAGGGTTATTAGTACTCATGTCAGTGTTATGGGCACTCAGGGTTAGGGTTATTAGTACTCCTGTCAGTGTTATGGGCACTCAGGGTTAGGGTTATTAGTACTCATGTCAGTGTTATGGGCACACAGGGTTATGGTTATTAGTGCTCATGGTCAGTGTTACGGGCACTCAGGGTTAGGGTTATTTGTACTCATGTCAGTGTTATGGGCACTCAGGGTTAGGGTTATTAGTACTCATGTCAGTGTTATGGGCACTCAGGGTTAGGGTTATTTGTACTCATGTCAGTGTTATGGGCACTCAGGGTTAGGGTTATTTTCACTCATGTCAGTGTTATGGGCACTCAGGGTTAGGGTTATTTGTACTCATGTCAGTGTTATGGGCACTCAGGGTTAGGGTTATTAGTACTCATGTCAGTGTTATGGGCACTCAGGGTTAGGGTTATTAGTACTCATGTCAGTGTTATGGGCACTCAGGGTTAGGGTTATTAGTACTCATGTCAGTGTTATGGGCACTCAGGGTTAGGGTTATTTGTACTCATGTCAGTGTTATGGGCACTCAGGGTTAGGGTTATTTGTACTCATGTCAGTGTTACGGGCACTCAGGGTTAGGGTTATTTGTACTCATGTCAGTGTTATGGACACTCAGGGTTAGGGTTATTTGTACTCATGTCAGTGTTATGGGCACACAGGGTTAGGGTTATTTGTACTCATGGTCAGTGTTATGGGCACTCAGGGTTAGGGTTATTAGTACTCATGTCAGTGTTATGGGCACTCAGGGTTAGGGTTATTTGTACTCATGTCAGTGTTATGGGCACTCAGGGTTAGGGTTATTTTTACTCATGTCAGTGTTATGGGCACTCAGGGTTAGGGTTATTTGTACTCATGTCAGTGTTATGGACACTCAGGGTTAGGGTTATTAGTACTCATGTCAGTGTTATGGGCACTCCGGGTTAGGGTTATTTGTACTCATGTCAGTGTTATGGGCACTCAGGGTTAGGGTTATTAGTACTCATGTCAGTGTTATGGGCACTCAGGGTTAGGGTTATTAGTACTCATGTCAGTGTTATGGGCACTCAGGGTTAGGGTTATTTGTACTCATGTCAGTGTTATGGGCACTCAGGGTTAGGGTTATTAGTACTCATGTCAGTGTTATGGGCACTCAGGGTTAGGGTTATTAGTACTCATGTCAGTGTTATGGGCACTCAGGGTTAGGGTTATTTGTACTCATGTCAGTGTTATGGGCACTCAGGGTTAGGGTTATTAGTACTCATGTCAGTGTTATGGACACTCAGGGTTAGGGTTATTAGTACTCATGTCAGTGTTATGGGCACACAGGGTTAGGGTTATTAGTACTCATGTCAGTGTTATGGGCACTCAGGGTTAGGGTTATTTGTACTCATGGTCAGTGTTATGGGCACTCAGGGTTAGGGTTATTAGTACTCATGTCAGTGTTATGGGCACTCAGGGTTAGGGTTATTTGTACTCATGTCAGTGTTATGGGCACTCAGGGTTAGGGTTATTTGTACTCATGTCAGTGTTATGGGCACTCAGGGTTAGGGTTATTTGTACTCATGTCAGTGTTATGGGCACTCAGGGTTAGGGTTATTAGTACTCATGTCAGTGTTATGGGCACTCAGGGTTAGGGTTATTAGTACTCATGTCAGTGTTATGGGCACTCAGGGTTAGGGTTATTTGTACTCATGGTCAGTGTTATGGGCACTCAGGGTTAGGGTTATTAGTACTCATGTCAGTGTTATGGGCACTCAGGGTTAGGGTTATTTGTACTCATGTCAGTGTTATGGGCACTCAGGGTTAGGGTTATTTGTACTCATGTCAGTGTTATGGGCACTCAGGGTTAGGGTTATTTGTACTCATGTCAGTGTTATGGGCACTCAGGGTTAGGGTTATTAGTACTCATGTCAGTGTTATGGGCACTCAGGGTTAGGGTTATTAGTACTCATGTCAGTGTTATGGGCACTCAGGGTTAGGGTTATTTGCACTCATGTCAGTGTTATGGGCACTCAGGGTTAGGGTTATTTGTACTCATGTCAGTGTTATGGGCACTCAGGGTTAGGGTTATTAGTACTCATGTCAGTGTTATGGGCACTCAGGGTTAGGGTTATTTGTACTCATGTCAGTGTTATGGGCACTCAGGGTTAGGGTTATTAGCACTCATGTCAGTGTTATGGGCACTCAGGGTTAGGGTTATTTGTACTCATGTCAGTATTATGGGCACTCAGGGTTAGGGTTATTTGTACTCATGTCAGTGTTATGGGCACTCAGGGTTAGGGTTATTAGTACTCATGTCAGTGTTATGGGCACTCAGGGTTAGGGTTATTTGTACTCATGTCAGTGTTATGGGCACTCAGGGTTAGGGTTATTAGTACTCATGTCAGTGTTATGGGCACTCAGGGTTATGGTTATTAGTACTCATGTCAGTGTTATGGGCACTCAGGGTTAGGGTTATTAGTACTCATGTCAGTGTTATGGGCACTCAGGGTTAGGGTTATTAGTACCCATGTCAGTGTTATGGGCACTCAGGGTTAGGGTTATTTGTACTCATGTCAGTGTTATGGGCACTCAGGGTTAGGGTTATTTGTACTCATGTCAGTGTTATGGGCACTCAGGGTTAGGGTTATTAGTACCCATGTCAGTGTTACGGGCACTCAGGGTTAGGGTTATTTGCACTCATGTCAGTGTTATGGGCACTCAGGGTTAGGGTTATTTGTACTCATGTCAGTGTTATGGGCACTCAGGGTTAGGGTTATTTGTACTCATGTCAGTGTTATGGGCACTCAGTGTTAGGGTTATTAGTACTCATGTCAGTGTTATGGGCACTCAGGGTTAGGGTTATTAGTACTCATGTCAGTGTTATGGGCACTCAGGGTTAGGGTTATTAGTACTCATGTCAGTGTTATGGGCACACAGGGTTAGGGTTATTAGTACTCATGTCAGTGTTATGGGCACTCAGGGTTAGGGTTATTTGTACTCATGTCAGTGTTATGGGCACTCAGGGTTAGGGTTATTAGTACTCATGTCAGTGTTATGGGCACTCAGGGTTAGGGTTATTAGTACTCATGTCAGTGTTATGGGCACTCAGGGTTAGGGTTATTTGTACTCATGTCAGTGTTATGGGCACACAGGGTTAGGGTTATTAGTACTCATGTCAGTGTTATGGGCACTCAGGGTTAGGGTTATTAGTACTCATGTCAGTGTTATGGGCACTCAGGGTTAGGGTTATTTGTACTCATGTCAGTGTTATGGGCACTCAGGGTTAGGGTTATTTGTACTCATGTCAGTGTTATGGGCACTCAGGGTTAGGGTTATTAGTACTCATGTCAGTGTTATGGGCACTCAGGGTTAGGGTTATTAGTACTCATGTCAGTGTTATGGGCACTCAGGGTTATGGTTATTAGTACTCATGTCAGTGTTATGGACACTCAGTGTTAGGGTTATTTGTACTCATGTCAGTGTTGTGGGCACTCAGGGTTAGGGTTATTTGTACTCATGTCAGTGTTATGGGCACTCAGGGTTAGGGTTATTAGTACTCATGTCAGTGTTATGGGCACTCAGGGTTAGGGTTATTAGTACTCATGTCAGTGTTATGGGCACTCAGGGTTAGGGTTATTAGTACTCATGTCAGTGTTATGGGCACTCAGGGTTAGGGTTATTAGTACTCATGTCAGTGTTATGGGCACTCAGGGTTAGGGTTATTAGTACTCATGTCAGTGTTATGGGCACTCAGGGTTAGGGTTATTTGTACTCATGTCAGTGTTATGGGCACTCAGGGTTAGGGTTATTAGTACTCATGTCAGTGTTATGGGCACACAGGGTTAGGGTTATTAGTACTCATGTCAGTGTTATGGGCACTCAGGGTTAGGGTTATTTGCACTCATGTCAGTGTTATGGGCACTCAGGGTTAGGGTTATTTGTACTCATGTCAGTGTTATGGGCACTCAGGGTTAGGGTTATTAGTACTCATGGTCAGTGTTATGGGCACTCAGGGTTAGGGTTATTAGTACTCATGTCAGTGTTATGGGCACTCAGGGTTAGGGTTATTAGTACTCATGTCAGTGTTATGGGCACTCAGGGTTAGGGTTATTTGTACTCATGTCAGTGTTATGGGCACTCAGGGTTAGGGTTATTTGTACTCATGGTCAGTGTTATGGGCACTCAGGGTTAGGGTTATTAGTACTCATGTCAGTGTTATGGGCACTCAGGGTTAGGGTTATTAGTACTCATGTCAGTGTTATGGGCACTCAGGGTTAGGGTTATTTGTACTCATGTCAGTGTTATGGGCACTCAGGGTTAGGGTTATTTGTACTCATGTCAGTGTTATGGGCACTCAGGGTTAGGGTTATTTGTACTCATGTCAGTGTTATGGGCACTCAGGGTTAGGGTTATTTGTACTCATGTCAGTGTTATGGGCACTCAGGGTTATGGTTATTAGTACTCATGTCAGTGTTATGGGCACTCAGGGTTATGGTTATTTGTACTCATGTCAGTGTTATGGGCACTCAGGGTTAGGGTTATTAGTACTCATGTCAGTGTTCCGGGCACTCAGGGTTAGGGTTATTAGTACTCATGTCAGTGTTATGGGCACTCAGGGTTAGGGTTATTTGTACTCATGTCAGTGTTATGGACACTCAGGGTTAGGGTTATTAGTGCTCATGTCAGTGTTATGGGCACTCGGGGTTAGGGTTATTAGTACTCATGTCAGTGTTATGGGCACTCAGGGTTATGGTTATTAGTACTCATGTCAGTGTTATGGGCACTCAGGGTTAGGGTTATTAGTACTCATGTCAGTGTTATGGGCACTCAGGGTTAGGGTTATTTGTACTCATGTCAGTGTTATGGGCACTCAGGGTTAGGGTTATTAGTACTCATGTCAGTGTTATGGGCACTCAGGGTTAGGGTTATTTGTACTCATGTCAGTGTTATGGGCACTCAGGGTTAGGGTTATTTGTACTCATGTCAGTGTTATGGGCACTCAGGGTTAGGGTTATTTGTACTCATGTCAGTGTTATGGGCACTCAGGGTTAGGGTTATTAGTACTCATGTCAGTGTTATGGGCACTCAGGGTTATGGTTATTAGTACTCATGGTCAGTGTTATGGGCACTCAGGGTTATGGTTATTTGTACTCATGTCAGTGTTATGGGCACTCAGGGTTAGGGTTATTAGTACTCATGTCAGTGTTATGGGCACTCAGGGTTAGGGTTATTAGTACTCATGTCAGTGTTATGGGCACTCAGGGTTAGGGTTATTTGCACTCATGTCAGTGTTATGGGCACTCAGGGTTAGGGTTATTTGTACTCATGTCAGTGTTATGGGCACTCAGGGTTAGGGTTATTAGCACTCATGTCAGTGTTATGGGCACTCAGGGTTAGGGTTATTTGTACTCATGTCAGTGTTATGGGCACTCAGGGTTAGGGTTATTAGTACTCATGTCAGTGTTATGGGCACTCAGGGTTATGGTTATTAGTACTCATGTCAGTGTTATGGGCACTCAGGGTTAGGGTTATTAGTACTCATGTCAGTGTTATGGGCACTCAGGGTTAGGGTTATTAGTACTCATGTCAGTGTTATGGGCACTCAGGGTTAGGGTTATTAGTACTCATGTCAGTGTTATGGGCACTCAGGGTTAGGGTTATTTGTACTCATGTCAGTGTTATGGGCACTCAGGGTTAGGGTTATTTGTACTCATGCCAGTGTTATGGGCACTCAGGGTTAGGGTTATTAGTACTCATGTCAGTGTTATGGGCACTCAGGGTTAGGGTTATTAGTACTCATGTCAGTGTTATGGGCACTCAGGGTTAGGGTTATTTGTACTCATGTCAGTGTTATGGGCACTCAGGGTTAGGGTTATTAGTACTCATGTCAGTGTTATGGGCACTCAGGGTTAGGGTTATTAGTACTCATGTCAGTGTTATGGGCACACAGGGTTAGGGTTATTAGTACTCATGTCAGTGTTATGGGCACTCAGGGTTAGGGTTATTTGTACTCATGTCAGTGTTATGGGCACTCAGGGTTAGGGTTATTTGTACTCATGTCAGTGTTACGGGCACTCAGGGTTAGGGTTATTTGTACTCATGTCAGTGTTATGGGCACTCAGGGTTAGGGTTATTAGTACTCATGTCAGTGTTATGGGCACTCAGGGTTAGGGTTATTAGTACTCATGTCAGTGTTATGGGCACTCAGGGTTAGGGTTATTAGTACTCATGTCAGTGTTATGGGCACTCAGGGTTAGGGTTATTAGTACTCATGTCAGTGTTATGGGCACTCAGGGTTATGGTTATTAGTACTCATGTCAGTGTTATGGGCACTCAGGGTTAGGGTTATTTGTACTCATGCCAGTGTTATGGGCACTCAGGGTTAGGGTTATTTGTACTCATGTCAGTGTTATGGGCACTCAGGGTTAGGGTTATTAGTACTCATGTCAGTGTTATGGGCACACAGGGTTAGGGTTATTAGTACTCATGTCAGTGTTATGGGCACTCAGGGTTAGGGTTATTAGTACTCATGTCAGTGTTATGGGCACTCAGGGTTAGGGTTATTAGTGCTCATGACAGTGTTATGGGCACTCAGGGTTAGGGTTATTTGTACTCATGTCAGTGTTATGGGCACTCAGGGTTAGGGTTATTTGTACTCATGTCAGTGTTATGGGCACTCAGGGTTAGGGTTATTTGTACTCATGTAAGTGTTATGGGCACTCAGGGTTAGGGTTATTAGTACTCATGTCAGTGTTATGGGCACTCAGGGTTAGGGTTATTAGTACTCATGTCAGTGTTATGGGCACTCAGGGTTAGGGTTATTAGTACTCATGTCAGTGTTATGGGCACTCAGGGTTAGGGTTATTAGTACTCATGTCAGTGTTATGGGCACTCAGGGTTAGGGTTATTAGTACTCATGTCAGTGTTATGGGCACTCAGGGTTAGGGTTATTTGTACTCATGTCAGTGTTATGGGCACTCAGGGTTAGGGTTATTAGTACTCATGTCAGTGTTATGGGCACTCAGGGTTAGGGTTATTAGTACTCATGTCAATGTTATGGGCACTCAGGGTTAGGGTTATTAGTACTCATGTCAGTGTTATGGGCACTCAGGGTTAGGGTTATTTGTACTCATGTCAGTGTTATGGGCACTCAGGGTTAGGGTTATTTGTACTCATGTCAGTGTTATGGGCACTCAGGGTTAGGGTTATTAGTACTCATGTCAGTGTTATGGGCACTCAGGGTTAGGGTTATTTGTACTCATGTCAGTGTTATGGGCACTCAGGGTTAGGGTTATTTGTACTCATGGTCAGTGTTATGGGCACTCGGGGTTAGGGTTATTTGTACTCATGTCAGTGTTATGGGCACTCAGGGTTAGGGTTATTTGTACTCATGTCAGTGTTATGGGCACTCAGGGTTAGGGTTATTAGTACTCATGTCAGTGTTATGGGCACTCAGGGTTAGGGTTATTTGTACTCATGTCAGTGTTATGGGCACTCAGGGTTAGGGTTATTAGTACTCATGTCAGTGTTATGGGCACACAGGGTTAGGGTTATTAGTACTCATGTCAGTGTTATGGGCACTCAGGGTTAGGGTTATTTGCACTCATGTCAGTGTTATGGGCACTCAGGGTTAGGGTTATTAGTACTCATGGTCAGTGTTATGGGCACTCAGGGTTAGGGTTATTAGTACTCATGTCAGTGTTATGGGCACTCAGTGGTAGGGTTATTTGTACTCATGTCAGTGTTATGGGCACTCAGGGTTATGGTTATTAGTACTCATGTCAGTGTTATGGGCACTCAGGGTTAGGGTTATTAGTACTCATGGTCAGTGTTATGGGCACTCAGGGTTAGGGTTATTTGTACTCATGTCAGTGTTATGGGCACTCAGGGTTAGGGTTATTTGTACTCATGTCAGTGTTATGGGCACTCTGGGCTAGGGTTATTTGTACTCATGGTCAGTGTTTGGGCACTCAGGGTTAGGGTTATTAGTACTCATGTCAGTGTTATGGGCACTCAGGGTTAGGGTTATTAGTACTCATGTCAGTGTTATGGGCACTCAGGGTTAGGGTTATTTGTACTCATGTCAGTGTTACGGGCACTCAGGGTTAGGGTTATTTGTACTCATGTCAGTGTTATGGGCACTCAGGGTTAGGGTTATTAGTACTCATGTCAGTGTTATGGGCACTCAGGGTTAGGGTTATTTGTACTCATGTCAGTGTTATGGGCACTCAGGGTTAGGGTTATTTGTACTCATGTCAGTGTTATGGGCACTCAGGGTTAGGGTTATTAGTACTCATGTCAGTGTTATGGGCACTCAGGGTTAGGGTTATTTGTACTCATGTCAGTGTTATGGGCACTCAGGGTTAGGGTTATTTGTACTCATGTCAGTGTTATAGGCACTCAGGGTTAGGGTTATTTGCACTCATGTCAGTGTTATGGGCACTCAGGGTTAGGGTTATTAGTACTCATGGTCAGTGTTATGGGCACTCAGGGTTAGGGTTATTAGTACTCATGTCAGTGTTATGGGCACTCAGGGTTAGGGTTATTAGTACTCATGTCAGTGTTATGGGCACTCAGGGTTAGGGTTATTAGTACTCATGTCAGTGTTATGGGCACTCAGGGTTAGGGTTATTAGTACTCATGGTCAGTGTTATGGGCACTCAGGGTTAGGGTTATTAGTACTCATGTCAGTGTTATGGTCACTCAGGGTTAGGGTTATTAGTACTCATGTCAGTGTTATGGGCACTCAGGGTTAGGGTTATTAGTACTCATGTCAGTGTTATGGGCACTCAGGGTTATTTGTACTCATGGTCAGTGTTATGGGCACTCAGGGTTAGGGTTATTTGTACTCATGTCAGTGTTATGGGCACTCAGGGTTAGGGTTATTTGTACTCATGTCAGTGTTATGGGCACTCAGGGTTAGGGTTATTAGTACTCATGTCAGTGTTACGGGCACTCAGGGTTAGGGTTATTTGTACTCATGTCAGTGTTATGGGCACTCAGGGTTAGGGTTATTAGTACTCATGTCAGTGTTATGGGCACTCAGGGTTAGGGTTATTAGTACTCATGTCAGTGTTACGGGCACTCAGGGTTAGGGTTATTTGTACTCATGTCAGTGTTACGGGCACTCAGGGTTAGGGTTATTAGTACTCATGTCAGTGTTATGGGCACTCAGGGTTAGGGTTATTAGTACTCATGTCAGTGTTATGGGCACTCAGGGTTAGGGTTATTAGTACTCATGGCAGTGTTATGGGCACTCAGGGTTAGGGTTATTTGTACTCATGGCAGTGTTACGGGCACTCAGGGTTAGGGTTATTAGTACTCATGGCAGTGTTATGGGCACTCAGGGTTAGGGTTATTTGTACTCATGTCAGTGTCATGGGCACTCAGGGTTAGGGTTATTAGTACTCATGTCAGTGTTATGGGCACTCAGGGTTAGGGTTATTAGTACTCATGTCAGTGTTACGGGCACTCAGGGTTAGGGTTATTAGTACTCATATCAGTGTTATGGGCACTCAGGGTTAGGGTTATTAGTACTCATGTCAGTGTTATGGGCACTCAGGGTTAGGGTTATTAGTACTCATGGCAGTGTTATGGGCACTCAGGGTTAGGGTTATTTGTACTCATGGCAGTGTTACGGGCACTCAGGGTTAGGGTTATTAGTACTCATGTCAGTGTTATGGGCACTCGGGGTTAGGGTTATTAGTACTCATGGTCAGTGTTATGGGCACTCAGGGTTAGGGTTATTAGTACTCATGTCAGTGTTATGGGCACTCATGGTTAGGGTTATTTTCACTCATGTCAGTGTTATGGGCACTCAGGGTTAGGGTTATTTGTACTCATGTCAGTGTTATGGGCACTCAGGGTTATGGTTATTAGTACTCATGTCAGTGTTATGGGCACTCAGGGTTAGGGTTATTTGCACTCATGTCAGTGTTATGGGCACTCAGGGTTAGGGTTATTTGTACTCATGTCAGTGTTACGGGCACTCAGGGTTAGGGTTATTTGTACTCATGTCAGTGTTATGGGCACTCAGGGTTAGGGTTATTTGTACTCATGTCAGTGTTATGGGCACTCAGGGTTAGGGTTATTAGTACTCATGTCAGTGTTATGGGCACTCAGGGTTAGGGTTATTAGTACTCATGTCAGTGTTATGGGCACTCAGGGTTAGGGTTATTAGTACTCATGTCAGTGTTATGGGCACTCAGGGTTATGGTTATTAGTACTCATGTCAGTGTTATGGGCACTCAGGGTTATGGTTATTAGTACTCATGTCAGTGTTATGGACACTCAGGGTTAGGGTTATTTGTACTCATGTCAGTGTTATGGGCACTCAGGGTTAGGGTTATTTGTACTCATGTCAGTGTTATGGACACTCAGTGTTAGGGTTATTTGTACTCATGTCAGTGTTATGGGCACTCAGGGTTAGGGTTATTTGTACTCATGTCAGTGTTATGGGCACTCAGGGTTAGGGTTATTAGTACTCATGTCAGTGTTATGGGCACTCAGGGTTAGGGTTATTTGTACTCATGTCAGTGTTATGGGCACTCAGGGTTAGGGTTATTAGTACTCATGTCAGTGTTATGGGCACTCAGGGTTAGGGTTATTAGTACTCATGTCAGTGTTATGGGCACTCAGGGTTAGGGTTATTAGTACTCATGTCAGTGTTATGGGCACTCAGGGTTAGGGTTATGTGTACTCATGTCAGTGTTATGGGCACTCCGGGTTAGGGTTATTAGTACTCATGGTCAGTGTTATGGGCACTCAGGGTTAGGGTTATTAGTACTCATGTCAGTGTTACGGGCACTCAGGGTTAGGGTTATTAGTACTCATGTCAGTGTTATGGGCACTCAGGGTTATGGTTATTAGTACTCATGTCAGTGTTATGGGCACTCAGGGTTATTAGTACTCATGTCAGTGTTATGGGCACTCAGGGTTAGGGTTATTTGTACTCATGTCAGTGTTATGGGCACTCAGGGTTAGGGTTATTTGTACTCATGTCAGTGTTATGGGCACTCAGGGTTAGGGTTATTAGTACTCATGTCAGTGTTATGGGCACTCAGGGTTAGGGTTATTAGTACTCATGGTCAGTGTTACGGGCACTCAGGGTTAGGGTTATTTGTACTCATGTCAGTGTTATGGGCACTCAGGGTTAGGGTTATTAGTACTCATGGTCAGTGTTATGGGCACTCAGGGTTACGGTTATTTGTACTCATGTCAGTGTTATGGGCACTCAGGGTTAGGGTTACTTGTACTAATGTCAGTGTTATGGGCACTCAGGGTTACGGTTACTTGTACTAATGTCAGTGTTATGGGCACTCAGGGTTACGGTTATTTGCACTCATGTCAGTGTTATGGGCACTCCGGGTTAGGGTTATTAGTACTCATGTCAGTGTTATGGACACACAGGGTTAGGGTTATTAGTACTCATGTCAGTGTTATGGGCACTCAGGGTTAGGGTTATTAGTACTCATGTCAGTGTTATGGGCACTCCGGGTTAGGGTTATTAGTACTCATGTCAGTGTTATGGACACACAGGGTTAGGGTTATTAGTACTCATGTCAGTGTTATGGGCACTCAGGGTTAGGGTTATTAGTACTCATGTCAGTGTTATGGGCACTCAGGGTTAGGGTTATTTGTACTCATGTCAGTGTTATGGGCACTCAGGGTTAGGGTTATTAGTACTCATGGCAGTGTTATGGGCACTCAGGGTTAGGGTTATTAGTACTCATGTCAGTGTTATGGGCACTCAGGGTTAGGGTTATTTGCACTCATGTCAGTGTTATAGGCACTCAGGGTTAGGGTTATTTGCACTCATGTCAGTGTTATGGGCACTCAGGGTTAGGGTTATTAGTACTCATGTCAGTGTTACGGGCACTCAGGGTTAGGGTTATTAGTACTCATGTCAGTGTTATGGGCACACAGGGTTAGGGTTATTTGTACTCATGTCAGTGTTATGGGCACACAGGGTTAGGGTTATTAGTACTCAAAGTCAGTGTTACGGGCACTCAGGGTTAGGGTTATTAGTACTCATGGTCAGTGTTACGGGCACTCAGGGTTAGGGTTATTTGTACTCATGGTCAGCGTTATGGGCACTCAGGGTTAGGGTTATTTGTACTCATGGTCAGCGTTATGGGCACTCAGGGTTAGGGTTATTTGCACTCATGCCAGTGTTATGGGCACTCAGGGATAGGGTTATTAGTACTCATGTCAGTGTTATGGGCACTCAGGGTTAGGGTTATTAGTACTCATGTCAGTGTTATGGGCACTCAGGGTTAGGGTTACTTGTACTCATGTCAGTGTTATGGGCACTCAGGGTTAGGGTTACTTGTACTCATGTCAGTGTTATGGGCACTCAGGGTTAGTGTTATTTGTACTCATGTCAGTGTTATGGGCACTCAGGGTTAGGGTTACTTGTACTCATGTCAGTGTTATGGGCACTCAGGGTTAGGGTTACTTGTACTCATGTCAGTGTTATGGGCACTCAGGGTTAGGGTTACTTGTACTCATGTCAGTGTTATGGGCACTCAGGGTTAGGGTTATTAGTACTCATGTCAGTGTTATGGGCACTCAGGGTTAGGGTTATTAGTACTCATGTCAGTGTTATGGGCACTCAGGGTTAGGGTTATTTGTACTCATGTCAGTGTTATGGGCACTCAGGGTTAGGGTTATTAGTACTCATGTCAGTGTTATGGTCACTCAGGGTTAGGGTTATTAGTACTCATGTCAGTGTTATGGGCACTCAGGGTTAGGGTTATTAGTACTCATGTCAGTGTTATGGGCACTCAGGGTTAGGGTTATTAGTACTCATGTCAGTGTTATGGGCACTCAGGGTTAGGGTTATTAGTACTCATGTCAGTGTTATGGGCACTCAGGGTTAGGGTTATTTGTACTCATGTCAGTGTTATGGGCACTCAGGGTTAGGGTTATTAGTACTCATGTCAGTGTTATGGGCACTCAGGGTTAGGGTTATTAGTACTCATGTCAGTGTTATGGGCACTCGGGGTTATGGTTATTAGTACTCATGTCAGTGTTATGGGCACTCGGGGTTAGGGTTATTTGTACTCATGTCAGTGTTATGGGCACTCGGGGTTAGGGTTATTTGTACTCATGTCAGTGTTATGGGCACTCAGGGTTAGGGTTATTAGTACTCATGTCAGTGTTATGGGCACTCAGGGTTAGGGTTATTTGTACTCATGTCAGTGTTATGC
>CM050174.1:58628806-58976306 GCA_027410445.1 Discoglossus pictus
AAACTCCTGACGAGGTGAGATCTGACCCCTCTGAAGAATCGGAGGGGGAGGACACACAAAATGCAGCCCAGGCTGATATAAATCTATCCAAGAGTGCGATGGCACAAATTGAAAAACTGTTTCAAGCTTACACGACTAAAACGGTGGATGCAATCAGGAAGGACATTCAGGACCTAGGTCAAAGAACCCACCAACTAGAAGAAACAGTTGACCAACTGGTGGAAGCACAGGATAGAGACAGGAGGGAGACGCAACACCACGCGTCACGCATAGCGGCTCTAGAGGACAAGTATGAAGATCTGGAGAATCGGTCTAGAAGACATAACATACGAATAAGGGGGATCCCTAAAGCGATAATGAATCTGAAAAGATATGTTATGGACTTGCTTATTGGGATCTTACCAGAAGGGGCAGAAGCGGACATTGATATAGAAAGAGCGCATAGGGCGCTAGGAGCTTCTCGTAACATGGATACCCCTAAAGATGTAATTGTCCGATTCTCCCGACAACAGTCAAGGGACTTAATCCTAGCTGCTACCCGAAAGATCTTGGATCTTAGAGGACCGGATGATGCTCAGCTCATGGTGTTTGCAGACCTCTCTCCTATCACGTTGACCAGGAGAAGAGAAATGAAACCAGCATTGGGGGTACTCATCCAGCATGGTATCCAATACCGATGGGGCTTCCCTTTTGCTCTTATTTTTCAATATAAGGGAAAAACCCACACGGTCCATAGTTTGGAAGACTGCCAGTCATTGCTTCAAATGTTGCATATAACATCAGATGGTGGCCATAGGGACCCTGAAAGTCAGCGTGTGACCTTGAATCCTCTCCCTAAAAGACAGTGGACCTCGGTCCCGCTCCGGAGCAAAAACAGACTTGGAGAGGCTGACATGATAGAGGTCTTGACTATCCCTTCAGAAAGACATTCCAAGACTCGGGGAGAGGAATTGAGGAACTGCACAGAGTTGGAAGGATCTCAATAATCAATAATTACACAGACTCTGGAAATACAGGGCAAAAAAAAAAAAAAAAGAGAAAATCTGCTGAGCCCCAAGTTTTTTTTGTTTTGTTTTTTTTTCTCTTACTGATGCATGGGACTTATTTATCTGGATTTCGGTGTCTGGAGAACCGGTTATTCTTCAAAAAAGTTGTTTTATTTTTTACAGTTGTGATTATTCTTTTTCAGCTAGTTACTAGGCTGCTAGTTCTAATGTTAGTTAAACAATTTGTATTGTTGAGGGTATCCCCCCTCTCCTCTCCTTAGTTGGAATTTTTTGTACCTCAAAGAATTCTATTACCCCTTCCTAATGGGGCTGTATTTGAGAATGGCAGGTCCATTACTCTCTCCCCTAGAAGCCAGGATTTACGATTGGCGTAGGAAGTTATGTGTATTAAAAATAATTTATATGATAGTACTCCTCGATAACTGCAAAGATGTTGATCTTCTTGTGAACTGTTCAACTGTTAATTTATTTTCTTGCTCTTTCCTTCATTTCCAGAATTGCGTGCTCGACTCTCATCACTCCAACAGCTCTCAGGAACCTTCTGTTTTGGCTCCAGCGCTTCTCTGGTCGCCCCATCCAATCTGGCTATCACTAAATCAAGATAAGATGTTTAGACTAAACTGTCTTGGGAAGCAGGAAAGAAATGGCTAGAGTTTTGAAGGAGAAGTATAGTTTTTTAACACACAATGTCAAGGGCTTTAATTCCCAGTTTAAAAGAAGGAAAGCTTTTCTGTATTATCAAACTAAGAAACCATCTATAATTTTTATGCAAGAAACGCATTTTGCAAAGAATCATATTCCCTCGTACTTAAACAAGGAATATCCCACTTTCCACTCTTCAACCCAAAGGTCCAAAAAGGCAGGAGCTACCATTCTTATTCACCGCCACTTCCCCTTTCAAATAGACTCCAAATTGATAGACAAGGATGGGCATTATGTTATTTTGCGGGGCACAATTCAGGAAGTTAAACTTACGCTGGTATCCTTTTACGCGGATACGGTGGCACCCCATAAAAGCTTACTACACATGCTGAAAAAAGTAGAACCCTGGTCGGATGGTCTAGTGGTGATAGGGGGGGACTTCAATCTTGTGTTAGAGCATGGACTAGATCGTTCGGGCTCTCAGGCCACTAATAGATACTCGCGGAAACTACAACAGATTAAAGGGGTGTTGGACAGAATGGGCTTAGTGGATGCCAGGAGAGGACATCATCCTAATAGTCGCGAATACACGTACTATTCACATACGCATGGGACCTACTCACGGATAGACACGATTTTGGTAACCTCTAAGTTTTTTGACCAAACCAGGGGCTCGGAAATTTTGGTATGCCCATGGTCAGACCACTCGGCAGTTTCCTTGGATATGGATCTTGGAGGAGACTCCAGGACTCCATATTCCTGGAAAATTAATGAACGTATGTTATCGGATACGGCGCTACTGGGCCAGATACAGAAAGAATTGCAACAATATTTTGAGCTAAATAACACCCCGGGATCTAATATAGGATGGGTGTGGATGGCCCACAAGGCCTATATCAGGGGGATGTGTATTAAGATGGCAGCTACCATAAAAAAAAAACAGTATACGTCAGGAGCAGGAACTTACTGCTAAGTTACGCGATCTAGAATTACAGAATCAAAAGCTCCCCTCCAATAGACTTCGCCAGGGAATAGATGACACTAGATTAGAACTTGACGCCTTGCTTTCGCACAAGACAGAGAGTGCCCTGAGACGGACGAACCAGCTGTTTTATTCCAAAGCTAATAAACCTGATTCCTTTCTGGCACGGAAGCTTCGGTCTAGAGCAGCATTGTCCAGAATACTTAGGATTAGAACCAGGGCTGGGAAGATAACAGTGAGTCAGAGCGAAATCAAGCACACATTTAGGGATTTTTATAATTCGATTTATTCAACAAAAATAAACCCGAGCCCGGAAGCTCTTAGATCTTATCTGGATTCCTGTGATCTTCCTAAAGCTTCAGAGCAGCATATGGAGGATTTAAATGCGGATGTGGGTGTAGAGGAGATATTAGAAACCATTAAAAGTCTCAAGTCAGGGAAAGCCCCAGGGCCGGATGGCTTCACTAATTCTTATTATAAAGTATGTGGGAACGTTCTAGCCCCTCATCTTAGCTGTCTGTTTAATGCCGTACTTAGGGGGGAATCTATGCCCCCGGAACTCAGCACAGCGAACTTAGTAATCTTCCCTAAAGAAGGGAGGGATCCCCTGGAGCCGAAAAATTATCGTCCCATCTCCCTCATGAATGGGGATATTAAATTGTTGACTAAAATTATGGCAAATAGGATGGCAAGGTTTCTCCCAACTCTAATACACAAGGACCAGACCGGGTTCATAAAACATAGACAAACGGTAGACAATATCCGTAGGACCATGAATGTTATACACCTGGCTTCCCAAAGAAAAACACCTCTTTGTGTGTTGGCACTGGATATGGAAAAGGCATTTGATACAGTAGAGTGGCCTTACCTATATGCAGTGTTAGCCAAATTTGGTATTAAAGGAAACTTTATACGCCTAATCAAGACACTATATAAAAGCCCTGAAGCTCATTTGAGATTGCCCGGGACAGGAGAGGCTTTGGTAAACATCCAGCGGGGTACCAGGCAAGGGTGCCCCCTGTCTCCACTGCTTTTTGCTCTGGCTATTGAGCCTCTGGCTCAAAGGATAAGAGGAGAAGGGGAGATTAGGGGTCTGCAGATAGGTCACCATCACCTGAAATGCTCTCTATTCGCAGATGATCTCTTATGCACTCTAACGGACCCTGTAAACTCTATACCTAAATTATTGTCTACTTTAAGGGAGTTCGGGGCCATGTCAGGGCTGCAAATTAATGAGGAAAAAACTGAGGCCTTGGGGGTAGGGGTTCCAGGCCCTATATTAGAAACATTGAAGGCGGCATTTGATTTCCAATGGCCTAAAAATTCAATCAAGTACTTGGGTATTAAGCTTACCAAAAACTTGGCGGGTCTTTATAAAGCTAACTTCCCACCATTATTTAGGCGGCTGACTGAGGACTTGAGGACCTGGTCTAAATATCAAATATCATGGACGGGACGCATAACATCGATAAAAATGACAGTGCTCCCAAAAATTCTCTATCTCTTCCGAACTCTCCCAATTACCCTATGTATGAAGGATATTGATCAATTTCAGAATACAATGTTTAAATTTATCTGGCGTAATAAACCCCCACGTATAGCGAGGAAGACTATGTACAGGAATAGGCAAAAAGGGGGTCTTTCTTGTCCCAATTTGAGGCTTTATTTGCAGGCAGCACGGCTGGCGTGCATCCCGGTAACCCACTCTAGTACATTACAGCCGTTGTGGACTTTTATTGAAAATTGGCAGATGAAACCCCACTCATGGGATACGGTGATCTGGGGGATAGAAAAGATAGACGCGAGTTACAGACATACTAATCCAATAATTTCTACGACCCTTAAGGCCTGGGATAGGCTTAAAAAATCGAGCAACTTGATTCCAACCCTGTCACCACTGATGTCCTTAACGTCCTTCCCCGAGTTTGAGGCCACTATTAGCCCAAGTTCTAAAACATGGTGGTTGACTAGCCCTTTAAAGAGAATAGGGGAATGGTTTTCCACGGAGGCTCTGTTAACACATTCTTCTATCATACCCCGGTTCCAAATTCCGGAGAAGGAGCTGTGGAACTATCGGAAGTTTAGACACTGGATCTCCTCATTAATACACACTTATGGGAATCCTACACATACAGCATGGTCCTCTATCTGTGAAAAGATACCCTCGATGACAGGCACCCTAGGATACATATACTCACACTTAATAGAGTTTCAGAACACACAAAAAACTAAATTTATGGTGAAGTGGGAGCAGGACCTGGGAAAGGAGTTAGATGCCATGGTCTGGAAAAGAATCTGCACTAATTTGACAAGGGGGTCATATACATATAGTTTGCTTGAGACCTCTATTAAGGTATTGCACAGAACCTATTATACTCCCCAAAGAATGGCAAAATTTAATAAAGATATAAATGGAGAGTGTTTTAGGGGATGCAGAACAGAAGGGAGCTTCCTGCATATCTGGTGGACTTGTCCCGTTGTACAGAGGCTATGGGGAGAACTCATAGACTTATTTACGCAAATTACAACCAGTGGCTTGAGACCCGAGATTGAAACATGTCTTTTGGGAATGACACATTATGATTTGTCTAGGGAACAGAATGAACTCTGGCAATTTTGGACCTTAGCTGCTAAAACTTGCATTGCCAAAAATTGGAAAACTTCTGTACTGTCAGTCAAAGAAGTTGTAAAAAAGATAAATTATATAATGATAAATGAGAGAATAGCGAATTCATTGCAGAATACAATGCCCAGGTTCACTAACACGTGGACTCCTTGGTTGGTGTCCAAATATAGTACACAGATCTAGATAGAGATGGGATAGAAGAGTATGGGATGTTGGAGGATGGTGGCGGCTGGAGAGGATGGCTGGTTCGCATCTGGATGGAGGCTTTTGGAGTGATGATGAAGGAGTTTGCAGGTACTGATTATGTTATGATTAGTAACACAAGTAAACATAAGCTGAGGAGGTTTAATGATGACTAAATATTTTGTAAAATAGTTAAAAGCAAGCATACTTAAGAATGCAGGTTGATAATCAAAAAGAGAAAAAATGTTAGGACGTTTTATTACATCACTGAATAGAGAGTCATATGGATTCCGGATCTCAGGTGGTCCCAATCAATATGGTGGGGAGCTGAGAGCCGGTGTCTCATGTTTATTTTTATATGCTTCATCCACACCATTCTATTAAAAGCTCTGGACATTTATCAGACCATGAAGATCTCATAGGCTGAGAAGGATAGAATGTTTAGTTGTTTTTTTTTTGGCATATCTCAGATCTGCTCTTCATTTTATTTGTATTTTTTTTTTGTGCTTATGTCTCGCTATTTGCATGATTGACTCTTCTATTCTTTGTTATATTATATTGTTGTATGAAAATTGACTCGTCCTAAATAAAAATTAATTATTAAAAAAAAAAAAAAAAAAACATGAAGAGAGGCTCTGATGTGTGTGTGCGGGGTTTGTTCTGAGTGGTCACTTGTCCTACTGAGGAGGAGTGGTCTCTCTCTTGCATCCCATGCTGCCTTAAAGAAAACACATTTACTTTCTCAATTTCATTGCCACCTGTATAATTGATGAAATATAAATATCTTCTCTCTAGACATCTTTTGACATATGTCCCTCTGCCACATTTCCTATTCTTCTTATCTTAAAACACAAACATGTTCAAAACACAAAAAAAATAGAAGTTCTTGTTTTTACCTTACAAAGCATTTAACAATTCTGTCCCCCCAGCACATCTAAACCTTCATTCACTTCTATTTCTCCACATTATTCCTGATCTCCTTCATTCACCAAGGCCTTGTCTCGCATCTTGTTAATTCTCCATTTAACTGTCGACACTTGCTTTCTCATACTGTAGACCTCTATTAGTACAGACCTGTCCAACTCCAGTTTCAGGACAAATTATTATGATATCTTCTGCGAGTATAGATCAGTGGTTCAATCATTTGCTTTTTTTTTTGTATATGTTTATTTTGAAATTCAGTACATCATATAAATATAAAAAGAATAAAGTTAAGCTCATTATGAAGCATTATACAATATTTTTTTTAAATAATCTTTTCACATATTCTTGTGTGGATTAATATACAAATTTTCTAATATGCTTATAAAAAGATACAAGTACTAAATATACAATATTCAACTCAATCACAACCCTTTTTTTGATTCTGTTCTTGAGCCAAATCAATATAATTGCCACTTAGTTATTGAATGGATAAGGCCCATATCTTGTCCCAAAAAGAGTCAATTTAATACATAAACCTAACGGAATCTATTTATTTAGAACCTGATAGAACTTATTTTTCTAGAAGCAGAAATTGTAACTTTACCCAACAGCAAACTGGAAGAATACCATGTCGTTTGAAGGAAATTTAATTAACTTTTTCAAATTGTTCAATCATTTTGAGTTACTTACATATATGTTCCAAAATAAATAGAATACAAACGTGCCCTGTTCATGCCCTTGAGGGCAGGTGTTGATAAAGCCTTTTCCAGAATATGCCTACAAGTTCCAATAAACGCATATCAATCCTTCAATTCTTTAAAAATTCTCTGAAAAGATCTGCACCTGCACATCCTCAAGTGTGACACACAACCAAGCCTAAACCCTCAAGTCTCTCTATATCTTCTCAGTGCACATATCTCAGAGAGAGTTGCATTTGGTGAAATAACTCTACATAAGCAAACCTTGTGGCATTTTCTTTGCTTCCTGCATACAATACTAATCTTTGCATATACTGGGCCTACATATTTCCCTAGATTGTGAGCTTTTTGAGCATGGTTTTCACAAGGCTTATGTCTGCACATGAGAAGCAAAGATTATGCAAATCATAATTAAGGTCCAACAAAGGTTTCATACAAAACAAAAGAAACAAAAAGACTAGAAATACTATTTTCTTTAAAGTATCATATTATTTAATAAATCATACATCCAAATGAATAATCTGTTTTCTCATTGCTTTGGAATAGGCAAACAAAAGGTGACCAACTGATCAGTTACCTTGGTAACCCCCAGAAACGATAGAGACATGCAGAAGAACATTACTTTTTTTGCTAATTGCTTAGTAGGGAAGGTAACAATGTAATATACACATGAGTGGTGAGATAATACAGCAGATCCAAAATTAATACAAGTTAAATCTCATTCAAAGCCAAAGGGCTTAATGACAAATCGTAACACTTTAAAAACAAATTAAAAAGCAATACTGTACTTTATTAAGAGTGAAAGTGATGTTAGGTCTTAGAATTTATAGCATAACATTCTCCAATACTTTATTTCATGTTCAATTTTTGTGTTATATCGATCATGGCAATCAATGTGAAGTCCTACAGGTTTTAATCTCCAGGCCCGTAGGACTTTGAAATCCAACCTCGAAAAATGGAGGTTGGATTTAAAAGTCCTACGGCCTTCACTTATGAGTTACGGGCTTGAAGGTTGGTCATGATTGTGATCTCTGTTTCCATTGTCTGTTTTTGCATTGGGAGTTACGGGCTTGCTCTCGTAACATTTTCAAGCCCGCAAATGCTATGTCTGATGGCAATGGTTTCTGATTGTTGCCCTAACTTGCAGCCACGGCCAATTGAATAGCACCTTAACTTGAGGATGCTGTGGGCCCACAGCAGGCCCGCAAACGTAAGTCCTACATAAGGTAACTTACGTTGTCTCAATTGAATGAGGCTCAAGGTTTCCCAAGACTTCCTTACTGGCCACAGATGGGTCAATCAGGGAATGGCCTGCATTGGCACTTGAAGACTGCCATTGCATGCATCTAATATATATAGTTGTTTTGTAGATGAGAATATATCCAAAAGATTTTAAAAGACATATCTAAGTTTCCCTGTTTTTATCCTTGTCTAATCTAACACCTGCTGCTTATATCAGATATACACATGACATTGCATCATTCTACATATACAGATGAAAATAAAATGTTTTCCACACCCCCAGAGCTGCTTACATAGGCACTGTGTACCTACCAATACAAACACTGCATACAAGTACTCATTTTAACTCTTTACTAACCTTCAAGCCAGCAGGAGCTCAATGCAGAAATCTACAGATCAGTGTCTGACTCCATCTACTTCCTTATGCAGGGGGACTGCACATCCGATGATTCCATCCTGCACAAGCTGCCAACATTGATTGTTACATTGTATGAAAATGTATAGCTGCCTATGATTGACCAAAACAAATTGTGAATTTTATGCTAATTTTAGCAGGGATTTTCAAGTGTTTCAACTCACAAAAGCTGCTGCTTGCAAACTCAAGAGATGTAGCAAACATCATGGTGTTTGTAAATGTTTCTTTTGTTTTTGTTTTTTCATGCAAAACAAATGTTTGCATACACTACTGATTCTCTTCTATCAGATGCATTCATAATCCAGTAAATTAAGATATAACGTTAATTCTATTAATAAATAATCCCGTCAGATTTCAAACAGAAAAAAATAAAATAGTAACCAATTTGAATTGATATAAATATGAAAGAAAACCACATTAATTAAATAGTGATACCAGTGAGTAGGACTGATTTAGGATTATATTATTGTTAGATTTTAGTATTTTATCTGAAAATAATAAATTGCACTTTAATGTAGCATTAGTAGATAGCATTTTTTTTTATATTCCAGAGATATAAACTAATTATGGTTTTAATACATATCACAGATAGCATTTAGCAGTGAGTATGCTATACTAAGTATTTATAATGCAATAAAGATAGTGTACATTTACTCTGTTACAATTTTGTTTCCTTCATTTAATTCTGCAACACTTGAGTGCTGCACTTATTTAGAAACAGTTCTCTTTATAAATCTTTAAATGTAACAAGCTTTATGTAACAAGTTACCCTATATGTTATGCTATATGTTACCGTGTGGCTACAAGGAGTTCTATTGCTTCCTATAATTAAGGTTGCTCCCCTCAGACCCTAAAGCCCTTGTCTAAATACCTAAGCTAAAAGCCTTAATTATAATGTTGTTGTTGCTCAGTCCTTCAGTCGTGTCTGGCATGCCAGGCATATCTTCTTTGTTTCTGGTTTTACTTATCCATAAGATTTTCTTGGCAAAGATACTGTAGTGGATTGCCAGTTCCTTCTCCAGTGGACCGCAATTTCTCTGATTTCTCTACTATGACCTGCACATCTTGGATGACCCGACATAGCTCACAGCTTCATTGAAGTATACAAGCCCATTCACCACAACAAGGTAGCAATCCATTATTATTGTAATGATTTCTAAATAAAAGTTATATTTTAATATTTACTCTCTTTTTTGATTCTGTTAAAATTTGAGGTGTGCCAATTAACAAGGATCTATTCTTGGTATTTTTTTTGTGTATTAAGTTAATCTCCATAATGCAATATTTATTGAGGGTGATTAAACCTTGAGCCAGTACCCTTGTTTATTGTACCATTTATTTAAACTTCATTGTTGCTGCATCCTCCTCGTTATTAGGAATTGATGCCGCTTGCTATAGAGTTAACTACCCTACAAGGATGTTTATGTTTCTATTTGGAAAGAAAAATGAAGAATACAATATATTTTTTTTTATATATAATATTAAAGTTATTCTGATCAATATTCATATTTGAAGGAAAGAATGATTAAATGTATTGGATACTAAAGAAAATTCACAAGCACATAATAAATCCTAATCTATTGAGTACACATTATAATGTGTCAGAATGATTGTTCCAATGGTGTTTATCTAATAAAGAATCAAATACATTCTGGACAAGTTATGTGATACTCGTTACAATTGTAATAGACAGATGTCTGTATCTACACATCATTGAAACCTAATACTTGGTAACATTTTCCAAGTATTGAGTCTGTGACAATTGGACATTTAACTTTAAGCTATATTGATACATGGGAATTGTGATAATCCCTAAGATATAGCAGTGGCTATTTAATTATTTATCCACTACTCTCCTATCCAATATAAGTATATGTTAATGGTAAATGGATCTGAAAGTATAATTGCTATCTCATGAAATATACAAGACATAAATGATACCTGCATAGGTTTATTAAAAATAGACATTTATAAGCCAATTCTGGTTGAAACGTTATTTATAACTTACGGTGTGAAAAACAATCTAAAACTGAACACTGACTCTGTGGGCCTCATTCAATTGTGATTTGGCCAATTGAATAGGGCTCTATATAAGCACATAGCATTTTTTTTACAGAAGTTTTTAGTTAGTGAAGACCTTGATTTTGGATAGAAGTTCACAAAAAAACTTCTGTAAAAAAAATATGCTATGTGCTTATATAGAGGCCTATTATATTGGCCAAACCGCAATTGAATGAGGCCCTATAAATGTAAACATTGGTGTGTGTAAATACCATCTATAATTGTTACTCCAATTGTATCATATGCTGTAATTTGCCAGAAACTGTCAATAAAATCTTTTGAAACATAAATGAGACCTCCTCCCACAGTATTTATAAGTGAAATATAGTGAAATCCATAGTTCCAATTTTTACATTAAATTTGAACAAGGGTAGTGTGGAATATTTGCCCTACCTACTCTTCAGACTGGCTGGTAGACATCCTGCTGTGATTTTAAATTATAAATCACAATTTGTTTGTTTATTTTAAGCACGACCAGAAACACAGACAGATATGCTTGGCATGTTGTGCCCATATGGTCTTTGAGAGTTGGACACGACTGAAGGACTGAACAACAACAACAACTTTATTGTTGGTTCTCAGATGAGCACCTCTACTCTTTTTGCTTAGTTTTTCTCACCTTAAAGGTGATAGGAGGAACCAGATGTGGACTCCAAGCCACACGTCACTGACGAGGCAGACAGAGGCCAAAATATATACATGGGGCCTCATTTAATTGCGATTTGGCCAATTGAATAGGGCTCTAAATAAGCACATAGCATTTGTTTTTAAAATAAGTTTTTAGTTAGTGAAAACCTTGCTTTTGGATAGATGTCTACTAACTAAAAACTTCTTTAAAAAAATATGTTATGTGCTTGTTTAGAGCTCTATTCAATTGGCCAAATCGCAATTGAATGAGGCCCCTGGAGTTTGCTGTTTCTCCTGTTCAAGGAAGAATTGCCTGGTATTTTGGGTCTGGATCAATCTTTTGAGTTAGACCAGACTGATATACTACAGGATATTTCCCCCTGTGAAGGGCACAAGTGAGATAAAAGAGCCTGCTCTCTGAGTAGGTAACCAGACCTATAGGGCAAATCTACTTAGGTGTTGCTCATTCTCAGATGAGCACCTCTACTCTTTTTGCTCAGATATTATTATTTCAGCCCACAGTTTTTGTGCTGCTGGAACATGTATTTTTGGTGTTAAATAAAGAAGAAATAAAAAAACAGATTTGTTTTTCCAAAACTTTTATTGGTTTTAAAGACTAAATTAATTAACAAGCCAAAACATACATATAAAAAAGAAAAAAACATTAAAACAAGTAAAAAAATATATATATCTGAAGCATATCTCATGCCATATCACATCACACAGTTTCTAATAAGTGAAACACAATAATCTGACTGGTCAGACTTATTTTTAGTCTAGCTTTCAGGTAGCACTTGACATGCACAGGGACATAGAGATAAGCATCTATGTCCCTGTGCATGGCAAGCATACTCTAAAATAAGAAAACATGTTAACATTTATTTATTTTAAACTGCATAGTGTTTATAATAGTCTATACCCAACAATCAAACATATGAGCTTTACTTATAGATGGACTACAGTGGTTATTTAGGTTTAATTTGTTTTGTTTAATATGCTCAAATCGCCTTCCTTGGCATACTACCTACATGGCCAGTATACCTTTCATTTGATGTACATTTAAAAAAAAATAGATTATAAAAAAAAAGTTTCACTTAAAGTTTATTGATTTTTAACATAGCAAACCAATACAGACATATAATCAATATGGTGCAAATAGATCCCAGGTAGCCATGAAGCTGACTAAAAATAAAACAAAAAGCCTATCTAATCCATAACACTATAGAAAATGCAGAGCAATTACATATCATTTATATCTGGTCAGTAGACCACAATAACTATACAGTTAGAGAAGGAATTCAACAACTAAATTAGTTACATAGCTACATAGTAATTAAGGTTGAAAAAATACTTTCAGTCCATCAAGATCAACCTTTTAAGATCACCTCTGATCTGCAATATGCAGATCAGTTATTAATTAATTAGTTGTTAATTAATTATTAATAGTATAGTATTTGAGGATGAATAAAGAGTTAGCCCATCAAGTTCAACCTTTTTAGATCTCTCTTGATCTTTTTAATATGTGGACTATTTGTTATTAATTGTTAATTGATCCAGAGGAAGGCAAACAGAAAAAAAAAACATTGAAACGTTGCTAATTGTCTCATAAGGGGGACAAAAAGCAAAATTCCTTCCTGACCCCAGAAACTGGCGATCAAATTTCTTGCTTGATCAATATTCCTTCACTAGTTATCTAGGATAACCTTGAATGTCCTCTTTATTCAAAAATATATCTAACCCCTTTTTGAAGTTATCTATCAAATTTGCTGTCACCACCTCCTTTGGTAGAGAATTCCACAGTTTAACCACCCTCACTGTGAAGAACCCTTTTCTTTGTTTAAGGTGAAATCTTTTTTCCTCTAACCTCAAAGGATGTCCTCAAATTCCTAAAATGAAAATAACAGCAATAGTGCATATAATTATTATTATTATTATTTATTTGTAACGTGCCAACATATTCTTTAGCACTATACATACGTTGTAATCAAGGTAAAACAACATTAACACATTAAAAAGATGGAGGGCCCTGTCTTTGAGCTAAGAATCCAGTGTCCATAGTACTTTCTCCCAAAGCACTGTGCAAGATTGAAAACTCGCATAGCCCCTACATATGTTGTTCATCTGGTTAGTGTATCAGAATGTAGAAGGTTATCCCATTCACCTACACAGAGCAGGATATGGGTCCTCTGATACTGCCAGTACATGAGGAATCTTAATTTATTAGATGAGGATGGTAAATAATTACTTTAAAGGGGCGATCTTATCACCATATGTGGTAATCTGATTGTTTGCATACATTTGGTATGTTTATTGAACCCATTGGGTCAAAAGGGAAGTTGCAAGGGGGGCCACAAATTATTGTGCATTGGCGCTCTCCATTCACTAGTTCTGCCACTGTGTGTTGGGGTAGGGTTGGAGTATAGAATTAGGATTAATTAAACCCTAGTAATAGTGTAAGTCATTTTAATTATATGGGGGTATGACGACTATGTGGATATTTTACTGGTAGTTTTATGTATAATAAAATAAAACAAACTAAAATCAATGCACAAACCTCTTACTGCCTTTATAAAAAAACTCATACACTCTTTCTCCAAAAAAAGGTTTATCCTTTGCTCTGGGAACCTGTGGGTTAGCTTAAAAAACTCATCACAGTAAATGTTAGAGAAGGAAACACAGGCCTACATTCGATTCAATGTTGTAATATTTACTGAAATTTTCTGATTTTACTGGAGTTTCTACAGGAAATGCAGAGGGTCCTTAGCTCTGACTCATAGATTCAATGAGTAAGATACATTTCAATTTTGGGGGAGTTCTTACAGGAGCCATGTAATTGAGCACTTTACAGGCAGCCAGATTAGTGAAAGAGTCAGAGAACACTGTGAATATTGATTATTACTGATTTTTGATCTCACAATTGTGCATTAGAATGGCATTCTAAAGAAGTGCTCAATATGCATTTGTAGGACATCCTATAACAATACCTGCATATCAGATATAGACATTTTTCTTCTTACACTAATACATCTATTCTTTTGCAAATGACCCATGAAAACTGACACAATTTATTGCATTTATCAATGACTTCTTGTCAATTGTCTTTAGCCATAATCAGGTGTAGTTATATACATGTATTCTGATGGTGTGCACGATTTATGGCACACATTTTAATGTTACATTTTTTAACTACATTTAAAGGGAAAAAAAAACATTAAGGTACATAAAATACAATCTATTGCCTTGCTCTTTAGCTCACTGGGGGCCCAACTCCCTCATCATCATGAGACCTATACCTGTGCCTATGGAGATGGGCTTGCGGTGGAGGTAGAGGCAAGGCCACAGTTTGTTGGGGAGGGCATCAGGCGTGATGGACTGGGATGCAGTTTGTCTCTTGCAATGTTCGAGCATTGCCTGGAAGACACCCCCCTTTCTTGATACGTTTCTATTCAGTCCTGTGAGCGGCCCTGCAATGTATTGTTGAGTGAGGGTCTGTCTTTCCATGTCCATATGATTGTGGTGCCTCCTGTTTTCATGTCTATCCTCTGGTCCTAGTAGAGCAGCTCTCTCTGTAGACACTCCAACTGCTCACATTTTCTACCCAGATACTTGGATTGTGCTATGTGCACAATGTTCCCCATCCACCTCCAAGGTTGAAGAGGGTGGCTGTGGGGAATCACTGATGCTGCTAGTCTGTAATTTGTGGTGGTGGTCTGGGTGGCAGCAGCGTTTCCATATGTGGCAGAAGTTGTGATGATAGTTGGTGGCAGGGGCCCAAATTTATTTGTAAATGTTTGAATTATGGGTTGCATAGGTAAGGATTGAGGTACAGCTTGATAATATTGCTATGCGTAAATAAAGGGACATGGAAAGTTCCCTGATTTTAAATATTCTACCAAATAATTTTTTTACAAAAGTAAACATGATGCATAAGAATTGTGTTTGGACTAAAACCTTCTATACAGTCCTTATAAAGATGCCCCCAGCAATTCATTGACATGGGGTTTCAGTCGGTACTAGGTGTACTAGCCACAGACAAACATTATGGGCATGAGCAACTGGGGACATATGTTTATAGGGGTAATTTGGAAGATTTCAATACAAATACAAATCTTAGGCACTTGTGAAGAATATCGTTTTTAAATATGCAAAGATTTTACCTGGTTTAAATTATAAACATGTCAGATTGAGATCTGCTGATGTATCCATGATGTGATCTAAAATTGATGTTAAACAATGAATTTGACTAATTATAATTGTATGGCCTTTCTATTTATATGATTAGTATCAATATTACATCACACATTTTGTGTGGGCACAATGATTATTAATTCATGGTCATCAGGTACATTGTGTTTAGGAAATATATATTGCCATTCCATGTCCACCACACCTGGGATGCCAACGACTGTTGTGGTGGACATCCTTTCCCACCGAAAATGCTCCCACTCAATAGCCCAACAGTTATTGTATCTGTGCTTAACACTTTTGTAGTCCCTTACATGAACCTCCACAGAGCTGACCTCTGTTGCCACCTTTCTCCACATCCTTGTCCTATGACCTGCTCTAACCTCACTCCCACCATGAGAATGTGAGACTGATCATGAATTACTTTTAAACGGTACTGTAATTTCTTCACAGGAGTAATTTGGGGCCCTGGGTTGGTTGTCAGCCTCATGACCAAATGACTGTGCCAGGGTATTCAGAACTCCCTGGGTGAGTCCCGGGGCTCATCCCCTCCTCTCCCCACTCCAACCCACCCACTGTCCCTACAGATGCTGTGGTTGCACGAGGGGCATCTGGTCCCTCCACCTCTCTGTGACAAAACTCTTCTCCACCTTTGGGTATGTGTGATATGTATGTAGTATGTGTGTTGTATGTGGTAGTAGATTTAGTAGGGGTATGCATTAGGGTAGCTGGTACGGAGTATAAGGTAGATAGGATAAGAATGAGGTAATGTATATTCAAATTGTATTTAAATTGAATTATATGGTGGTGTAGACAATGGGCCCTATTCTATTGGCCAATTCGTAAATTTATACACACTTAAAACTGCTCTTAAAATTGCCACATTTTCTGTTAGCTACTCGCAATCAGATTATTAGTTACCCGCCGATAATCACTATAGGCAATCCAAAGGCGAAAAATTGTAGCTTAGAACTCCATTGGTTTTAACACAGCTCCAATATTACGAGCGCTAATTAATTAAAGTTACACAAAATTAATATTCCATTAGACTCTTAGCTCTAGCTTGCAAAAAAAGTCTAACCCGCAAATAAAAAAAGTAACAAGTTTCTGTCAAAATTATTTAGAGTTCTAAATAGGACTAGCAACGGCTTTTTTAAACACTTATTAGAGCCGGAGCAGCAATTAAACACACAATACTGTACTTTAAAAGCATGGGAAGGTATGGAAACACATTAAAATTAATTGCACAACCATCTCAACCGACCAATATGCAATTAAAAAAATACTTTTAACAGTTATTTCTGAGTAATACATATAATGAAACCCACATGGAATAGAACAGATGATCTAATGCATTTTATAGATTGCATGATTTTAGAAACAATCAGCAAATATTACTTATTGGCATTAATTAATTTGTAGCCTCCGATTGCAGATTACGTCTAACTTCCATGTTTTACTGACGTCATGATGACGGTATCCTTTATTATTGGCTGTGTCTAAGTAAATTACGGGCTTCCGTAAATATTGTCAGATAATATGATCAGCCCCCCTGGAAACTTACTTAAAAAGGCAGGGATTATAAATATTGTCAGATAATATGATCAGGTCCCCCGGAAACTTACTTAAAAAGGCAGGGATTACGTTTTTAGGCTTAAGGAGGTAAATTGCGGGCTTGAGTCAAAAAACACCTGTAGCAAAAAATACCGGTTAGAGGCATTTGCGAGCAGCTAATAGAATAGGGCACATTTGACTGCTGTTTTTTTTAAATAAATATTTAGATGTATTCTCTTGACTCCAGCTCGCAAATTCCGACCACAAGGCTGAACTCGTAAACCCTATATTATACAATATATAAGCAAGCCCGTAATTTACTTCTTAAACACTCTAAATTATTCTTAAACAGAGACAGTAAATAAAACCATCATCATAACTTCACTCAGAGACTAAAACTGAATTAATTAGTGTAGATAACTAAATGTAGAGACTGGACTAGCAATCCAGCAATGTAGAAATCAATTAAACTCAATAAAGCAACTGTTCTAGTCCATGTGGGTTCCATGATATGTATTAAGCCCTTAAGTTCTGGGATCACACAAAAAAATCAAAAAAATATATTTTTTAATGACATTTTTGTGGGTTTGAGACTATTTTGCAATTATATCTAATGTATTTCTATGCTTTCCCATATTTTAAAAGTACAGTATTGCATGTTTAATAGCTGTTAAGACTCTAATAATTGATTGAAAAAGGACTTGCAAGCCCTCTCTCTAATTTTTTTGACAGAAACCTGATTTTTTTAAATTGCGGGTTTGACTTTATTTGTGTTCTAGCACTCCCAATCTAACAGAATATTAATTTTGTGTAAGTTTGATTATGTAGAGCTTGTAATATTCAAGCTGTGCTAAAACCAGTGGAGTTCTAAAGTTGGTATTGCATCTTTGGCTTGCCTGTAGTGATTGTGAGTAGCTAATAGAATCTGTAGCAATTTTCCAAGGGCTTTTAAGTGTGTGTAATTTTGAGAATTGGCCAATAGAATATGGCCCTATGTCAGTATTTTACATCAGCTTTATAAACTCCAGTAAGAATATCATCTAAAGAGCTTCCTCCAAACAGTCATTCACTACTATCTGTTTAAAACTATCCGTTGAAAATGCTTTAAAATAAAAAAAATTGTATGTAAGTAAGTGTGTTTGAGAAGTTTGCACCTTCACTTCCATACACAGCTTCAAGTGGGTGTGCACTTCAGGAAATTATACCCCATTTTTTCTCTACTTTTTCTCTCCAGTTTTGTCTCCCCTCCGTAAGACTCTTTTCTATAACAGTACCCCAAGACCCTTTCCCATAGCTGTTCCCTTCCCCAAGATGCCTTTCCATAGCTGCTCACTTTCCCTTCTGCCTGTGCAAAGCTCCTCTGCCTGCAGCACATCTCCAGGATGCACGTGCTACAAATATACTACACTAAAAATATATATATAGTGTGAAAAAAAAAATAATTACACAACACTGGCGATGCACCACTGGTAGCTCTGTACCTACTCCTTACATGCATGTGTTTGTGCAATAATTTTTGCCCAGTTATAAGATTTTTTCTATCCATTAGATCAGTACTTCATAAGCCAAAAAACTCTATTTAGGCACCAATTGTCAATAAAAGAACCAAATTATTTCTAAGCTGACTTTATTTTTCTCATTGGTGAACCTTTGAAAGTATTATCTATATAGCATTTTTGGTATATTGTTTGCTTATTTAGGTTTAAAGGTACAAATAGTGAAAATTGGACAGTAGATCTCAAAAGTCTTGTGATTTCAACTTGTGGCAGTGGGGATGCAGTGAAAACATATAAAATTACCTCAGGGCAGAATATTATTATGTTTAATATGAAAACTATTTGTATGAAACGATATCTGTTTATAAAAATGGTAAATTTAATTGTTCAGCCTTATATTAATCAGTAAATGTTTTTGGGTCACTAAATGGCTTCATATTTTTTCTATATACCAGACACATATTTCACTTCAGAATTAGGATTCATTAGGATAATTTAGAAAGAGAGAATACAGAACATATTGATAGTTTGGGTAACTGACCAGTCACTAAAGTGGTGACTTTAAAATAAAATATTACTATTGCAAGGAGGTTTATTTTCCCTCTCTCAGCATAGAGTTTCGATTCCACTGTATATGTGTTTAACAGTGGAAGTCTCAGTAAGGTGCACTGACTTCCATGGGCATAGCGAGCAATGGATCCATATTTGGATCACATATAAACCTTAGACAATATTAATGAAGCCAAAATATTTGAATAGTTAACAAAGGATTATGATATAATATATAATATAATATAATATAAAAAGTTAAAATAAAAGTCCCATTGAAGCATCAAATGTGTGGTCAGTGAGGGGGAAATTGCTTTACTTATTTTATTGTCACCAAAAAAGGTGTATTTCCATTTAATTATTTTGCAAATTCCACATCTTTGTGATAGGGTCTTCAGTTGAATCAATTAGAGATTGCATACGCATGCATGGTAACTTCTAAAAATGTTTTCTTTATTATCAAGCCAAGTTCTTCAAAATAGCAAATATGGGATACATTGGTCCATTTAATTTGATGTCCAACTGACTAACCTGAATTTAATACTTTAAAAACTAAATATAGCATTAGTGACATTATCTGTAATATTGATTCTGCTTTGCTCAAACATGGACATCACCAGATGGACAACATGGAAATCAGATTGACTATATACTTTGCAGCCAAAGATGGAGGAGCTCTATACACTCAGCAAAAACAAGACCTGGAGCTGACTGCGGCTCAGACCATGGGTTCCTTTTGCAAAGTTGAAAATTAAACTGAAGTAAAAAGGGAAAACCATCAGACCAAGTAGATATGACATAAATAATATCCCTTGTGAATATGCAGTGGAAGTAAAAAATAGATTTAAGGAACTAGACATGGACATGGAATAGAATGCCTGAAGAACTTTGGGCCGAAGTTTGCAACATTATCCAGGAAACCATAACAAAGAATATCCCTAAAAGAAAGAAAAGTAAGAAGTCAAACTGGCTGTCTGATGAGGCTTTGAAATTAGCCCAGGAAAGTGGAAGGTAGTGGAGATAAGAAAAGATTTTTCCAACTGAAGGCAGAATTCCAGAGGACAGCAAGAAGAGACAAGAAGACTTTTTACAATGAGCGGTGTAAATAGATTGAAGAAGATAACCGAATGGGTAAATCAAGAGATCTCTTCAAGAAAATTGGGAACTTAAAAGGCACCTTTCAAGCCAAAGTGGGCGGGATAAAAGACAAAAATGGTAAGGACTTAACAGAAGAAGATCAGATAAAGAAGAGGTGGCAGAAATACACTGAAGATCTGTACAGGAAGGATCTTAACAGCAGTGATGACCTCAATAATTTGTCCAATGAGCTGGAGCCAGACATCTTGGAGAGTGAAGTGAGATGGGCCCTAAGATGTCTTGGTGATAATAAGACTGCAGGAGGTGATGGAATCCCAATTGAACGATTCAAAATTCTACAAGATGATGCTGTGAAAGTGTTACTTGCCTTATGCCAACACATTTGGAAAACTTAGCAATTGCCAATAGACTGGAAAAGGTCTGTCTACATCCCAATCCCCCAAAAAGGCAGTGCCAAAGAGTGCTCCAATCCGAATAATTGTACATGCCAGCAACATAATGCTTAAGATCCTACAAGCTCAACTCCAACAATATATGGACCAGGAACTACCAGTTGTACAAGCCGGGTTCCACAGATGAAGAGGTACAAGAGATCAAATTGCCCATGCCAGCTGAATAATAGAGAAAGCAAGAGAGTTCCAAAAAAAAACAACACATTTACTTCTGCTTCATAGACTATTCTAAAGCCTTTGACTGTGTGTATCACAGCAAAATGTGACATGTCCGTAAAGTGATGGGAGTACCGGATCATCTCATCCTCCTCCTAAAGAATCTGTATGTCGACCAAAATGCCACGGTCAGAACCAAACATGGGACAACAGAATGGTTCAAGATCTGAAAAGGTGTGTGACAAGGTTGTATATTGTCACCGTATTTATTCAACTTATATGCAGAATACATCATGCGTAAGGCTGGACTGGATGAATCCAAAGCCAGAATCAACATTGCTGGAAGGAATATCAACAACTTCAGATACACAGATGATACTACTCTGATGGATGAAAGTGACGAGGAACTAAAGGATCTATTGATGAGGGTAAAAGAAGAGAGTGCAAAAGTTGGATTGCTGCTCAATGTTAAAAAGACGAAGATCGTGGCAAACTGCAATCTCATGTGCTGGCAAATAGATGAAGTCTGAGCGCCATAGAATTGACACCTTTGAATTGTGGTGTTGGAGAAGACTGCTTAGAGTCCCTTAGACTGCAAGAAGATCCAATAAATCAATACTTCAGGAAATCAAGAAAAACTGTTCAGTAGAAAGTATGATCATGAGGCTGAAGCTCGAATATTTTTGTTATATCATGAGTTGGCAGGATTCCCTAGAAAAGACTCTGATGCTGGGAAAGATTAAAGGCACAAGAAGAAGGGGACGATAGAGGCGGATAGATGAGGTCACTGAAGTAATGAACATGAACTTGATGGAGCTCAGATGGGCAGTGAGAGATGCACCTGGCGTGCTGTGGTCCATAGAGTCACGGAGAGTGAATGACTAAACAACAAAAACATTTCAAACTCTTCTGCATTCACATTATCACTGTGTTAGTTTAACTTATTTTGCTGTTATGTCAAAGCAGACGTGCACACATGGCATTAAAATAGTATTCCAACATTTAGGAGATCAGAGGGAAAATAATATCTTGAGATATCAACAGTGCACCTCCATAAAATGCAGCTTGTCATGATCCAACATCCATCCTCATTTTTCTCTGTGGGGTGGCTAGGGTAATGCATGAAGTCTGTGAATGCCAGATATTCCAATACAAACAGAAATCCATGTTAAAATCCCAAAGCCAAACGTCTTCAAGACAAAGCCAGGTAGTTTTGAGGATTCTGTCTCCATAGATTGGACATTTTATAAAATAGCACCCCCTAGAAGGGCAAAATGGTATTGCAGCTATATCATAAATCATATTTAAATAAAATATCCACTATAATAGTTATTAGCTTTTGACTAATGCCTGTGTGGTGCATTCTCACTAACTGGTAGAGACATGTGCCTAGGAAGAGAGAGGGGATAGAGACGGTGGGGGGGGGGGGGGGTGGAGAAAGAGAGGGGAGGAGGAGAGAGAGAGGGAGGGAGAGAGAGAGGGATGAGAGAGGGGGGTAGAGGAGGAGAGAGGGAAAGCGAGAGTGAGAGAGGGGGAGAGAGATCGGAGAGGGAGAGGGAGAGAGTGGATAGGGGGAGAGGGAGGGAGGAAGACACAGAGGGAGAGTGAGGGCAAGAGAAAGATCAGGGAGAACGAGGGAGAAGGGAGAGAGAGAGTGGAGGAAGAAAGAGAGATAGGCAGGGGGGGAGGGAGGGAGAGAGAGAGGAGGGAGAGAGAGGCAGGGGGAGGGAGAGAGGGAGAGAGAGAAAAGGGTGCAGAGAGAGAGAGGGGCTGATAGATAGAGAGGGTGCACAGAGAGAGAGACAGAGGGCACACAGAGAGAGATAGCACGGAGAGAGACAGAACAGAAAATATGATACCATAATTTACTAGTATAAAGTAATGAGAAAAACAACCTGAATGAAAGGTTACATAGTAAATGAGGGTGAAAAAAAGATTTTAGTCCATATCAAGCTCCATCTTTTCAGATCTCCTGATCTTTGTATTATGTTAATTGTGAACTGATCCTGAGAAAGGCAAACAAACAAACAAAACAAATCATAACAAAACATTAAAACATGGCTGCGAGTTACGGGCTTGAGAAGCAAACCGTTAAACTATAATTCGCTCATCAGATGTGCGGCCCGTGAACGTGTTCAGTTAGTCTAACTCGTAGTTACGAGTTGGGATGGAGCCAATGGCAAAATAGATCGTCAGAATGACATCACTTGAAAATGGAGGTGGAAGTCCTACAGGGCTCAATTACGAGATACGATCAGACCCACATTCTAGTTATAATGCAATATTGATAAAGTTGTAAATATGATAATTTATCACATGCAAGTTACAGTATGTATTAACACATTGATTGCCGGGATCGATATAACACAAATATTGAACATGAAATAAAGTATTTTTTGGGGACGATTTGCGAGCTTGAGAATGTTGTGCTATTAATTCTAAGATCTAACATCACTTTCACTTTTAATAAAAGTACAGTCGTGTTGTGATATTTGCATTTAAATTGCTACGAGTTGTACTTTATCCCCCTTGGGGGGTCCTCTAGCACTCATTGGCTTCTTGGCTCCATTTGCAAGTTACGAGTTTGAACGGAAGTCTTTTTGATGCAATTTAATAGCTCAATTGGAATGTAGAGGTTACGGGCTTGAAAGAACAAAGGATTTGCGGCCCCGAAGTTCCATGTTCCACGCCCCGAAGGCATTTTTCGGCCTTGCCGCGTCTTAAGTCATCTGCGGGTTGCTTTAAGAGGCCAATTTAATAGCTTGAAGTCTTGCGAGCTATGTTACGAGCTATGTTTTTACACGTAGCCCGAATTTAATGGGGCTACATTTTTTTATGTGGCATTTTTTTTGGTGTTGTTTGCACATGTATTTTGTAAAGTTATGAAAGATTATTTCCTTTATTAATGATTTTTTTCCCTTATTAATGATAACATTTAATAAAATGTAACCAGAAATGTGCTTGCACTGGCTCCTTAAGTTATCTACTGAAACTGATACTTAAGACCAGCTTCACACACAAGGAGAAGAAACTATTCTACATGCTGCCGTCAGTAATTGGGTGACTTAGACCAATGCTGAGCAACAGGTGGCTCTGGTGCTTTATTACAGACTTCCCTTGCAATTCCCAAACTGTCTTTGGAACAGGTGAGACGTCTCTTACATAGCATACATTACTTATATTATATCACACATTTCCTCTACACCCCCATATAAACGAGCAAAAAACACATTCACTCTTCTTCCAATCTTCTTCCAATATCCACAGTATTGGTTAAATAATCTATCCTGAGGATTTATTTAAACGTGATGAAAGTCACCAATATTGCTGCACCATAACAGACACTTGGGGCCTCATTCAAATTGAATGAGGCCATTGGAAATCATGTGTGAAATCTGTTTAAGTTTTAAAAATTGATCAAAGGTTGAATTTGACATTGGAATATTATTCCTACATAGATGATGAAGATGGAGGCCATGACTGTCCCACACATTGGGCCTCATTCAATTGCGATTTTGCCAACTGAATAGGGCTCTATATAAGCACAGAGCATATTTTTTTACAGAATTTTTTAGTTAGTGAAGACCTTGCTTTTTGATAGAAGTTCACTAACTCAAAATTTCTGTAAAAAAAATATGCTATGGGCTTATATAGAGCCCTAATCAATTGGCCAAATCACAATTGAATGAGTCCCATTGTATTTTGCTTTATTGATTTTTATTCTCTCACTTAATTATGTAGAGAAATGGCTCATAGGTTAGAGAAATCACTTGTGATATGAGGATGATTTGAAATCCCAGTGGCGTCCACCTTTTGTTTGAGCATTTCAAAATTAATATTTAATTTTATTTACTCTATTTACTTTAAAAAGAACAAATTTACAAACTGTATGACAACGGTGGGCATTGTAGCATATTGGCAGTCACACACTCAGGGATAGGCAAGATCGGTCCTGGGGAGCCACACACAGGCCAGGATTTGAGGATATCCCTGCTGTATACTGGTGAGACTATGACACCTTCAGTTATCCTGATTGACTTATCTGTGCACAGAAAGGAAATTCTCAAATCCAATCCCTAGTACACTCATTTGGATTTTACTCCCCAGAAGTAGACATCTTTTAGTTTCATGGCTACATTCACAATCTGAAGAGATCTTGGATCCCAGGAAAATAGAATCTGTCATTGCCTCTAATTCTTCCCCATTTATTTGTCAGGAAAAAAAACTGTAACTAAAGAAATATTCTAGCTACATCAATTAAGTAGAAAGCACACCTATTCACCTGCCTTTCAATCCTCTGATGATGCATAGCACATTTTGGGACTTCAGTAGTGTTTAAATCCAGGTGTTGTAGGTAGACGGAATGGGCGGACAACAGTTAAAAGTTGAATGATCCAGAGAAGGATATAGGTTACGGTGACAAAAATCTATGATGTATCAGCATGAAAAAGTGACAGAAGTGACAGTGAGATGCAAAATGTTTGCTAATTTAAAGTTTTTTTTCATGTTTCGAGATATAATTCCAGAGTAGGTAATTAATGAATATGAAAAGGGTAAGGATTGGGCGGAGGATGGGAATGAGACTAAGAGGGCTGAAAGGGATCTGTGTGTAGAGAGCATTGTGAGTCATAGGGTAACATTAGAAAGGTAAGGTGAGAAAACACCAGGTGACAACTTTTAGACATGTACTTGAAATTGGAAGGCTGAATGGAAGTAGATGGAAAAAGAGTGAAGTTGGGCTATAAGCATAGAGCCTTGGGACATGATGGGAAGATTTATTTTGAGGATTTGTTGGAGTGCAGTGAAGCAATAGGAGATAAATGGGCCAATGAGTGACTTTCTGAAACTAGGTGGATGAAACTATTAGAGTGAATCAATAATTTTGTTGCAGAGGGTAAAATTAAGTGTCAGAAGAAGGCCATTAACTTTTACTTTTCAATAATGAGTTATGCTTAGAAACAATTTACTTTAGAACATTAAACATCGCCTTATTTACATATTCTCTGGTCTGATTAACATTCAGTGATGCCAGAGCATATGATCAAGGCAACATCTTAAAACAGTTTCTGTAGATATAGAGACTTAAGCAAACAAACATAATATTATTTTCTGTTTACCTGCTAGAGCATATATTTAATTGCTTGTCATGGAAGGGCAAAATTATTTTCTCCACTTTCAAGTATACAGTCTTTAGGACTTAATGATATTTATATGTTTCCAGCGCAAAATGAGGTGAGCATTCATACAGTCTATCGTTGTCCACCTGTTCTAAGACAAAATATTTTCTTTTACTGTAATATTGTATTATAAAAATGCAGTTTTTTATATTGTTACAGGGATATAAGGGACTTAAAAACTGGGGGTGGATGGGGGGGCAAATCCCCCCCGATTAAATTAATAGGGGACACAAAAATTACTCAAATTAAACTTGATAGTGCATTATACTAGGTTTAGCCACTAGAGGGTGCCATCGTTATGGAGCAGGATGTCTTTCCCATTAAAGCTTTGACCCATAATTTATATTATATTTATATATATATATATATATATATATATATATATATATGTACCGTATTTATCGGCGTATAACACGCACCGGCGTATAACACGCACCTCATTTTAAGAAGGAAATTTCAGGGAAAAAAAATAAATTTCAAATAAAGAACTTTGAAGCAAAATCCTCAACCTCCCTCCTCATCCTCAACCCCCCTCCTCAACCTCCCTCCTCATCCTCCCTCCTCAACCCCCCCATCCTCAACCCCCTCCTCAAACCCCCTCCTCCACCCCCCTCCTCAACCCCCCATCCTCATCCTCCTTCCTCAACCCCCCTATCCTCAACCCCCCTCCTCAACCCCCCTCCTCAACCTCAACCCCCCTCCTCAACCTCCCTCCTCATCCTCAACCCCCCTATCCTCAACCCCCCTCCTCATCCTCAACCCCCCCATCCTCAACCCCCCATCCTCAAACCCCCCCTCAGCCCCCCTCCTCAACCCCCCATCCTCATCCTCCTTCCTCAACCCCCCCTCAACCCCCCTCTTCAACCTCAACCCCCCTATCCTCAACCCCCTCCTCAAAACCCCTCCTCAACCCCACCATCCTCAAACCCCTCATCACCCCCCCTCCTCAACCCCCCCCATCCTCATCCTCCTTCCTAAACCCCCCTATCCTCAACCCCCCTCCTCAACCTCAACCCCCCTATCCTCAACCTCCCTCCTCAAACCCCCTCCTCAACACCCCCATCCCCATCCTCCTTCCTCAACCCCCCTATCCTCTACCCCCTCCTCAACCTCAACCCCCTATCCTCAACCCCCTCCTCAACCTCCCTCCTCATCCTCCCACCTCATCCTCCCACCTCATCCTCCCACCTCAACCTCCCCATCCTCAACCCCCTCCTCAACCTCAACCCCCTATCCTCAACCCCCTCCTCAAACCCCCTCCTCAAACCCCCTCCTCAACCCCCTCCTCAACCCCCCTCCTCAACCTCAACCCCCCTATCCTCAACCCCCTCCTCATCCTCCTTCCTCAACCCCCCTATCCTCAACCCCCTTCTCAACCCCCCTCCTTAACCTCAACCCCCCTATCCTCAACCCCCTCCTCATCCTCCCTCCTCAGCCCCTCCATCCTCAACCCCCTCCTCAACCCCCCTCCTTAACCTCAACCCCCCTATCCTCAACCCCCTCCTCAAACCCCCTCCTCAACCCCCCTCCTCAACCTCAACCCCCCTATCCTCAACCCCCTCCTCAACCTCCCTCCTCATCCTCCTTCCTCAACCCCTCAACCCCCTACTCAAAACCCCCTCCTCAACCACCCTCAACCTCCCTCCTCATCCTCACTCGTCAATGCCCCATCCTCAACCCCCTTCCTCAACCTCAACCCCCCTATCCTCAACCTCCCTCCTCAAACCCCCTCCTCAACACCCCCATCCCCATCCTCCTTCCTCAACCCCCCTATCCTCTACCCCCTCCTCAACCTCAACCCCCTATCCTCAACCCCCTCCTCAACCTCCCTCCTCATCCTCCCACCTCATCCTCCCACCTCATCCTCCCACCTCAACCTCCCCATCCTCAACCCCCTCCTCAACCTCAACCCACTATCCTCAACCCCCTCCTCAAACCCCCTCCTCAAACCCCCTCCTCAACCCCCTCCTCAACCCCCCTCCTCAACCTCAACCCCCCTATCCTCAACCCCCTCCTCATCCTCCTTCCTCAACCCCCCTATCCTCAACCCCCTTCTCAACCCCCCTCCTTAACCTCAACCCCCCTATCCTCAACCCCCTCCTCATCCTCCCTCCTCAGCCCCTCCATCCTTAACCCCCTCCTCAACCCCCCTCCTTAACCTCAACCCCCCTATCCTCAACCCCCTCCTCAAACCCCCTCCTCAACCCCCCTCCTCAACCTCAACCCCCCTATCCTCAACCCCCTCCTCAACCTCCCTCCTCATCCTCCTTCCTCAACCCCTCAACCCCCTACTCAAAACCCCCTCCTCAACCACCCTCAACCTCCCTCCTCATCCTCACTCGTCAATGCCCCCATCCTCAACCCCCTTCCTCAACCTCAACCCCCCTATCCTCAACCCCCTCCTCAACCTCCCTCCTCAACCCCCCCATCCTCAACCCCTCCTCAAACCGACTCCTCAACCCCTCATCCTCAACCCCCCCATCCCCATCCTCCCTCCTCAACCCCCCCCATCCTCAACCCCCTCCTCAACCCTCCTCCTGAACCTCAACCCCCTATCCTCAACCCCCTCCTCAACCTCCCTCCTCATCCTCCCTCCTCAACTCCCCCATCCTCAACTCCCCCATCCTCAACTCCCTCCTCAAACCCCCTCCTCAAACCCCCTCCTCAACCCCCCTCAACCCCCCTCCTCAACCCCCCTCCTCATTCTAAACCCCCCTCCTCCTCAACCTAAACCCCCCTAAATACCTCCCCCTCACTTACCTGCGTCTGCTCCGGCCTCCGCTCCGCTCCTTGACCCGTCGCGCATGTGACGTCACATGCGCCCACATCATTAGCATATACCGGGTGCACCCGGGCAGTTCGCTAGTACCTGGTATATGCTAATGACGTGGCGCGCATGTGACATCACATGCGCGCCGGGTCAAGAAGCGGAGCGGAGGCCGGAGCAGAAGCAGGTAAGTGAGGGGGAGGTATTTAGGGGGGTTTAGGTTGAGGAGTTGTGTTATACGCCAATAAATACGGTATAGATATATATATATGTAAATGCAAATAATAAATATATATATATAAATATATATAGTTACATAGATACATAGTAATTGAGGTTGAAAAAAAAAGACTTTCAGTCCATCAATTTCAACCTTTTAAGGTCTTCTCTGATCTGCAATATGCGGATTAGTTGTTAATTAATTAGTTGCTAATTCATTCCTCATATATATATATATATATATATATATATATATATATATATATATATATATATATATATATATTAGCGAACTGCCCGTCAAAAAATTATGGCAATGAAATTGTAAGTGAGCTAAGGGTGTTTGGTGTATATAATGTGGCTGATGTAGCGTCATTCGTTTTCTTTGGCGTGCGAGTTTTTCGTAATATTCGTTTTCTATGTCGTGCGATTTTTTCGGAATATCCGTAGCTGTTTGGTGGGCTTTTTCGGAATATCCGTAGCTGTTTGGTGGTGTTTTGCGTGTTTATGGTAGTGTTTTGCGTGTTTAGGGACCTTTAGCCTCGTTTACGTTTTGTTTGGTGGCCATTTTTCTTTTGCTTTGGTGATTTTCGGGTCTCTAAACTCCGAAATTTGTGGTTAAATGGAGGTGTAACTTCACTTGCAGAGGTCCTCGATGCCCCCCCTTGCTGTGAGTAACCTTTTTATGTGATTGTTGTTTGTATTTGTTGTGTTTGTAATGTTTTTGCGGTTGCGCGGGTTGCGTCCTTGTTTTCTAATCTCGTCTGTGTTTTTCGGCAAATCCGTAGGTGTTTGGTGGCGTTTTGTGTCTTTAGACTGCTGTAGCCTCGTTTTTTTTCGGTGGCTATTTTTTCTCTCGCTTACATAATTTCTTAGTGTCTAAACTCTTTTAATTTGAGTTAAATTGAGGTGTAACTTTAGTTTTCGAGGTCCTGGATGCTCCCTCTTCCTGCAAGCTTTTTATGGATTTGTTGTGTGTATTTGTTGTATTTTTCATGTTTTGATGTGCGCGTGTTGTGGACCTTTTTTGCGAGGTCGTAATGGGTCGTAACGTGTAACGTATTTTGCTTGCGTTACGACGTAAATTTTGCGAGGGTCGCAGTTTCATTTCTAAATATACTGGGGGCATTGAGAATTTGAACGAAAGAATTTAAGAAAAAAAGTTTTTGAGGGGCACTGCGGCAGTGGTGCACGCCAGAGCAGGGCCACGGTGCATTGCACTGGGTGCAGTGGAGGTAGATCTGCCCCTGCTTCCTGTCCTGGGAGTAGAGTTGAATTATCCCCCCAGATTTGTTTGGGCTCCTACGCCCGTGGTTACTATATGCAATTGTAATTTTCCACCATCAACTGTGTCAAGCATACCCATTGGTTTTCAGCACAATATAAGTTTGTGAGCAGTAGTCATACTACACAGCACTTTAGGCAAAAGCACCATCTATGCTAGACTGTTACTCAGGGCAGGGCCTCCTACTCCTCTTGTTTTTGTAGCTTAAGTCTGTAAAATCTTAAATCTCTAAATCTTAAACCAATGCTGTCATAAACCTGGAAACTATTTTCTCATAAACCATCTAGCACCTGAAAGTGCTTTCCTTTATAAATATGAATAAATAAAAAAATAAAAAAGATCCTAGACTGAAATATATTAGGTGAGTTTTGGAGTTCTGAACACAGGTCAACATTTTTTCATGGCCTCAATCATTTTCATGGCCTCAATCATTTTGACTGGCCTCATCCTGAAATCCTGGACTGTGATCAGCACTCCAAGACAGATGTTGTTTACCCCTACTAAACAGATGGCAGCAAAGCTCAAAGGGCCACACTAGGGCCTATAGTAAACTGTAGTCTACGGTAAGATAAACAATTATACAAGATACTTGGTTTAAACAATGCAGCTGTTTAAGTGTAATGTTACCTGTAAAATTGCATTTTTCTAATTCTGATCTGAGACGCAAAGTCCAATTTGGCTGGATACAACTACAAACAAGTTGACAACATGATAAAATACAAGCTTTCCACATATTTTTAAAGCAGTGTTTAAACCAGAGTCTCCAAGAAGCTTTAGAGCTATAGGTAACTCTATAGCTAATACCAAGTAGATCCCTCCTCAATAATGGTACCATGGTGTGGTAAGAGAGTAGAATGGTCTTAAATCCAGTAGTGAGAGACTTTGGTCTGTGAGGACCACCAACAGGTCAGGATGTCAATATATCTCTGCTTGAGAACAGATGGATTATTCATAATGAATGAAACGAAGGAATTCACATGTTGTATAGCAAAGGCAACTTGAACACACGGGCAGATAGATCTAGATATCCTTGCTGTAGGTAGTTTTCTGAAATGTCCAACACTGCATAATGCATACTATCCTGAAAGCTTGTAATCAGCTTACCCTATACATGCTTTCACTAATTCACAATGTTTATATTAATCACAATTAGATTTAATTAATAAATACATGGTTTGAAAACCCCATTTCAGGAATATGATCCAATATATAGTTGTCAGTGTTGGGTGCATTTGCTATGTTGGTCACACTTTTGTGTCCCTCGTGAAGCGAACAGTCAACTGCAACCCTTGAGAAGTGAGTTGCGCCGTCGAAGCATGCACGACTTAGGCTGCAATGAGCGCCGAAGGCACTCATTGCACTGACAGTCTTGCAAAGTGTGGTGAGTAGTTGAGGCACACGACTGCAAGGGTCGCAAGTGCGAGCCAAGTGCGAAACTGTAAAAACTAAAAAAACTAACAAAATAATTTAACAAAAATAACAACACACACACACACAGCACAGGGGGAGAGCCAGGAAGCCTGGGAGTGAGGTTGCAAGCAAATTTGAGCCATATTTGGGGGTTAAATAGGCTAAGCGAAGAAAAAAATGGCAGACCAAAAATGTTAAAATTCCGAAACTGGATGAAAACTAAGCTGAACAAAGCCAGGCACGTAGAACTTAAAATAAAACCAACAGCAGTCAGCGCGTAACACGCAAAGATTCAGCAGACACACAGAGGAGAAAGACACAGGGAAAAACACAAAACTTGCAGGAAAGTTGAAGTACATGAGGGGAGAGGCTCGCAATGAGCGCTGAAGGTGCTCAGAGGACCAAAAGCCTCACATTGTGTGGCAAACAGCATTGCCAGCCTTACAATTTTTATATATAGTTGTCAGGGACGTTTGCAATGTTGGTCACACTTTTGCATCTCTTGCACAGCGAGGTGGGGCGAGACGTTGATGCACGCACGTGAGGCTGAGCAGTTGAGGCACCAGGGACTTAGGCTGCAAAGAGTGCCAAAGGCGCTCATTGCACTGCAAGCCTCGCAAACTGAGGCAAGCAGTTGAGGCACGTGGGACTTAGGCTGCAATGAGCGCCAAATGCGCTCATTGCTCTACAAGCCTTTCAAAACGAGGCGAGCAGTTGAGGCACGCAGGACTTAGGCTGATTGCGAGGCACGCAGTTGGTTCAAACGTGTAACTCAAAAACACAGAAAAAACACCAAAAAAATTAATAATAATAGTAACACACTCACACACAGCACAGGGTAGAGCTGTGAAGCTTGGGAGTAAAGTTGCAAAATAATTGGAGCCATATTTTGCATTTTCAAAGCTTGAAAATCGGCTAAGCGAGGAAAAAAATTGGGGCCCAAAAAACTTCAAAATTAAGAAACAGGACGAAAACGAGGCTCCGCAATGCCAGGCACGCAGAATTTACAAAATTCACAACACCAAAGACAGTAACACTTACACAAACAACGCCAGGCATGCGGGACTTTAAAAATAAAACCAACGGCAGTCAGCCCGCGCCATGCAAATGGGGCTCAGAGGAGCAAAAGCCTCACATTGTGTGGCAAACAGCATTGTCAGCCTTACAATTTTATTCCCATAATTTTTGACGGGCAATTTCCTAGTACTTTATAATGGTTCAGTGACCTATATTTTATGAACTTTCTGGACACTACCATATCCATCACCAATGGCACACTCCACTCGTCTGTATATATGATACATTAGAAATAAAGGTTAATAAATAAATAAGATAACCACCGACAGATGCAGCTACCATCACAACTTAACTTTCCATCCCTTCCCCACTAAGCAAGCCATCATCAATAGCCAAGAAATGATATACCACTGCATATGCTAAAACACAGGGGACTGTGACAAACACTTAAAAACACTGTCTGAATATTTCAGACAGAAGGGTTGCAGACTCTGTATCATTACCCAGAGAAGAGCCACAGCTATTAAAACACCCTATGAACACCTGTTGTAGTACAAAACAAATTAAACCATTTCGCATTCACTTCTAGACACCACATACTATCCGACTTTAGAGAAAATACGGAAAAAAAAAGATTTACAACCACTACCAACCCAGGACTCACAGTTAAAAATATATTCCCTAAACCTTCCATTCTTGCAATTAAATAAACATGAACAGAAAAAAGGAAATAACCGCGGAACAAAAATCCCTGTAAATCACTTTTATAATGATGATTGTTGTTTAGCTGTTTGGTCACGTCCAACTCTCCGTGACCCTATGGACCCCAGCGCTTCCGGCACAATCTTTACATATCTGGTTGTGCTTATCCATAAGGATTTCTTAGCAAAGATGCTGGAGTGGGTTGCCAGTTCCTTTGGACCACGATTTGTCTGACCTCTCTGCTATGACCTGTCCATTTGGGTGACCCTATATGGTATAGCTCACAGCTTCACTGAAGTACAGAAGCCCATTCACCACAACAAGGTAGCGATCCAGAAGGCGATAGTGATGACACAGCCACATAAAACAAGACCTATAAAGTTATAGGGTCATATTCATGTACATCCTCTAATGTGGTATACATATTACAATGTAATATATGTGAAACAGACTGTTAAATTGGGAAAATCAGCCAAAAACAGCACCTAATGATGAATCTAAATTCTAAAGACTCCACTCCTGCCCTTCTCTGCTCTATCTGAACTGCACACCTATCTAAATTCTAAAGGTATATTCAAGACACTTGAGGGGACTAAATTTACTTCAGCCATCTGTACCATCTGCACTTTTATTTTATTTTATTTTTGTATTTCTTTTTATCTGCACTTTTATTAAAATTAGTTTTATTCTTATCTGTTATTATTTTGGGGACATTGTTACCTTTTAGACCATTTTCATTCTATAGTATTTCTCTGTAACCCCTCCCCCTCATCTCTTTGTTTCAAAACTACCCTCAACCCCTCCCTATCACACTCTAATAACACCCTGTTTATCTTTGAGTAACTCCATGTTTACAAACCGTTTTCCCTCTCTCGTCAGACTTCACTCCTGGTCTGCTGTGCAAACCAATTCCCACTCGCCCCTTGTTACTCTTAATTTATTGAGTCACACAGATTTCTTTCAGCTGCTCAATTAGGAGCACCTGCTAACTATTCCTAAATAAACCTTTACAATGTTTCCTCCGGCCTTCTCCTTCCTCCTAACCTCCTGTGTTTTCCTCAGGCTCTTCCGCTCAACTTTTCCACATCATGTCTCTAACATAACCATCTCACCTTCCATGCTCTCCTCTCCTTTTTTATGCTACCCTAAACTACCCTCCTTCCTCCATTCGCTCATCTTCCCCTCTCTCTCTCTCATTCCTTCTGGCTTCTGGAGATATATCTCATAATCCAGGGCCTAATCTGACATTTCCACTAGCAGGTTACATTATCTGACCATTAGGGGCAGATAACTTATAACACACTAGAGCAATCCACCTCACAATCCCAGACACCTTCCTACCTAAGTAAACTTTGACTTCCTTTCTGACCCTTGTTGTTCCCTATCTGTTATTCTTGTCCAGGTCTCTGCCTCTTCTATTCCCTTTAAATCAGGGGTGGGTAAGTTCGGTCCTGGAGGGCCACACACATGCCTGGATTTGATGATATCCCTGCTGCCCACAGGTGAGTCAGTCACTTCTTCAGTCATCCTGATTGACTCACCTGTGCACAGAAAGGATATCTTCCAATCCAGGCTTGTGTGAGGCCCTCCAAGACCAAACTTGCCCACCCCTGTTTTAGAATGTAAGTAGCGGGTTTCCAATCTTATAGGGTGCTTTGGAAAAATATTTCTCATGTTTTTTGTTTCACCATAACAGATTTTTACTCTTATCTAAGTGGTTATCCAAGAGGAAGTGTATCCCTGTGGATTGCAGTACTATGATTTTCCTGTATATATTTATGTATATGTCTAAATAATATGGCTGTGTATTTTTCCTATACTATCTTATGTTGATTCCCCCATATATGTATTTACCTGATGAGGTCAGATGCTGTCTACACTCTCTCTGAATCTGCTGTTTTTATTAAAAATGAGGGTTCCATCTCATGTAGTATTGCTTCAGACTTGATAAAGAGAGGTTAAACCTCTTGAAAGCTTGCCATTATAATTAAAATATTTGTCCAGTAGAAAGAGTATAACTATATCCTGCAATAATTATATATATAAATAAAAAAAAATATATATATATATATATAAGATGTAATTGTATGCATACAATACTTGGCAAGAGCTCCTGTGCAGGATAGTACATTATGTTTGTATGGTTATGCAGTAAGCTTCTTGTTAGGACCTGTTCCTGAACCCATTTAAATCCATCTGACATGAAGATCTGAAGACAAAATCAACATTTCATTCAGTGAAACCATTACTGCGCCTTACTTTAAATCTTAGTTCCTTAGGCAAAATGCAAGAACAGATTTCAATTTAAATATATATATTAATTAACTATGTCTTTTTTTTTTGGGTGGAAATTCAAATTAAATTGATCATGATTGTAATGTGGCATGACCATGAATATATTAATGATATAGATCAACATAATTGATGTGTGTGAGTGTCAGAACATATAAACAAACTTTCTATACTTTCCCAACAGTTCATTACATATAAAATGGCAGCCTGTATATCCAGCTTCTTGTGTTGCACAGCTTATTCAATTAATTTTCACTTTCCAAAGCTCCTCTCCCTTTTTTATTCAAAATCATGAAAAAAAAACTATTACATGCAGTATTGTTCAGCTGCATTATTGTATAAAAGACCTTTCCTCTCCTTATTTTATTATTTGAAGAGGGGAAAAATCTTTGAGTAAGAAGAAAGTAAATCAACTAGCTGCAGTTCATTTAAATAGCTAAATATAGTTGACACGTATATACCAATATAAAGAAATAAAAGTGGTCGTTTTGAAAAAAGACATATTTTCATTACAATAAGCTATTTAGAAAGGTGCTGCCCTGACCATAATTCACACATTAAGTTAGCTTTAATGCTGACATTTAAAATAAGACACCCCTTACTATTTGCGTTGTGTCACAAAGCTCCTGGGTTTCTGAATTAACTGATTTCCCATATAGACAGTTCCAATACTACTTCTGCGTAGGTTAAAATGAACATTTATTGGGACACAAAAGCTAGGTAATAGTTCGGGTCTATATACTATCCTTAATCATGCATCATTTATGGCTGATAATTTATGTTACCTGCCTTTTGTGTTTCAAAAAAGATAATTTTAGCCTATAATGGAGTAGTACTGGAGCTGCCCGGTGTCTTTATAATATGTCTGTGACCAGTGTATGTCTGTATACAGTCTATGCACTAAGGTTATGCCTTTAATTACCTTCTCAATCTATTAAATCGCTTTCTACAAAGATTCTGAGCACAAACCAGGGCCCCCCATCTTATGCCGATTGATAACATTGTTTTTTTTAGTTTTGGCACATTACAAATAAAAGTTAATAATAAAAATAATGTAGGGCCACCCAAGATGGGCAGGTCATAGCAAAGACGTTAGACAAATCGTAGTCCTCTGCAGAAGTAACTGGCAAACCATCCCAGTATCTTTGACAAGATAACCTCATGGATAAGGACAGCCAGTGACATACAGATAGATGTGCCTGGCATGCTACAGTGTCAGGGTCACAAAAAGTCAGACTTGACTGAAGAACAACAATATACCGATATATTTATTTACTTGTACACAATTTGTTTTATTAAGAAGCAATTAAAAGCTGCTTTTACTGCCTAAAACCATGCATATGCAGGCTTAGACTCTGTAGTGCTGGATGTGCAGTGTAGTGTCCTAGCTTATCATGGACTACATCTCAGTGGCATACTTTCTCAGACATGGTCCCAGATAGGCTAGGACACTACATTGCACATCAGCACTGCAGAGTCTGTTTCTGCATACACAACGTGGGCAGACCCATACAGGAAATATTTGCATGATTTTAGGCAGTAAAAACAGCTTTTACCCGATTCTTAATAAAACATCAAAGTACATACATCAGTTAGAAGTAAAAAGATTCCACCTTAAAGAAAGAAAAGGGTTCTTCACAGTAAGGTTGGTAAATTATCTACCAAAGGAGGTGGCGACAGTGGATTCGATAGATAACTTTAACAAAGGGACTGGATTTATTTCTAATTAACAAGGCCATTCAGGTCTATCCTGGATAATTAGAGAGGGAGTATTGATCCAGGGAGGAATCCGATTGCCAGTATCTGGGGTCAGGAAGGAATTATTTTTTTTCCCCTTTGAGACGATTGGCTAGTTTTACTTGTTTCGTTTTTTTTCTGTTTGCCTTCCTCTGGATCAATTAATTAACAACTAATCTGCATATTGCAGATCAGAGGAGATCTTAAAAGGTGGAACTTGATGGACTGAAAGTCTTTTTTCAACCTCAATTACTATGTAACTATGTAACACACATGTAAATAAATACATAGGTGTATTACATACCTTGTCAACTAAAGGAAATCTTCCATATCCCTTTAAGTTTAATGCTGCCCTAAACTTATTCAGTTTTGTGCTCCCCCACACCCCAGTTACTACTACTCCTTTCCCTTGCTATATCCCAAACCATAGGTTTATGTGTTCGAATATATATATATGTAAACCATGCTATGTAAACTTGAACAGAAATAACAAAGTGCATATATACAGATTATTTTGTGGCCCTGCACCTGCATTCTCAGGAAGACTACTGCCCCCTGAACATGTGCTGCCCTAGGCCTGAGCTGAAACACACCACTCAGCAGAGCACTAAAAAGGGAATGCACAATAATGGATGGATCATTGAACCAATTGCCTCCCGGTCATTTTATTTAAACAAAAGGATGAAAATAAATTGCTGTGGTGATAAAGTACGCAGCCCCAGAACTTAAAGTGCCTTCTTGCTCACACACATTACATTCAGTTCACAATAAAAAGTAAATCCCGTGTCCACAAGGCGTCGTTTTATCCTCTAAATATAAGATGTATCAGGTCTGAACAGAAATGGTCTTCAGTACAGCGAGAGAAAGAAAAAGACAGAGGCCAAAATGTAAGTATCTAAGTACAGTAGTTTATAATAAACATAGATATGCAGGGAACAAAATATGCTGATGACTTTCCACTCACATACAAGTACCACTCAGTGCACACAGAAGTAAGCCTGGAGTATGTTTTTCAGGTACATACTACCCCTCATGTAAGTTCCCTGGTGGTCCAATGGTAAGGATTTGGGGCTTGCACCACTGCGACCTGGTTTGATTCCATTAAGGGAACCAAGTGGTCACATCACCCTGAAGCTGAGCAGGGTTGGGCCTAGTCAGTACTTGGATTGGAGACCACCAATAAATACTGGGAGCTGTACGCTGTGGCCCACTGGAGAAGGAGCTGTCAACCCACTCCAGTATCTCTGCGCAGGCTGATAAGGTCCGCATATTTACAGCAAATCATAAACAGAAAGTTATAGCAAAGATTATTGTAATTTTTTGTTAAATAGACAAGCCTCAGGCACCATTACAGGGTGTGACAGTTGACAAGGCACTTTACAAACTTACAACTTCCTTTTTAGTTCTAGTCTTTTTTTCCTTTCTACTTCATGGGACATGGAGATATAAATGTGAAGACAATTTCTGTGTAGATTATGCATCCCATATTTGGATAAGGAGAAGATATATTTTAAAGGGTTTCATTAGGTAAGTATATATAACTAGTTAATTGCCCGCCACAAATAATGGGATAATATTTAATTTTTCTCTTCCCCTCCCCTGTGTCTCTCCCCCCCCTCCCCTGTGTCTCCCCCCTCCCGTGTTTCTCTTTCCCCCACTCTCCCTCCTCTGTGTCTTGTTTCCCCCCTCTCCCTCCCGTGTCTCGTTTCCCCCTCTGCCTTCCCTGTGTCTCTTTGCGCCCCTCTCCACCCTCTCCCTCCCCTGTGTCTCCGCCCCCCATGAGCGCTCATTGCAGACATCGTAAAACCCGCCACTTTCCAAAGGCGCTCATCGTGAGCCCATCGATGAGCGCCTTTGGATCTCTCCCCACTCTCTAACCCCTGTGTATGTTTCCCCCCTCTCCCTCCCATGTGTCTGTTTCCCCCTTCCCCCTCTCACTGCCCTGTGTTTTCCCCCCTTATTTCCTTCCCCTGTGTCTCTTTTCCCCCCTCTCTCACCTCTGTGTCTCTTTCCACCCTCCCCTCCCTCTCCCTGCCCTGTGTCTTTCTCCTCTCTGTTCAAGTCTTGCGTGCCTCGCAATGTGCGCCGTTGCTTTTATGTTCAAAGACTTGCGGGCCTCGCATTGATCGGCTAAGTGTTACGGGCTTCAGCCTCATTTTTAGCCTTTTTGAAAACATTTATGTCTTTATGACCACTATTTTTTTCCTTGCTTAGCCAATTTTCGATTTCCAAAAAACGCCAGTTAAGCCTTAAATTAGCTTGAAACCTCAATCACAGGCTCCCTGCCGCCTCTCCCCTGTGCTGTGTGTGAGGTTGTAAGTTAATTTTATAATTGTTTGGCGTCTTTTGTGGTCTTCTGACGGCTTCTGAGATACAGGCTTGAAATATCGGCCATTAAAGCCATAATTTTTTCAAAGTCTTGCGTGCCTCGCGATTATCGCCAAAGTCATACGGCCTTTGTCGCTGATCGCGGCTATTGCCATGAGTGCCTTTGGCGCTAATTTTAAGCCTGTTTCAAAGTCTTGCACTCATCATGGGCCTGGCAATGAGCGCCTTTGGTGCTCATTGCAGCCCCCCGCCATTTAAAAATGTCAAAGTCTTGCAAGCCTTGTGATGAGCGCTCATTGTAGCCTAAATCATGCGCACCTTCAACAAGGCAACGAGGCCTTCGACTCTCATTGCCCATAAGCCCATAATTTTTAACATTGCGTGACGACAACTCACAATTACAACAACTATTATATGTGATAGTTAACGCATCATTTCATAAAAACACCCTCTGTCCATTTCGATGGTTTCGGGCAGGGGTGGGCAAGTTCGGTCCTGGAGAGTCCCACACAGGCCAGGATTTGAGGATATCCTTTTTGTGCGCAGGCGAGTCAATCAGGAGGACTGAAGAAGTGATTGACTCCCCTTTGCGCAGCAGGGTTTTCCTCAAATCCTGTCCTATGTGAGGTTCACCAGGACCGACCTTGCTCATCCCTGGTATAGGGGGTTGAAGAATATCTTGACAAAATATTAAGTACCAATAAGATGGCACATGTTTGTCATTGAGATGCATTTCCTGCAATCTAGCTACATCACTGGAGGATAAAAAGAGCATTATGTGATAAGTATAGTGAAGAGAAAAAAAAAACATAATTAAAAACGTTAAACAGCTGCTTGAATAAAAACTGATAGCTAGCTTGGGGGAAACATCTAGAGATTGTTTTTCAAGTCATATTTAACAGCTTTCACAACATCATCATATACAGCAGGCTGGAGGACTAGCACCATACCACAATGTCTTGGTGAGTACTGGTGGGTCAGTCAGTGGTTCTGTCATTTTTATTTACTTATAGCCGAAAATCTGATCTGGCTCTGGTCTTTTGTGACTGAAGCCTGACTAGTCTAAATATAAAAAAATATAATTAAACCCATCAATATTTTTGGTCAATTTGCATGTTAAAGTGAAAGGATACCATGGATAACATTTAACAAAAATGTACATAAACATTTTTTGATTTGTTAAATGTTAAACTCAGTAGACACATTTACTTAGGTTTTAAAAAGTATCACTGGAGAAGAAACTGGCAATCCACTCCAGTATCTTTGCCAAGAAAACCTTATGGATAAGCACAACCAGAGACACAGTGATTGTGCCTGGTGTGTGGTGGTTCATAGGGTCACAGAGAGTCGTACCCACCTGAACAATTGAACAACAACAACATAAAAGGTATATGAACATATTAGTTGTAATAACTTTACACCAGCCTTTATCCATACAAAAAATAAAAAAAAGTTATTAAATGAATATGTTGCGTGATTGTATGATTACATGTGGGTGTTAGCTATTACATTTAAAGTAAAATGTATTTATTTTCAATCTACTTAAACAGTATTTTTTTATGTATTCCTTACACTGGATCCAATGTTTGCCTTCTGCAATTATGTTGCAGATATATCTATTTACATTATTTTTTCTCTACTAAATTACAACAGTGGGTAAATCAAGACATTGTATTTTTTTTATAATGTCTAAAATAATGACCATTTCCTTTTTCCCAATTGCTGGAAATTATCAGACAATAAAATTATTTATTTTTGTCATTCACCAAGTGTAATAAAACTTCTTCCAAGTGCCCCTACTTCTCCTTGTAAAGCAGTATGTGAATATATTGTTGCAAACACATAAATAATCATCCATACAACCTGAAAGTTTACATTTGTATAACTCTATACTGATATTTTCTTGATGAATTCTTCATTGTTAAAGTAACATGGAACATAACTGATTTTTCAAGCATTTAAAAGAAGATGTTTAAACATTACAAAGATTGTCTTTACATGAAAAAATATTCAGATTTTTTTTTTTTAAATGTTATTGAAACCAACAGGAAATGTAGAGAGCATATTTTAGTCTGTATATCTCATTGGCTGTTAGTGTGCAAGCCCCCAAGAGCAGTTACATTTTTGGGTATTTGTATACTCTCAGACCTTTAATTGAAAAAAAAAGACACAGTATCAAATACCTTCTACATGATGTAACAAATAATACATTCTTACCATTCCCTTTAAGATGTTATAATGGAAACTAGCTAATGAAAAATAGTAGTTTTTACTTTGAAAATACATGAAACTGGCTATGTTTTATAGATGTATTAATTTTTGATAGTTTAGATATTATTTATAGATGATGATATATTGCATGTTTTGTGAGGTTAGGGGGACATTGAGTCAGCACTAACACAACTAATCAGCACCCACTAACACACATGGAATTGCCCAACACACTCAATGAGTAACACAACCAGTGGACAAACATATACCAGGTGGCATGTACATCTGGGAGTACATATCCACCAACATATAGCTAGTTAACAAAGCAAGTGACATTTAATAACCTATACAACCAACTATAAGTGAAACAAGTTAACATGCACAATATACCACAAATAACACACATGCAGCAATAGACACACATAGATACACACATAACTCATACGCTGACACAAAGGATGAACAAAGAGCTGGCAGCACACAATGCCAAAGATTTAATTTGATGAATATCCTTATAGGGGAATTACTCATTAAAACCCTCTATATAGCTTAGTAAATATAAGACAATACAGATTTACTGATAAAACAAAAGGAAACTCAAACAAACCATTCCCCCAACTCAACACAAACCCTGTGTTATCTTATCTTGTCAATTAGGTCCATGTGGGTGTTGGGTATATGGAAAGCAAAATGTGAATTTATTTAAGCAAAATCACAATTAATAACCTTCAGCAATCGTTGTGTGTGATCTCTGGAATAATTGTACCATTGGAAAAACTACATTCATATCTAGGGATATTAATGAGAAACAATCCAAATTAATTCGGATTTATTAAAACAAAATTAAAATTTGAAAATGACAATTTTACTGGTTTATCCCCAAAAAAATGTTCCTGTGCTGGGGAATTTAATGGGGATTGATAAAATATCTGGTTCCCAAATCTTGGTTATATTGCCTTTATTTCTTATATTCCTAGAAAATGTAACAGTAAACTCGTTTGTCTGCTAAGGACTCTGGCCAAATGTAGATTGATTCTAGCTCCTAACCCCATGTTATTGTCACATGAAACATAAATATATGAGACATTATCCAAATAACTAGAAGGAAATTCCTAAATTCCTTCCTTGTCCCAGTGACCCAGATCATATATAACCAGAGCCTCATCTGTTTAGTGTATGTGTAATAAATGTAAAATAATCGGTTACTATTAATCCAGGAGGAAGGTTCAGTCGTTTAACCCAGTTAAGATAATTTGACATCATAAATACAGTGTGTAGAAGGGAAATAAGAGGTCTCCTCTGGGATCCATAACACACAGTTGAACAAATTGTTCATTAAAATGGTAAGATTTGCAGTACATTACACCAAAGCCTTGCCCTAAATCTTCAGACTCGTGGTGCTAGTCCTTACCCTGACAAGTAACAAATGAGGGTGGGCGTTATATTGTTACTTGGCCCTTGTCTGCCATGTTGTAACAAGTAAATAAATGTTGCTTACCTAACTGTTTTCTTTTACCAGCCAGACTGAGTGGGAGAGACTTATTTTGTAATTTTCTGCTAGCAACAAAAGAATTACTGGAGATGATTCACTTCACTGCCATGGGTAGTTGGAGAAGACAAGACTCCTTGCAGGTTTCAGCTCTGAACTAACACATTAATAAGGAGAATTTATATATATAATAATTACTGGACTGATTTTCATTCTGCAAAAGAAGGATAAGAAACTTAGGTGAATTGTATTACAGAACCATATGGATCTTATAGTTTATTTAATTTTAACCATTCTTTATTTGATTTGGAAGACATTTTCCCTGGTAGGACCATCAAATAATAGAAAGTCAATGCACATCTTCCAATCTCTGCCAGATGGAGCTCCAAACCCCCCAGCCCTCTTTAGATTAAAAGTTCTCATCGAATTTGCGACATCTTTTTTTGTTGCTTGAGGTCTTTTAACACTTAAAAAGTCCTGAATAATTCCAAGTTTTCCTTTGGAAGGTCTGAAGAAAGATCTTGACGCTTACGTGTCGTTATCAGATTGATGGGCAGGGTTTGATTGAAGTTTCTTTGTCATGCTAATGTCAGAGTGTTTGATGGATGAGGCCAAGTATCTGACAAGCTTCAGGAGGTCTTCAGCTATTGGTCCCTTGAGAATCACGTGCTCCTCTTTCTGAGAGACAGGGGGTTTGAAGCTTGGCAATCTATGGATGGAAGTTTTACAGCTGTGACATACTACCTAAAGGTTGTAGGGCAGAAGGAATCCCAAGAAACAGGTTGACCCTCCTCCATCAGTGGCAGATGGACAATACCAGGATGAACTCGTTTCTGGAGTATGCAATTTGTAACCGTGGGACGAGCGCCTACTCACCCAGAGGATACCATCATCTAGACCAAGGGGCAGCTGCCTACCCTGCTTGCCCAGGTCCCAGTGATATCTATAATGGGGATGGACGTTTTTTAGTTGGAGGCAGTGGTGTGATTTCCAACCAAATTCACCAACAAACACCAAGCTATCCTCATCACCCACCCAGTGCTGGGCTGCCTTATGCCAACTCCATACCCAGCTATGCCTCTCAAACCTGCAGTCAGGGGTATGGGCACCAGGTCTATGTCAGCCAAGAGACAGATGGAGTTTACTTCCAGCAAGCACCATATTCTACCAACACAGGGTCTAATACCAACTCTTTGTCTGATGGATATTGTGGAGCAGTCTCAGGTCCAGCACTTTATCACCAGCACCCATATGGGCAGGAGCACCAAGGCATGATACAGGGGACATACCCCAACCATTCCCCGGTCCTGCATGAAGACAAGGACATCTGCCCTTCAGAACAGACCTCCTCTAGCCACACGTTTGACTGGATGAAAGTCAAGCGAAACCCACCTAAGACCAGTGAGTACCATTTATGGTTGGGGCAGGAAATGAGTTATTGTGTCTGCTCTGCATCAGCCTCAAGTTCACACTTTATTACCCACCACGGGTGTATGCCATTAAAAATCCATTAATCTTCCCTGATAGTTCTGGTCCTATCATCCATACTTTGTTACTTACAAATCACCCATCCTCTTCCTGATGATTAAACTCCCCTCAATACATAACAAAACAACATTTAAGACATTGGTTCAAATATTGGCCAGTGGTTATTTTCCAGGCATCAATTTGGAGCTTATTAATCAACTAAGACATGGGGTTTAGTCGCCATGTTATTGTTCACCATATCATTGTATTGGTACAACTGGACAAACCATGGTTGTCATGGAACCTATTCACAAATTGGACCCCTATTTATAATCAGGCCCTAAATAAACCATTTTAATCATATTCCTAAATCTAATAAATAATCTAAGGTTGTATTCTTTACTAAAAGTAGGCTTTCACTGGAAAAATTAATTACTTTTTGAAATGTTTAATTGTGTTTAAGATATAATAATATTTGTAGCTTAGTAGTCATAATTTGGGGATTCATTCTATCTATCTAGATTCAATTAAGTGTTTATTACCTACAATTTTCTTCCAGATATGCTTTACTCCAATACTAATAACTGTCTATAAGCAATGGAACTGAGATGGACAATTTCTACTCATACATACACAAGGCAGGTTGTTGAATATTGTTTAATTAGTAGCAATTAATATGTATTTTTTGTTTATATACAGCTAAAACTTCAGATTACGGCTGTGCCCAACACAACACCATCAGAACCAATTTCACCACCAAGCAGCTGACTGAGCTGGAGAAAGAGTTTCATTTTAATAAGTACCTGACCAGGGCCAGGAGAGTGGAAATAGCAGCCACCCTGGAACTAAATGAGACCCAGGTGAAGATCTGGTTCCAGAACCGCAGGATGAAGCAGAAGAAGAGAGAGAGGGAAGGTCTGACCACCTCCATCACCCAAGGGTCACTGAAAGAAACTTGTGAGATCTCAGACTTGTCCAGTTCCACCTCCCCAGACGCCTCTCCAAACTCTGTGTAACCCAGGCAGTTGTTTGGAGAAGACAACCCTTCCACGGAAATAAATAAATCGGCAGCAAAACGACTGTTAAGTAAGGTTTACAAAGATGATGTAAATAGTTTATTTTGTTCTACAAATCCCTTCTTATTTATATAAAAAAATAATCCGTTTTCGGAAACCACAAAGGAAACGAATTCTCTCAGGGACTGCTGCAAAATGGGAGCTTAATCCTAGACCCTAAATTTATTAGGGTCAAATTAATAAAAATACAACTTGTTTATTTTCTTCATTACAAAGGTGGTACCATAAATCTTCACGTTGTATATGTCAAATATCCTGCCAGACCCATATTTTTTTTTCGCCGTCTGTTGTATATATTATTATAAATGTTTTTTTTTTTTTCAAATGATGCCTTTACAAGCAAAACGAATATTTTGCACTATTATTAATGAGCCATAAATTAGAGCTTTTTTTTAACTGTACACCAAATTAGAAATATATGACAAGGCTGAATTGTCTAAGGCCTGTTACATTTTTAAATAATTTATGAATATAAACTAAAAGTTCTGTTAAACGATACTATTGACTAATATGTATATTAGAAGTTAGTTTTTCTCCCTGAAAAGAGATGCTTTTAGTTTTTTTTTTCCTACACAGATGAATGCAATTAAACCATATTTTGTCAATGCCTGTAGAAATAAATCTACCTCATTTGATAAATTGTCTCTTTCCTCCTTGCTTTACAATTAAGAGATATTTAGATACTATTAACTGAACTATTTCATGTTGGCTTTATTGGAAAATAGATGTGAAATTAATTAGATATTTATTTTTGAGCTCAGAAAATGTATCAATGTGTACTGAAAGTCTTGGTAACTTTTAAAATAAGAATTTGTAAAATATGTTAGCTATTTGTAAGCTGGATAGCTTTTCCAAATAGATTTGTGACTATATATATATATATATATATATATATATATATATATATATATATATATATATATACATTTATATTTTTATATATATATATATATATATATATATATATATAAATATATTTATATATATTTATTTTTATATATATATATATATATATATATATATATATATATATGTATATATATATATATATATATATATATATATATATATATGTATTTATATATATATATATATATATATATATATATATATATAGTTATACATCTAGATAAATGTGGATAAATATATCAGATCTCATTAAAAAAATATGAATGCTGATAATTCTGTAATTCTAAATGTTACAATTAATGCTGCATTTACAATATTTTAGCGTAAATCATTTATTAACATAAAACCAACAACAAAACATATACGTAAAATGATAAAGACACATACAGTATATATCATGAATATATTCCAGTCTTTTTTTAGATATTTGTATCAAATCCAAACGAACATTTCCCCATCAACAATAAAATAAATGTTTTATTTTAAATTATTCGCTTTTAAAGCAAATGTATTTGGTCTAGAAAGATAAAGTTGGTGTTTATTGCTGAAACAAAGTAACTTTGTCCAGATCTAGAAGACATTGTTGTGTATTTAACTCTTTGATGTCCAAATGATTTTGTTACATAGAACCCAGTTAGGTAAATGCTGATATAAACTGGATAATTAATATTTCGTTTCACATAGAAATAGGGAATATATGCAACCTTTACATAGGTAGGTGTCACATATGATCATTTGTGGTCATCCAAAGGCTGAGGAACTGTATTTGGGTCTGATCTTGTGCACAACAAAAGCTGACAAGCCTTTAATTTAAAAGTGAAAAGCTATTCTCACTGTGAGTTGAGTATTTATATTCCAAAGTGTTCAGGCCTCCCAAACAGGATGGGATTTCTGTGTCTTCAGACATCAAAACACTTTGATCTTTGAGGCTGAGGTTGGAATCCAGTTTTGTGACATTATTCTCTCTCTATATATATATTTATAATGATTTTGTCTCTCCAAATAATCACATTGCAATTATAAAAGCAAAGAAACAACATTTCTTTTAATGCTGTCCATTTAGAAGAAGTGCTATTATTAGAATGAGAGTGATGTATAAAATTGACAGAGGCCAGGCACATCTTCCTCCTGCCATCCAAATGAATCAATGCATTTCCCACATGGCCTGGGATTCAGCACATTGCAAGGTTAATATATAGAGATTTGGACAGTGGGTACCTCTTGGGTGACTGGCTATGGATGCAAAATGAGATTGGAAAAGGGAGAGACAGCCAGAGAAGGGGGCAGTGAAAGGCATGAGCTTGTGACTACTGATTAGGGCTGGGGACATTATCTGGGATCCCATTTGCTTTCATCTTAGTGTGAATTTTTCAAGCATTTGTTCACCCAATGTGATGCTTTTTTATGTTAAATAATGCAGTTTCCTTCAAACAAGCTTCAGGACTTTGTTAGGGATGTTTGTGTAGTTCAGTTGTTTGATACATTAAGATGTGAGACTTGTTAATACTCATTATTCACCCTACTAGTAATCATGAAGCCAAGCATTAGTGCTGGGATAGTTAGCAAGACCCTATTTTCTGACTTGCTAAATTCACAATCCCTCACTAAATTTCCAGATGCTTAATGGAGAAATAAAAGATCAAAACCCCACTATTTTATTTTTTTTATGCCAAAATGCTGTGCAAATCAACCATTCACAGAAAGGAATGGATGGGGGATCCAGTGTCACAATCATGTTGTTATCACTAACATAAAATTTAGGATTTTCTGAGATCTCAGCCTAATTTTAACAAAATGATGTGCTTTCTTTGTGTATCTTTCTCTATTTAAAAACATTGAAAGCACTTGTTATTGTGGATAAAAAAGTATATTTCATATTGTTCAACTGTGTTTTCTTTTATTTTCAAATGAGAGAATAAATATTCAAATGATCTGAGGGCTTGCCCCTGCCAGCCAATGAGCAGTATTAGAGTCATATTTGTCTGCCAATTGCATATACAGACATTATCTGTGCACCTCCTGTTAATTTTAATTAAATTTAAGCACATTTTTGTGTGCACAGCTTAGCTTTGATGATGTTTAAAGCATATTACATGGGAAAAAAATATTGTGTTAGTTTCCCTTTTAATTCCAGTGCCATTATTATGTGTGTTTCTGCAAAAACAGGCATTGAAGATGGACATTTTCTCATCCTGTGCAATTAATACCCATATTATTGGTTATTCTTTAATTGATGTGGGTTGGTGCTTTATAATTAAAGAGTAATCATACTAATAATGTGGTTTCCAGAAATAAAACACATTATTATATAGCTATACATCTCTAAGCACAACTTAAGTTCCAATGCTTGAAGATGTGTCCCCTTGATGACCTTTGTTCTGGCCTCCACCTCTCCAACCTGTCTCCTGTCCCTCCACACATTTCTTTCATGCCCAGGTGCCCTTAGGAGTTTAAGGGAACTATAGCTTGTTACTCTTCTGTTGCCATACCTTCCTCTGAGTTTACTCTGGTCTGACAGCTTTATTTCACCCCAGCCTTTGGATGGACTGCTTCAATATTTACTCAGGTTGATGGCCTGTCCCAGGACCTCCTCCAAGCAGTCCTGTCCTGCAGGCTCCTTTCCCTCAGGCTCAGGTTCAACTAAAGTTCATCTGGAAATCAAAGCAGCACAGAATGGTCTGTACATCCCAGGGCAGGCCAGGCATGGATTGTGATGTAAGGTCATATTCGGGTCTTTGGGCCCCTCCTGGGTCTTCACTGACCCAGCTCTTAGAACCATGATACGGTTGAAATGAAAACCATAGCCACATTTAGAAACAGCCCCTCACTCACAAGAACAAGCCTTTCCTGATCGGAGGCCTGAGCTCCAGGGATTCAAGCTATTAATCCAAGTCTGAGTCCAACAGCAAAGAATTACCAGAATAAATGCAATGTGTAGTATATAGGAAATGAGGCGGCCTTATATCATATACATTAAAACAAACTATCACGGAGATGAAAAAACATATATTTAGTCAATTAATATAAGTATATAACAATACCATAATCCTCAACACATTTATTGGAATGTTAGAATGATCTGAAAATGGAAAAAATATTATTATATTACTAGCTCACACAGTAGCCAAGCTAATAATGATATTTTTTACACATTTTTAACCAATGGCACATGCCTTCTTGGTGGGCATGCAATGTTAATTAACAATTGTAATTTATTGCTGACTTAATTAACTGTCTCTATGTATGTGCTAGGACATAGTTAATATGTGCAGATCATTTATTATTCTATTTGTATTATAGAAGCAAAAGGTACAGATAGGAAATACATCATGCACAGTAGTTCTTGTTTTAGTACACAAGTAAAAGACTCCATCTTTTAGCATTAATGTGGAGACGTAGTGGGTCTTTCTTGTTCTTATCTCCTGTTTCTGTGTTATCTATTGGGTGACATGCAGTGCAGTTAGAGGTACCATTTGCTCCAACTTTCTTTTTATAATTGTTCTTGTTGCTTACAGGAAACCAAACTGGGTAGAAAGGTGGAAATAGGAGTGGGGCAGAAAGGGGATAGGAAGTAGTAGTAACTTGGGAGAAACAAACCATTGATACTAAAGTACATGGTAATTTGTGATTTAATATATATACTGCTCAGATACTTGGCACAGGGGGCAAACTATTATGGTATTTGTTAGTGAATACTAGTGTAGCGTTTATGGCGCAACAGCAACATGACTAATCCATGGGCATGTTTAGACGTAGGCCTCTGAGGCCCAGGCCTATGCTGGTGGGATTTTCCATCTTCTTCCTCCCCCTTTTCTCCCATTCACCATCCACTCATTAACACTTCTATGTATTGAAAGACAGGTAGGTCTCACAAGGTTGGAAGTAAGGCATCTTGTTCCTTGGAACTACAAGGCATAAGAAAGTGACGTCACGGAAGTGGATGTTTTGCAACCTGCAGTTCCTTGGAGCAATAAACCTCATTCCTCAACTTGTGAGTCCTACCAACAAGAGGCAAAGGAGAGGCAGCGATAGGAGGGAAGAGAGGGAGAGGGAAAGAAGTGAGTGGATGCATGGAAGAGGGGAAAGGAAAGAAGAGGGAGGATGGAGATGAGGGAGAGGGAAAGGAGAGAAGAGGTGGATAGAAAGAAGAAATGGGAAAGAAAGAAGAGAAGAGGGAGGGGGGAAAGAGGCAAATAAATATAATAGAGGGACTGTGGTCACCTATCTGTTGATCACTCTATCGGTCTATAGATATAAAGAGTGGAGTAACTGTGAATGTCCGGTAATCTAGATGAGTAATCAGTGTATTTAGTGAAAGCTTTTTTATTGGTCAACTATTTTCTTTAGATTAACAAGTTTTCAAGAGGGTTGATCTCTCTAAATGCACAATATTATAAGATCTAAAAAGAAGTTGAGTAAATATTTGAGGATGTTAAGATGGGAAGAAGATTTGGGAATGTCATGGCCAGATGATGAGTTGTATAGGTCAAGAAATCCTCTTTGTGTTCCTCATATAGAGGACTTTATATCAAGATAATACAGAGATGGCACTTGGTTCCCTCCATTATGAATAAAATCAACCCTTCTAACTCTGAAAATTGTCAGAGGGGTTGTGTGGAAAAAGGGTCCAACTTACATATATGGTGGAAATGCAATATGATACAACATTTTTGGAAACAATGTGCCCTCCAAATTTCTAACTTGACAAAAGTTTAAATTCCCCTCAAGCCGGAATTTTTTCTCTTCCATATTTATATGAAACCGATTGCTGTAGATAGTCAATTTTTAATATCACATATTATATTATCAGCAAAATGGTGCATTGTAAATTTATGGAAATCGAACCAAAGGCCATCTTGGTTTGAATGTATACAGTGATGCCAGAGAGAGTGGAAATACATGCAACACAAATATATATAGGGAAACAACATGATATAGTATAGGAAACATACATAGCCATTTTATTTAAACATATACATAAACATGATAAATCAGAGTATTACAGTTTATAGTGATACCCTTCCTATTGGACAAAGACTTCAGTAAGAATTACATGCCTCTTATAGTGAAACAAACAAAAAAATAAATCATTAGAAACAGAATCACATACACATTTTATAATGTGTCAGAAAACCCTATTTCATTTATCTTTAGTGTTGAAGAATGTGATCATCTTCATTTCAACTGTTTTTCTCTGCTGGGTGTTTTGAAATTCCCTTTGAGTATTTTGATTTTGTGGCTTTGGATAGAGTGATCATTCTGTGTAAAATGGTGTCCAACTGGGGTATAACTATCTTCATTGTGCAAAGCGAGCCTGCTGCAACTACGCTCATCCCTACGACCCCGTACGACTTTGACAGGGAGCGCCAAAGGCACTCACTACGCTGGAGGAGATGAGCGCCATAGGCGCTCATCCCTACGACACCGCACACATTAAGCATCATACCTACGACCCGAGGGACTACAGAACAACAGAAAACTCAAATACACAATTCACAGTGCGAGACCCGTAGCACTTTGAAAAGAATCGCCTGAAAAAAGAAAACATACCAAAAACATCACACACAGCACAGGGGGATAGCCAGCACGTCTGGGAGTGAGGTTGCACGCAAATTTAAGTTGAATTTGCAGAGTTTCACCACTCGAAAATCGCATAATCGAGACAAAAAATAGCTGGCGAAAAAAAAAAACGAAAACGAGGCTACACAAACCCTAAACACGCAAAACATTGCCAGGTACATACGACTTTTAGCCAGGAACGTACGAGGTACAAAATACACAATTTGGAAGGACGGAAAATGCTTGAGACCTGCGTAACACATACACACTCGCCTCCATTTTACAACACTACCTTAAAACTAATAACATTACCATTTGGCCTCGCGCACGCAGCCTATTTACACTGCACACTTGCTGACACTTTCTCCTCAGATCACAGGAACAGTCCAAATGTACATTGTATGCTGCAGGAAAAATAACAGCGATTGTTAGCTCTTCAGCATATTGAGTCCTGGATATATTCATTACAAAGAGGTAAAGTAAATTAATTTATTATTTAATTAATTAATTATAATGAAAAATGTATTTATATAAAAAAAAACAGAGCAGAGGAGAGACTCGCTTAGCCAAAGGAGCTCAGCGCTGGGCTTGCAATGTGCACCGAAGGTGCTCAGACGACCAAAAGTACATGAGGGGAGAGGCTCGCAATGAGCGCTGAAGGTACTCAGAGGACTAAAAGCCTTACATTGTGTTGCAAACAGCATTACCTGCCTTACAATTTTATTGCCGTAATGTTTTATTCATGGGGGGAGGTTTAGGCCAGCAGAAAACCCAGTGGTCTGACCTTAGGAGCTAGAATCCCATACTTTAAAAAACAAAGGGCCTCATTAAATTCCTAGCCCGTAGTTGCCTTCATACAGCCCGTAAATCTGCAGGCTTGAAATGTGCAACAGTTACAGAGTGATTAAATTAAAAAAGGCCCGCAACTACATGGCCGAAAGCCAAAACCTGTAAACCATGCTTCCATATGTAGCATTTCAGGGCATGATCATGATCAATTAATCAAGCACGTAAATCACAATTCAGACAGAGCCAATAGTAAATGAAACCGTATTCATGACGTCAGTAAAAAATGGCGCTTAAATCACAATCAATTAGTGTTTAGAAGTCCGATTTGCGATCGGACTCGCAATTCAGAAATGTTGCAGTATAAAAAAAATCAATAAATCTACTATTCTAGTCCATGCGAGTTCAATGATATGTATTAACCCATTGTTTATATTTTTCTATTGGAGATTTGCGAGCTTTAGACTATTGTGCAATAATTATAATGCCTCCCATTGCTTTCCCCGTATTTTAAAGCTCAGTATTGTGTTTTTATTTGCTTTTGCAGTGTTATGAACAGGTGTTTAATCCCCTTGTGAGTCCTCTCTAGTACTCGTAGATTTTTTGGCTACATTTGCAATATACGAGTTTGAAGGCAATTGTGGGCTTGGGAAATTGTTGCAATTTAATATCGATTAGCGATTTTAGCGTTTGTAATATTTGCGGCCTTGAAAGATTAAAGGCTTAGATGGGTCGGAGTTACGATTTTGACAGCCCGTAGGAATATTCAGCCTATAGCTCGCAAATTGATTGCAGGCAGCTGGAAGAGGCCAATTTAATTGCAGTAACTTTAGCGGGCTACATTACGGGCTTCAGTAACTACAATTTGGACAATTTAATGAGGCCCAAAGTTTTGATTATGTAAAGTATTTCAAAGTACAAATGTGTATGGAATAGAAGTATCTGGAGAAAGAAAATCCAATTTCCACTTTTTCAATAAAACAATCAACTATAAAGGTTAGCAAATAAAGAGTTATAAACTTGGATAGAAACACAAGTCAGGTGCCAAATAAACAAAGTAACATAAAGAATAATGATAATCAAACAGTCTTGTGATAGCAACGGGTCATAAGTCATCCACCAGCTATCAGTAAGTAATTACAGAGTAGATATCATATAACAACACCATAGGTAATACCTGTTGATGTTGTAGGTAGTAGGAAACAAGAAATATAGGACTCTATTAAAAAGTCTGGACTCTTGTATTAGTTTTTGTTTTTTACTTTATGGTTTCATTCAGGTGTCTGCTGGTATCCCAGAAGTATCAGAGTTGTTGATGCCATTGATGCTATACCCTTCAGCAAAGGCCAAAGTGACTAACTTCCATCTTCCCGTCAGGATAATTGAGAAGTGTATATATACATCATGGCCCTCATTCAATTGCAATTTGGCCAATTGAATAGGGCTCTAAATAAGCACATAACATATATTTTTTAAAGAAGTTTTTAGTTAGTAAACATCTATCCAAAAGCAAGGTTTTTACTAACTAAAAACTTATTTAAAATAAATATGCTATGTGCTTATTTAGAGCCCTATTCAATTGGCCAAATCGCAATTGAATGAGGCCCCATGTGTTTAAAATGGGAGTCTTACGTAGGAGAAAACTTATTTCTGCCAAAAAGAAGATTTTAATGTTATATATTTCCTCAAACCCTTTTGTGTTCAATAGGAGCATTAGCTAATGTGAGTTAGGCAGGATTATTATCCGTGTCAACCAATATATTACATTTTCACCAAAAGCATCTAATTTTACATAGTTCAATGGAGAAGATTTTTGGCACAGGGTATGTTTGATTAGCAATTTTCCCTCAAATCAAAAATACAGTATTTGTTCTGGTTATATCCAACCCCTGATATACTTGCTCTTTTCCTCAAAATTGCTGTATGTATTTTGTCCACATACTAGACAATGATTCAGTTCGTTATTTTTCTGTGTTAAGTCTGATAAAGTTATTTATGTGTATTAGGGAGAACACGCCACTTTCATTTAGTAATAGTAGTGGTTGCATGGGATGGTTCCCAAAATGTGGACGAGGAATGCATTATTTGCACAAAGTATTTTTTAAAGTGTGGATTAGTGAAAAAATGCTCATGGGGTATGCCAAACTTTTGCCTAAAATTGGGTTACTGGCAAACTGAATGTGTTGTAATTTAACAGTTGAGAATATTAATTTTGTTCCCATTACTTTCCTACCACACAGTAAGAGCATTCATTTTGTCCCCATAAGTTAAATGGATGCATCTGCTGTGTGGGAGGGAAGTAAGAAGTACCTCCGATGGGTAGAAAGGGTGAGACCTAATGTGATGTGTAATGTGGCATGTGTGTTATGCCAGACTATAATGGCGTCTCAGATAAATAGGTAGTTCTCTATTGGTGCTACAATCTCTTGGAGAGGTGTGTGGGGTACATAAAGTAGTGACATCAGAATTCCCCTCTCCAACATGGGTATAAAGGGTCTGTTGGAAGTCATTACAGTGGTAATCCAGCCAATTCTGCCCAGTAATACAACTCATTGGCACCGTTTCACTTATCCATCCAAAGTTTCTTAACCCTTATATGGGCTTTTTGTCCAACCATATAAAATGTATGTTGGTGCTGTTCAATATAAAGAAAGAGAGTTAAACAGCTCCCATTTACTCTCACTGTAATTGTAGCGTAATAGCTATCTTTAGGGGTAATTAACAAGTAAAGTGTTATATTAAACACAAACACTAAGAAAAGACAGAATAACACAGCAGTAGTAATCATCACTATACATTTGTTAGAACTATAAATTATTATTATAGCAATGACCAATGAAAATAAATAAAATATAACTTTTATTTCTTGTAGTCAGATATACTGTATATACATAGAATTGTGACAGTGACAAAAAAAAACACTATTTCACTATTTTTTTTTTTTTTTTTTTTTAAATAGCATTAAAAGCAAAATCCTAGCATCAGGATACTAAGGGAATAAGGGTAACATGTTTACGTGAACTCTCAGCTTATAAGATGTTAGTATATATAAGATGCCCTGTACAATATTGTAGTATCCATATAAATCATGCACCCTATAGTAATAACCTGTATCCACAAATGCTTAGTAAAATGTTGTGATTTTTCAGGTAGGTGGGAATGGTAAATTTGAGCTAAAACATTCTTAAGTACTATTGTAGTATGTCACAGGCATCTGACACAATGTACATAGACGTAAGAATATCATCAATATTGAATAACTTCACAAGTGTGGGTTTCACTATTAACTCGGATTGGCATGTGTAATCTTAAACAATATTAATTGGACCTTGTAGCCACTAAGTATAGGGCACACCCATAAATGTACATCTTGATGAAGTAGACTAGTCCGAGTCATCTAGTGAAACCCAAAATAATTAAGTAACATTTCTCATGCCCAATCTGACATGCTACCTTCTTCTAAAAAAAACAGTGCAAATAACGTGAAGCAAGTGCTAACTCCTTGTTCATGAAGTGACGCGAACCCTAAACTATGGCCCTACACATGTTTCGCTTCTGGCTTCAACAAAAGTAGTGTTTTGTTTTGTCACTGTCACAATTTTATGCATATATATCTTTTAACTATAATAAATAAAAGTAATAATTTAGGATAAAAATACAATTTTAATTAATAAATAAATGTTCTATTCCTTTTTTAACTATGCACCAAAATGGGTCTGCTCTACCTTCACCAAATAATTGGTTAACCCAGGAAGCAATCCATGAGGCTGATAAAATTAAATGTTAATAAAGCACCAGGTCTTGATGGAATACACCCAAGGGCACTGAGGGTTTTGTAATAACCAAATCATTATATCTAATTTTTCAAGACTCACTCTCCAAAGGCTCAATACCATGTAATGGCAGAAAAGAAGGGAGTAAGAGCAAATACAGGGAACTATAGACTGTTAGCCTCCTCTCTGTAGTGGGGAAGCTCTTAGAAGGATTGATAAGGAATACAAATGAACTTACACAACCTAAAAGAATGGACAGCTAAATGTCAGATGAGGGAAGAACAATAAGCATGTAATGTATAATCTAAATGGAATAAATAAGGGGTAGCAGATATTGAAAGGGCTTTGGGAGTACCACCTACGTAACTGCTCAATGCCAAGCAGCATCTGCAAGTAAAATATTAGCATGTATTAAGTGTGATACTGAAGCAAGGGACGCAAATGTAAATCTGCCACAATATATATCCTTAGAACACCCTAATCTGGAATAAGGAGTACAATTATGGGCACCACTTGGCAAAAAAGGACATTTTAGAGTTGGAAAATGTACAAAGAAGGGCAACTAAATTAATAAGGGAAATAAGCTACAAAGAAAGACTAATTAAATTAGACTTCTCTAAATAGGAAAGAAAGTCACCTGAGCAGGGTTATGATTATCTTACGTACATATGTCCAGGCTCAATATAATACTTCAGGGGAACTTTTTGTACCAAGAGGACATCCCTTAATGTTAGAAGGGATGTCCTCTTAAGGAAAGAAAAGTAAGCACAGTCAGACTCTCTACCAAAGGAGGTTGTGACAGCAAATTCAATAGATAATTTTAAAAACCAGTTGGCTATATCTTCAATAAAAAGGCATACAGGGTTAAGACGGATAACTACAGAAGGGGGGGTAATCATCCATGGAGTAATGCGATTGCCAAAATTATTTTCCCTTATGCAACAACCAGCTTCTACTTTATTTTTGTTTGCCTTCTTCTGGATCAATTAACAATTTACTAAATACAATAATCAGATTAGATCTAAAAAGGTTGAGCTTGATAGATCAAAAATACTTTTTTCAACCTCAATAACTATGCATTAAACCACTGACTTAGATCATAATGTAATACGTATATGGGTCTACTTTTAGTTTTTACTATTGGGATAGACATTTCATCAGAATAACCTTGTGGATCTCTCTGTAACTTTACTATTAAATTAATATAACTGAGGCAACATCTTATGAAGTGTGTTCCCTGGATTCTCTCTGAGGCAATCTGTGTTATATCAGAGAAGGAGTCTTGTGGTATGCCAGAGATGGTTTTGCAAATGGTGCCACTGAGTGGAATTTTGAAGCCTTGTGTCAATTTGGGGTCCTACTGAAGGGCTCTGGATCTTGAGGGAGAAATGTAATTATACTAATGGAGGGCTTGTGGAGTCGATTTTGGTGTCATGGAATACTTCTCTAGCACCAAAAAGTTATATTGCTGAATTGCATTGGAAAACACTGAGCATTGCCAGAGCAAGTTTCAACCCCGCAATCATCTCAATTACATAAAGAAAAGTAAAATGAGATTAGAGGCTATAGAAAATACAGTGGTTAGTAACTGAGGCAACTAGAATTTGTAACTTAATGAATATAGTGAGGCTTACCTCTCCATAGGCTTGGTAAGACAAATGGTCGTTTCTTCTTGCTTACAACCAGTTTGCAGACCGAAGGCCAATTTTGTTTGAAACATTTCTTTAAACACATAAACGATTTATGATCTTTTAAAGAAAAAAAGACATTTATAGTTTTTCATATGCATAACGTACCAATATAACTTTTTGTGTGTGTCAGGCTCAGATAGTGCCTCCGAAATAGCTACTGATGCATTTATTGTACAATGGGATTCAGGTAATTCATACTGAAGACGGGGGTTCTTATTTGAAGCTGATATAATTGTTTGAGGTTGCTCTCCACCATGCCCTTTCTTATCAGCTGTGAACTACAAGACACAGGGACTTCACCTATTAGGAGCAGAGGTTATCAATAAGCAAACAGCCAGTTGTGTGCATATGGCAGGAATGAGAGAAAACACATTACCACATATTTACAGGTTATAACCTTAGTAATCCTTGAATCTCTTTTACCTGAACCTATTCAGGTAAAGGTGCAATTATGGATTGTTAATAGATAAATCAAGAAGTTAAATAGCTGGACAAGCAGATTTAATATTCAATTAATGTGACTCGACTGATAACAAAGGAGCTTCCAGCAGGCTATCTCAAGAGACCTCCACTGATAAGTAGAAGTGTTTGGAAGTGGCCAGCTTTATAGCTATTTGAACCAATAATGGATCACAAAATGCATTAGGTAGCACAGTAGAGGTTGTAAATATGGTAACAAGTAATAACAAGTAGTTTATTGACTGATTCTAATTAAGATATTGCATTTTCCTACAGTATACTAACATTGAATTAGGCCATTCTGATACACCCACAAACAGATTAAAATCTTTTTTAATGAGAGATCATTGTCATTAATTAATGAAAAGGAGTGCCTGGGCTTGGACCTGCCTAGTCTTTTTATGCAGGTGTCTTCACTCAACACAATGGAAATTCCAGAGGGGTTAATCAGTTATTAATGACAATGATCTTTCATTAACAAAAGATTTGAATCTCTGTAGGTGTATCAAAATGACTGACAGCTTAAAATGTCAAAAATCTACGTTACGATACTACTGGTAAATGCAATTCATACCTAAAAGGTATCATAATTACAATGTCCTCGCCAACCTGTAGGTATATGATGTACAAAGCAACTGGGACAAAATTTTGGTTGGAGTGTGTATTTTCACAAAGAATTAACATATTTTCTTAAACAAGTGATTCAAATACATGCAGGGGAAGCTTTCTAATCTTTCACAATTTTGATGAGTCTACAAAATTAATTAAGAATCTGACAAAGTACTGATTTTAACCAGGATTTAAATTAAAAGAAGTCTGATTCAATTACAATTGGGTTACCCGAAATGACTGAGAAAAAAATGAGTCTCAGTCAAAGGAAAATATATTACATGGTATCATAAAGGTCTGTGGCAACAGAAATGGCTTCTGTCTGTCACACCCAGTAAGGTTGAGCACCACTCCACTCATCCTCACTGTAAAGAACTGACTACAAAAAACTGAACCAAGATAATTTTAGGGGAATTAAGAGTCGCTATGTTCAATTTGATAAGGAATGACCAGTGTTTATGTAACAGAGTCAAGTAACTGCAGTTCAAGACCTCCATTGTGTATATAATTCAGATATGAACACAAATAGATAAAACAGACATTGGCATGGAGATATCTGTAAGACATTTATCTACGTCAATGATGAAATAATGTGTCCAAAATTACAATTAATACTGTGCTATTACTGTTTATGTATACCTAGGGAGAAATACTAAGCATCTCAAGTGCATCTCACATTATCTCCTAATTTACTATGTACTACTTCACTTTATCTCAGGCCTTCTCGCCTTATATCAAGTGAGAAAGTGCTTAGTAATAATAATAAGGTATTTCTTTGCAATGTCACGGAACATCTTGGGAAGACCATATTTTAAAGGAAGTGTCATATTAGAAAAGCTGAAAATTCTGATTAGCCTGAACAGTTTCACTGAAGTTTGGAAAGAAAACAGAAACTTTACACACACAAAAGTGTGTATGAACCTTAAAAAAGTGATGTAAAATTGTATAAGACTCACAAATGAAATTGGCAATGAATGTCCTCAGAGGACCCGTACAGGACCACACATCAGTTTCTGAAAATGGTGTTTTGAAGCATAAAAATATGTCTGAAATGCAAACTATGTGTAAAAAATGGACCAATAATTGAGAAAATCTCAATGAAATAATATGTAGGCTCTATTCAATTGGTATACTACCATGTGGATCATCCTGGACTTATAAGGGGTATATTTTTGATATTGTTGTACCTACGTTATTATCCCAGCGATGGATGTGTTATTTACGAAGATGGACAAATGCTTAGACTAATGGTGGGTAACATGCAACCTACAAAGGCTTTCTGTGTGGGCCCCCAGCACACAGTCCCATTCCCACAATAATGTTTGCATATCAGTCTCTTTTCTCCCTCCCCAAAATCCCCTCACTATTTATTCCCTTTTCGCTCATTAATTACCCCATATACTCACAAAGCATTTACAAATTATATATCAAAAACATAATGTGTAGCCCTTAAAATGAACGAGCGCCAGAAGTAGATTATGGTATATATGATCAGTGGTGAGCTTGTGTTCATTGTGTTAGGATCTTATAAATGCCAAATGAATGAAGGTTCAAATGAAGGTTTATCAATGGAAGGACTATCAGCCCTATTAAATTCCCCCGACGTGTAAAATCGTAGCCCGTAACGTAGCCTGCAAGACTTACGGCTAATAAATTGGCCTCGTAAATCTACCCGCATATGATCTGCTGGTTACATGCGGAAAAACCCTACGAGATGTCGAAATCGGAACTTCGTTGCCGCAAATACTTTGATATGTCAAGCCCGTAACTGTTACATTCACAAATCGCTTTTAAATTGCTACAAATCCACTGGCGTTCAAACCTGTAACCCGCACATGGAGCCAAAAAGCCTACGGGTATTAGAGAGGACCTGCAGGCAGGTTAAAGTCCTATCCATAGCACTGTAAATGCAAATATACACACACTACTTTACTTAAAAATAAAGTGAAAGCGATGTTAGGTATTAATAGCACAACATTCTCAAGCTCACAAATCTGCAATATAAAATACTTTTTTTAATGTTGGATTTCCGTGGTATATCAATCCTGGCAATCAATGTGTTAATACATATAATGGAACTCGCATGGACTAGAATATCATATTTACTCATTTATTAATATTGCATTATTTCTGGAATGCAGGACCGATCCAATCCCGTGGCTCCATCTAAACAACGGGTTTGACTAATTGATCATGTAACGTGCGCAAGAATGGTTTACGGGTTTGCGTCTCCGGCCCCTAAATCGCGACATGGTTGAATGTAATAGCTCTGTAACTAACGGGTGTTCCGTTCCTGTTACGGGCTTGGAATTATTGTGGCTGTATATCAGTCAGATATTTTATTTAGAATGATTTAAGTTGCTTTTACCTTGGAATATTACATGGGTTTACATTCTGACTTTCATAAACCCAGAGCTGAATTGTGCACTGTATATAATATGCACCATGAAGAATTAATGTACCATAAAGTGAATGTATTGATAACAAGGGGACATGCTGCTTGCATATCAGAACATATCTGTCTCAGTATAAACCTCTTTTGACCAGATAAAAATAATTTATAATATTGGTGCCTTATTTGGAAAGTCTAACTGCTAGCACATAACTAATCTTCTTGGCGAAGTGATCATTATCACACAAATAAGTAAACAAATTAAAACAGGTTTAAACCTACCACCAAAATACATGGAATTGCCCATTAGTATCAACTGACAACTGCCAAAAAAAGGTGTTTTCTGAGCAATCACACCTGCGGGATATAAACAGGTAAACAAAAAGGAGCTTCTTGATAAGCATGCAGTGATTTCTAGATAAAATGTCATCACGTTCACTAGACTCATCATGCTTCAGTCTTCACTAAATGCACTTATCTTACTCAGAAATGACTTATCTAAGCTAACACAAGGCTACTTCAAGGGTCAAAAGATTAACAGATGCAGCATGAACTAAATTCAGGTCAGGACACCACAATGTCAGCAGCCACACCAGTAATTAAACTGAGATGAAATCTGGATGTGTTATAGGTTACAGTGCTTTTACTTGTGAGCTTTACTTACCTAATATGAAATAATAAAAGAAATACCACGTGATTCTGTTATAATGTGCGATATACCGTGTACAGGACAGTGACTTCTCTCTATCAATTCTAAAAGAGCCATTGTATGGTTAAGAGGTTGATTGACTTAATAGTTACCTTCAGGTCACAAACCAAATTTATGATGGAAAACTTTGCTCATGCATCCAGAGGACGTGTCTCTACAATAATTTGGGGCTGTAATTATTATATGCATTCATAAGAGCATGACATTGGCATAAATATAGATGGAAATAAAAGTTTTAAATTGTTGGTGAGACAAACGAAAATCAGGACCAGATAATGTATCAATGTAAAACAGTGTAGATGTTGATCCAAACCAGATATCTGGAAAACAATTCAGTAAAGGGAGAAAAGATAATAAACAATACAGTTTACACAGGTATAGAAGTGGTACATTATTGATTCATAGTACAAACAAGGGTATTGTACAGGAAAAACCATATACGCAAAATAGAGAGAGAGGCTTGGGTTTGTTGCTAAAATAATGCTACAGAGCAGAGATAAAATGAGGGCCACGGGTTCAGTTGGTCATGCTGAGATCAGGAAACATCAGGGATTGACATATAGGGAGGAGATGGATCTTTAGAGATTTGTGAAATGTATTTTTGCCTCATAGAGAGAAGCACTGAGCTTTACACTTTGCATTTGAAATTCATATTATTGAGGTATTTTTGATCATTGAAAAAGCCAAAGGATAAAAGTGACGAAATGCGTCTGCTCAGTATTTTTCCTATCTATTTATTTATTTTTTAATAATATTAGAGTCACTGTATAATTTGCCATTTTTATTCTTATTTTTCGCCCCACCCCTCTTCTCTTTGTTGCATACCATACAGGCACACCAGTGAACTGTGTTCCGAGAGAAGCAGCACACCTAGCTATAACCATCACAGTGGACTTGAGAATACATCAACTTAATTCAGAGACAAATGAGAGCAATCTAAAGATCGGATTGATAACGAATCCCCTAAGAACTAGATCACCTGAGGAACGCTACAGAGTATTACAGGGTCATACAACCCTGTACTTTTTTATCTTTGTGAAATGTATGATGGTCTAAAGTCGAAAGAGGGAGTTAAATGCAGTAAAGAGGTCAAGTAAGGAAAAAATTATTTTAGCTGAGGTACAGGGTGGGATTGGAAGTGTTGGGAGGTATTATGATCACAGAGAACATTGTGGAACAAAGGGGGAGATTAGCAAGGCAAGGTTTGGAGGGGCAAGGCCATGTATGCCTTGCAAAAGTATTCACCTCCCTTGGCATTTTTCGTGTTTTGTTGCCTCACAACGTGGAATTAACATGGATTTGCATCATTTAACTTACAGAACATGCCCACAACTTTGAATATGTTTTTTTTATTGTGAAGCAAACAACAAATAGCACAAAATAACAGAAACAGTCAATGTGCATAACTATTCACGCCCTAAAGTCAATACTTTGTAGAGCCACCTTTTGTGGCAATCACAGCTCCAAGTCGCTTTGGATAAGTCTCTATGAGCTTGCCACATCTTACCACTGGGATTTTTGCCCATTCCTCCTTGCAAAACTGCTGCAGCTCCTGCAAGTTGGATGGTTTGCGCTTGTGAACAGCAATCTTTATGTCTGACCACAGATTTTCTATTGGATTGAGGTCTGGGCTTTGACTAGGCCATTCCAACACATTTACATGTTTCCCCTTAAACCACTCAAGTGTTGCTTTAGCAGTGTGTTTGGGGTCATTGTCCTGCTGGAAGGTGAACCTTCATCCTAGCCTCAAATCACGCACAGAGTGGTACAGGTTTTGCTCAAGAATATCCCTGTATTTAGCACCATCCATCTTTCCCTCAACTCTGACCAGTTTCCCAGTCCCGGCTGCAGAAAATAATTTGAACAGCATGATGCTGCCACCACCATGTTTCACAGTGGGGATGGTGTTTGCGCCAGCCATAGCGTTTTCTTTGATGGCTGAAAAGTTAAATTTTAGTCTCATCAGACCAGAGCACCTTCCTCCACACATTTTGGGAGTCTCCCACATGCCTTTTTGCAAACTCAAAACGTTCCATTTTGTTTTTTGCTGAAAGTAATGGCTTTCTTCTGGCCACTCCGCCCTAAACCCCAACTCTATGGAGCGTACAGCTTATTGTTGTCCTATGTACAGATACTCCAGTCTCTGCTGTGGAACTCTGCAGCTCCTCCAGGGTTACCTTAGGTCTCTGTGCTGCCTCACTTGATTAATGCCCTTCTTGCCCGGTCCGTGAGTGGGCGGACGTCTTTTTTTTGGCAGGTTTGCTGTTGTGCCATAGTCTTTCCATTTGGCTATGTTAGATTTGATGGTGTTCCTGGGGATCATCAAAGATTTGGATATTTTTTTATAACCTAACCCTGACTTGTACTTCTCAACAACATTGTCCCTTACTTGTTTGGAGAGTTCCTTGGTCTTCATGGCAGTGTTTGGTTAGTGGTGCCTCTTGCTTAGGGTTTGCAGCCTCTGGGGCCTTTCAAAAAAGGTGTGTATATGTAATGACAGATCATGTGACACTTAGATTGCACACAGGTGGACATCATTTCACTAATTATGTGACTTCTGAAGGTAATTGGTTGCACCAGAGATTTTTATGGGCTTCATAACAAAGGGGGTGAATACATACGCACATGCCAATTTGCTGTTTTCTATTTCTAAAAAAATGTTTTATGTATATATTTTTCTCACTTCACCAACTTAGACTATTGTGTTTTGATCCATCACATATAATTCAGATTAACAAAACATTGAATTTAAGGCTGTAATGTAACAAAATAGGTAAAAAGTCAAGGGGGGTGAATACTTTAGCAAGGCACTGTATGTGCTATGTATTGCTGCTGACATACAGACAGGAAGCTGCAAGGAGATTGGCTGAGCAAGTGACAGCAGGTAAATAGTGAGCTAATAGTGTTCTGCTGATGCTGCATGCTGATTGGGTGGGGATCAGGGTCTGTGTAGACATCCCCTGGATGTGTCAACATAATCATTAGAGGGATTTTTATGTATATATATATATATATATATATATATATATATATATATATATGCTATATGAGATGTGCTGTATACACATAAGCTGCTTTTTGCCTAAGGATTGCATAAATGTATTAATACATGAAACGTGGATATGCCTTTAAGCTTACAATAAACTTGGCCATTAGGTATAATAACACTTCATGATTGCTTTGTATACTTACTGGAGGAGGCTTACTAAGAAGCTGCTAATGGTGTTCTGATTAAAATATAAACTATTATATTGTTAGAAGATAAGTTTGCATTGCATAACAAGGTATATTTGTATATAATGATAATCCCTTTATACTTTGAAAGAGATCCTCTTGCGTTTTCATACACTCAAGGGTGGAGCTACCAGGGATGCAGATGGTGCAATGCACCAGGGCCCTCCTCAGTGCTGTTTTTTTTGTTTTTGCATTTAATAAAAAAAAGAGAGCAAAGGAGACAGGGATGGGTACTATGTGAGGTAGGTGTTGTTATAGGAAGGGGGCCTAGGGAGGTGCGCTAAGTGAATTTGTACCAAGTGGCCCAGAGTGAAAACTCTTTTACAATAAATCCTTGGGGGGGGGGGGGGGGTTGATTTTGTTTTGGCACCAGGGCCCTCCATTCTCTAGCTCCGCCACTGTGTACACGTGCACTGCATGTTGTGTGATTAATTTTTTAAAGTTACAGAATAAAGAATAGAGCGAGGGATGCTTACTTTACTTATTTCCCACTGCTGAATATGCAGTAAAGCAGTAAAAAATATTGAACTGACTTTGACTGGCTACTTTTTGCATACTGTTGTAATTCTAGCAAAAAAGTGCTCCTGATATTTTCAAAGAAAAATGGTGTAAAAGTGATTCCTTTAATGGCTAATTGAGGAAAAGTAGATTGCTACCTTTTGAGTCATTATGATCCCTTCACCAGGCTCGGGTTCAGAAAAAGTGCGCTTTTAAATTCATGATAGGCAATCTGAATATTTAGTGTACCTTTAAATTGTTAAATTAGTGAATGGAAAATTTAAAAAAAGCTATGCATATATTTCCAGTTTGACATAACAATTCCCAGCTGGGAACAAACAGTAGAAAATCAAATACAGGTTCTAGAAAGATTAGGGACCTAGTCCTACAGCCTGTGTAAATTATTGCATGTAATAAGTGTCACTGTCAACACACCAGATCTATAAATCAGGAGATAATTAGGTGCAGAGAGAATCTGTAACTAACTCATCAAAGTGATAAATATATCTCCAGGCTAGGAACAGGCATCCTTGTTGTTTATAAACAGACATAACCCACATAGCATAAAGTAGCCGGCAGTGCTGAGAGCTGGAGTGGGAGGGGACAGTATAGAAAAGAATACATAAGAACAGGAAACCCCTACTGTGTCACGGAGCACAAGGCCGACTGACCCAGACACGTATCATCCAGTTGTATTCTTCATTGTATACTACAGCAACCTGTATGTTATTTGTACAATATATACATTAACTTTACATTATAACCTTCATGGTTACTTTATTATATAATGCAAGTATTTCTAAAAATGTATTTATGTTAAGGCCTACATTCCCTAAAAGCCCAAATACCAGATAAATGTCTCAAGGCACATTTTAGGCAACATAGAACTTGTTCTGTTGTCTCCAAATAATCATTAGGATGTCTTTATGGGTCTTAGGGTACTCCAGGTGTGGATCACTAACACAATATGCCTACCACACTCCTCTATCACACCCAAACTCTTTTGATAGTAGGTTTTTACTCTTGTACGGTGCTTTGCAAACAAGCAATATGTGCGTTTTTAAGCTCAAAAACAGGGCCCTCCATTCTTATGCAATGTGTTAATTTTGTTTTTGCCTTGAAATATGCCCAGTACAGCGTTACGGAATATGTTGGCGCATTACAAATAAAGGATAATAATAATATGATGATCACCATTATGTCATTGACAATGGGTAATTTTTCTGGCATTATGGAGATTGTCTGTCCTTGCTGGGACATAAAATGATTTTGTAATAGCACGAGTGATATAAGACTAAGGAGTGAGCACTATCCCACAGGACAATTTATTTCGTTTTTGTCAACAAATAACCTTTAAGGTCTTCCTGAACTATATCGAAGTGAACTCCTTACCTATTACTCGTTATGTATTTTCTTAGGTTAGAGTAGTGATATAACATACACAATTTTAAGAGGCTGAAGCACGTGTGGGGTTTTTGCTGTTTCTCCCATGTAAGTTGGAGTTGACTCTTATTATAATGCCGTCCTATTTTTATGGGTGGTGGTACACTGATATGTTAGAGGTCATTTCAATTCAGAAGTGGTACAACTGCCCAAATTCAAGAGAATGCACTCTGAGCAAGCACTGTTCCTTAAGGAGCGATCTTTAAGACTGTGATCAAATTACATACACATTACAGGCTGGTGAGATTAACTATAGTACATTACAAAAAAAAAATAGAAGTAAACTTAAACATATTTAGGAGCCAGAAGTAATATTTTAAAAGCTTGGTCTCCTACGCTTCTAGTGTATTTTCAATCCTGCATGAATATACTCCTAGATCCCGACTGACTCCATAGTTTTGTGTATTTTACAAGACATACAGTAAATGAAGTTGTTCATGCGATGTGTCCTCAAGCCTCATCTTAATGATGGCAGCACTGCCTCAAATAACTCTATTCATACAAATGAACACTTAAATACTGATACTTGTTTCCCTTAGCAATGCTTATTTCCTCAGACAGAAAGTGGAAAAATACAGAAAAATTATACTGGTGCCTACTGAGCATTTATGAAATTACATACCGAGCCACAATGACACTACACTGAATTCTTTATATTATGAGCTGATTAAAAATAGACCTCCCAGTATGAGAGAAGCACTGCCACCAGCACCACATTCAGAAACCTTTTGTCCAATTGATTCATTGAAATGGAAGAAAAACGCACTGTACTTTTGAATTAAAATATACCATTTATAAAGTAAAAAAATAAAATAAAAAAAATGCAAAAGTTATTTTTTTTATTTATTTTTTTCCCATTTGTCCTTATACATATCTCGAGATTTCCCACTGTAATGGTCATTTTACTCCCCCCTCCCCATCACAGAAAGAAATCTCTCCTCGGTGGTGCCTGTACAGAGCCTGTCCCCAGCTGGAATGACAGTCCTACGGCAGTGACTGTGTTCTCACTATAGCCCTGTCACTGAGCAGTTATTGATGGGCTGCCCCTGTATTGTATGTTCAGTCCTATTGAACACTGGAGAGATCTGGTGAGCAGTTTATACTCCTTTCTCCTATTCAGCTAAAGATGCCCATATTTAAAAGAGGCAGAATAATAGACTGGGGGAGTTACGATTGAGGTGGGACCAGCCATATATCTGCAAATATTCCCAGAGGTTTTATCAGATGGTACAAGGTAGTAAAGATAAAAGCGCTGCGAGCTGTAGACAAATGAAATCAGGATAACACAAGCAGATGCCCAATTTAAAAGAGGCAGATGCAGTACGGAAATGTAATTATACAGTGTAAAAAGGGGCAGGTTTATTCCCACCCTGCTACTTAGGTTGCATATCCTAACGCCTCTTACCAAACCATGGCAAAATGTGTTAAATCTAAGGAAAAAAACAAAAAGCAATTTGTTCTCTGGTAACTTAATTGCTATTTAAAAAAAAAAAAAAAGATTGGTTGAGATAGTAAAGGACCTCTGTAGATTAGTTACAGACTAAAAACATTTTCCGCTATATAAGTGAAGGACAAAAAGCTTCACCCCAAAACATGCTAGTGCATGGACACTGCCATGATACAAAATGGTTCATTTTCAAGGTTCAAGGGAGAGGTTACAGAACATAGAAAGCAAGGCTTAACATTATATTTGCAAGCTGCTTCTACTGAGCCTATAGGAGGGAGAAGGTGTACTGTGATGAAATATTGTCTTATCTCCAAGAAATTCCCTTCTCCTTCACTCCTTTTTCAATCTTGAATAATGATAAAAATTAGGAGAATACTCCCACTCAAACTCCAAGCCAACAGAAAGTTTATATATATATATATATATATATATATATATATATATATATATATATATATATATATATATATATATATGAAGGCCTCACTTCTGAGGTGTGAAATCTTTTATAAGGGTTAATAAGGGATAATATATAAGAATATGTCTATTTGAACACGATTATAAGTAGGAGTCAACATGAGGGATAGGTCATGTCAAACCAACCTCATTAGTTTCAATTAGTAGGAACTTCAATCAGGGCAGCTCAGTGGATGTAGTCTTTTTGGATTTTGCAAATGATTTTGATGCAGTGCCACATGGAAGACTATTGTGCAATCTAAGGAATGCAGGAATCACAGTAAATATGTCCTCATGCATTGAGAGCTGACTAAAAGACAGGAAGCAAAGGGTTGTTGTAAATGTAACATACTCCGATTGGACTAATGTGGTAAGTGAAGTTTCATATTGTTTCAGTATTAGGTCCTCTCCTTTTTAATATATTTATTAATGACTTAGTATTGTCTCCATTTTTGCTGATGACACAAAGTTGTGCAAGGTAATAAAATCAGAAAATGGTGTACTTTCACTCCAAAGGGATTTGTATAAATTACAGAAATTGGCAATTAAATGGCAGATGAGATTGAATATGAATAAATGTAAGGTTATGCATATGGGAAGGAAAAATAGCCATGCAATTTATAATCTGAATGGAGTAAGTCTTGGGGTATCAGATATTGAAAGAGATTTGGGAGTACTTGTGGACAACCACCTAGGTAACAGAGCACAATGCCAAGCAGCAGCTGCAAAGGCACAAATATTAGCTTGTATTAAGAAGGGTATAGAAGCCAGGGAAGCAAATATAACTCTGCCACTATACAAATCCCTAGTACGCCCTAATTTGGAATATGGACTACAGTTTTGGGCACCACTTCATAAAAAGGGGACATTTTAGGGCTGGAAGAAGTGTAGAGAAGGGCAACAAAACTAATAAGGGGAATGGAGGGGCTAAGTTATGAGGAAAGACTAACCAAATAAATGTATTTTGTCTAGAAGGTCTAAGAGGAGATATGATTACCTTATATAATACATCCAGGGTCAATATAAAGCTTTGTCAAGTGAACTTTTTCTGCCAAGAGGACATCTTTTGAGGTTAGAAGGAAGACAATTACTCCTTACAGAAAGAAAAGGGTTCTTCGCAGTAAGAGTGGTTAAACTGGAATTGTATCCTGGATAACTGGAGGAGTAGAGATCCATTTAGGAATTTGGTTACCAGTATTTGGGGTCAGGAAGAAATTTATTTTTTTCCTCCTTATGAGACAATTGGCCATGTTTCAATTGAATTTTTATGTTTGACCTTCTCTGGATCAATTGTCAGTTAACAATTAAAGGCATAGTTAAGTTTTCTGGATTAGAATGAATGCATCTAATAGAGGAGAATCAGTAGTGCATGAAAACATTTTTGGGGGGAAAACAAATCCCCCAAAAACATGAATAAACTTACCCTGATGTTAGCAAAATGTCTTTCTGGCAGTTGAATTGGAGAGTAAACACCCTCTAAAGGCCCCAGATAAAAAATTAGCAACATTATAGCAGCATCCAAGCATCTTGTCACTGCAGCAAAGCATCATGGGATTTATAATCTGGCACATATCCATGTAGGAAGGTGCTATGCATTTCCATATAAGATTCTCTATCTCTCTGCAGCACATTCCACTTCAATTCTCTACAGCTCAAAGAATAACAGAGTTTGCATATAAAATACATTTAATACTGCTATATCGAACACTGACTGCAGTGGATTCAGCCTTGGTTATCACTTCTGCTCATGTAATTGGATACAACAGGCAGATTGAACTGGATAGCCATTTGGTGAGTAACTAACAGGCTAAAATCCCTACTTGAATGCTGTGCTGTTATAGGCTAAGACGGTTGCTGACATACAGCCTTATTAAATTGCGATTGGGCCACTTGAATTGGGCTCCGTATAAGCACAGAGCATATTTTTTTTACAGAAGTTTTTAGTTAATGAACTTCTATCCAAAAGCAAGGTCTTCACCAACTAAAAACATATGTAAAAAAATATGCTCTGTGCTTATATAGTAGCCCTATTCAATTGGCCGAATTGCAATTTAAAAAGGATGATAGGCAGCTCAGATATCCCTCAATCTGAGCAACCAGATTGGTCCAAATTGTTCAAATGTAATATCTATTTCAGCCATATAGAACACTCAAAAACCCTAGTAAAGCTGCAGTGAGTGCAGCACTGCCATTTTTTTTAATAAGGACCCTTTTCTGGCTCAGAAGATGAGGACCATTAGTTTTAATCAAGACAAAAGAGGACCAGAATATCTTCAATTAAGTTGGATACCTGTCTAGTCCAGTGCAGAAAAGTGGGGACCAGGCCACTGATGATCATTGCTGGATGAGTAAGTATTATTAATTATTTTTATTTTACAGGTTTATTTTTATTTTTTATTTTAAAATATTTTTTATATTAATTCTAATTTATTTTTCATTTTAAACCGTAATTATTTTTTATTTTAGTAAATTTATTTTGTTATTTAGTGTTTTTTTAATTAATGATTTTTTTATTTTTTTCAGTACTTTAAATTTATTTTTATTTATTGCTTTATTGTGTGGGGGTTCATTTTATTAGGGTAGTGGCACTTCATGTATTAATTTAGTTTACCATGGGGGTCTGTATAGACCCCCATAGGATGGGGCTAATTGATTAGGTGCCATGGGGGTACTTAAAGTGCCCCTGTGGCATTGGTTAATTATATAGATGCAGCGGGTCTTTTAAGGAAGCAAGGCATGGGGTTAATTATTTAAATGCCTCAGATGTCTGATTGGGACTCCCTGGCAAGGGTTAATTATTCAGGTGATGCGGGTGTCCTTGATGGACCCCCGCGGCAGGAGTGAATATTTTTTATACAGATTAGTGTCTCTTTAAGTGGAACTCAGCAGTGTTTTAAAAATAATTTGCGAGTGCTGTTTAGTACCCGTACATTTTTCTTCAATTATGGGTCTGCCGTAATTTGCTAGTGCCCAGTAAAGTCTGATTTGAATAATAATATTTGGGCAGTGCAAAAATTGATGCAAAATGTTGCTGATATTTGCGGCTTTGTCTTGACGCAGTCACTCGTAGTAGTTCTCTTGCAATGATTTTGTGACGTGGGAATAGAATAGCATGAGACATTTACTTTAAACACAGTGTAATATAGGGGAATAGGGCTCCATGTTACTGAGTAGTCACTGCCAAAGTCATAAGAATTATAATATGCTACAAAAATATTGGCAAGCTTTTTAAAAAATGTTTAGTTTCCACTTTTTAATTAAAATGTTTGCTGAAAAAATAACAACGTGGCAATATGAAATTATAATAATTTAGCTACCCTGCTTATCCCTAATGTTTATTTGTTAAGTATGGTTTCAATGCATGCAGATATATTTATAGTATGTCAATCCTTATGACTTTAATTGTGGTTAATCAGTATTACAGGTATACCACTCTTAAAGCTACCAGTTTTAGAGTTGATTCGCTATAGAGTTGTCTTCCCTGCCACAGTAGATTGAGGGGAGAAGGTTATACTGGATCATACACTTATATAGAATTATCTTATTGGTTGACTATTTAAAGAGACAGTCTTTCAATAGAAGTGAATCCAAATTTAACATGGAAGATAGGGATAGGGGAACTCATAAAAAATACACAATTTCATAAAAAAATACACAATTTCAATTGAAATTTAAACTTTTTTTGGTTTTATATAACACTAACACAAACTGAACATTAGCAGACTAGGACAGCAGAAGGTTATACTGGATCATACACTTATATAGAATTATCTTATTGGTTGACTATTTAAAGAGACAGTCTTTCAATAGAAGTGAATCCAAGTTTAACATGGAAGATAGGGATAGGGGAACTCATAAACAAATACACAATTTCATAAAAAAATACACAATTTCAATTGAAATTTAAACTTTTTTTGGTTTTATATAACACTAACACAAACTGAACATTAGCAGAATAGGACAGCAGAAGGTTATACTGGATCATACACTTATATAGAATTATCTTATTGGTTGACTATTTAAAGAGACAGTCTTTCAATAGAAGTGAATCCAAGTTTAACATGGAAGATAGGGATAGGGGAACTCATAAACAAATACACAATTTCATAAAAAAATACACAATTTCAATTGAAATTTAAACTTTTTTTGGTTTTATATAACACTAACACAAACTGAACATTAGCAGAATAGGACAGCAGAAGGTTATACTGGATCATACACTTATATAGAATTATCTTATTGGTTGACTATTTAAAGAGACAGTCTTTCAATAGAAGTGAATCCAAGTTTAACATGGAAGATAGGGATAGGGGAACTCATAAACAAATACACAATTTCATAAAAAAATACACAATTTCAATTGAAATTTAAACTTTTTTCGGTTTTATATAACACTAACACAAACTGAACATTAGCAGAATAGGACAGCACTGATGTCAGCCCCCAAGCCACTGCTGGGATGTGACGTTCCCTGCTGCTTCCTGTGTGTAGTGTACTGCTGCCATAGCACCTAATGTCACACTACATATCCCAGGATGCTTTGCAGCACAAACAGAGTTTAAATCAAATGTTTCAGCTAACCTGATTGACCAAAACAAATTATGAAATGAATGCTAATTTTGCCTGGGTTTGGATGGGGCGTTAATCTTAATTTTCAACTATAAGAAATTACAAGACATTTTGCTAACTTCAAGGTAAGTGTTTGAATGTTTATTTTGGTATTTTTTTTATGCAAAAATAATATTTTCATACACTATTAGTTCAGTTGCATTCATAATCCTGGAAACTTAGATATGCCTTTAATGTATGGTATTACACTGCCTCTAAACTGAGTTGTAAGAATTTTGGTTAGAATTAATCAACTAACTGGCTTGCAGGGTTTGGGTTTGGGGAGAATTTGGATGAGCTTCAATCTTAAGAAGGAGCTCGGAGGATAGGTAACTTACACACCATCCTCAGCCAGGTCAGCAGCTGGAAGTGAGGTCTCACATGGCAAAAAGAGGAATGAACAAAAGGGAAGGTGATCTAGCTGGAAACTTATCAGTGTGGTGTGACACTTTGATAGAAGTGATGAGTGAGGTCTCTATGTTGGTCAATCTAAATTCAGAACTACAAACAAGAGACAGACCTCCGGTCTTCGAAAGCAAACATGATAGAATTCCGATTGTGGGTTGCAGTCAATATGAACCCTGTGTGAACACGTGAGAACCACTCTAAGAGTAGCTCCCTGCCAACAGCTCAGAGGAGTTTATGACTTATGAGTTTATGACTTTTTTATGACTGAGTTTATGAGAAATATGTAAAATAAATCTATGGTGAAAAGAGCTCCAAAAATGAGAGATTGTTGGAATGAGAAAAGGCGACCAGTTCATAGTTGATGTGAAAAAGACTATAAAGACTTTATCTACATAAATTGTTGCATTTGCAAAAATTATTTTATGGATACAAAAAAAGACAAATGTTTGAGCTTCTCATGGTGGCATTACATACAACGTTAAATGTGGAAGTAAGGAAATGTACACTATTGCAAACTTAGATAAGAAGAGTATTTAAAGTTACAAAGCAAAAAGTCAATTTATTAAATACATTTAAAATACTCATATAAATACAATTAGTTGTTATTAAAATATTGAATCAAAATGTTAGATAATTGAGCTTAAATGTTGAGTCTTATAAGCATACATTACTGTGACCAAATTGACCAAAGTGAATTTTCTTTGGTCAAACGAACGTATCCAGTCTATAAGATTGCCCTTTTATACTCCTAGCATCAGTAACACTATCCTAAATAACGTAACATATATTTTTTATTATTGCCGTTGTTAACCTTGTGTTATATCCCAAATTATTCAAGTTGCTTGAGGGATAAAAATAACCCAGATTGGATCATTTTCATTAGCATACTGGCAGGATAGCTGAACAAGATAATATCAGAGTTTATGAAGATCAAACAAACTTTTTGCAAGAAAATTATTTTTTCATTGATTATGTATGATTTGTATGCATATATTAATAAATGACAATATAAATGTATTTTACATTGAGATAACTAATGGATTATATAGTCCCGGTGTCAGAGTTTTATCATCAACTTATATGCGGAAGGATATTCATTCAGAGTTAAGTTGGCTCTTTTTAAACAAAGTCTTGAAAGAGATAAGAATATGAATTTTCTGATGTGAGGAAAAGCATTCTAGAGCAATGGTTCCAAAACCCCTCCTAATGACCCACCAGACAGGCCAGGATTTAGGTCAAACACTGTGTGAATACACGGGTGAAGCAATTGGAGACTCCACAGTCTGTTGAATACTAGTTGTCTGACCTTTGTTCAGTGTTTGCCTTGGAATGGTCAGTGAGAAAGGTTTTAGGCTCTAGAATTATATGGAACAGTAAGGAGAAAGAAAAAGAAGAGCTGCAGATATAGTTTGCCTTTTATTAAAAATATATACAGAATAGGGAACTTGTGAGAGGCATTTATACTCCGATAATTTTATCAAAAACACCCAAAGCCTTCAACTAGGTTTAATGGGCCACATTTTGAAGTCTCAAATCCAGTTTGGACTTTCTTATTGTTTCATAGAAATAACAAAGTACTGTAAGTATATTATTACCAGTTAGCTAATATTATTATTATGGGGAAAAAAATAGATTGACAACTATGGGGCGGGGATAATAGTGACATCACACATGACATCACTGATACGCCTGCCCAATTCAATCAATTCATCACAAGCACTCAACCAGCAATACACTGGCTATGCTGAACCTGCCTACGAATATTCCCATTGCAACCACCCATTCCATCTACCAATCTACCGATTGCATGTAACCATCCACCTACTTATTCCATCTACCCATTCCATTTACCTATCTATCCATCTCATCTACCTATTCTTTCTGTCTGTCCTGTATAGAAGAAAACCCTCATCACACAAAGGCAATACATACTAAAAAGGTCAGGGCATCTCACTCTCAAAGAGTCATACAAAGTATTTGATATTATGGTGTAACAATGACTTTTATCAATGAAACTATCATACCGAGTTACATAGTTACATAGTAATTGAGGTTGAAAAAAAGACTTTCAGTCCATCATGTTCAACCTTTTAAGATCTCCTCTGATCTGCAATATGCAGATTAGTTGTTAATTGAGTTTTATGTCGGTTAGTACTCAATTAATATTACAGCACAGCTTTTGAAATCTGAGATTTACACATATCCTATAAATATTTTCCCAGCTTCCCATGTGTAATGTTGAGATATCTCAATGGATATGCCTTCAACAGCCAATCAGAGTAAGATTGCCCATAGATGCAGCCTGGAGTTGATTTGCTGGTGGAGGCCTAGCAGACACCTTGGTCCCACCAGTAGGCACACACACAGACACAGATCAGGTCTCCCAGTAGGTGCACACTATAATAATAATAACCTTTATTTGTAACGAACACACACACATCAGTGCCACATAATAGGAAAACATACAGAGCAGGTTACCCTAGAAGACACACATGCACAGAGTATGTTCTTCCAGTAGGCACACATACAGTAGGCCCCCAGGAGGGAAACACACAAACATGGTACCTCCAACAAGCATACATACACAGTGGATGCCCCTAGGATTTGCTCTGGAGGGAAGTAGAGACATCTTTGTTGTTGTTTGGTTTGCTCAGTCATGTCCGACTGTCTGTGACCTCATGGACTGCAAGACACCATGCTGATCCACTTGGTATTCATGGCAGAGATACTGGAGTGGGTTGCCAGTTCCTTCTCCAGTAGGCCACAGCATACAGCTGATGGTAACCCAGGAGACATCTTAGGATATGGCAAGTTTTTGATTTTGGCATAAAGGCACATTTATAAAATCCAGACATATTCTGTAAAGAAACAAGCATGGGTGCTTGCTTAAGGACTACTCAGAGCCCAGGGGGTGGCAGTGAAGAAGTACACAGCTCCCTTGCACATCCTTATTGTGAAATATCAATGTTATGCGTTTCACAGGAAAGGGGTTAAAAAATGCTTGTTAGCAGTTCTTCATGACAACTTTTTGTGCCCATTCCACAGAACAGGGCGACTAGCTGCCAGCTTCAGTGCCTCACAGAAAGCCTGCCAATAAAGAAGAAATGTCCTAATTATATAAATAAGATGTCCATAGCTAGTAACAGAGTATGATTGATTTTCTTCCCTGTGCTTGCCAGTCATGCTATTTATACATTAAAGACAGTAAAGATTTTATTTTTGTCTTCCTTCATTGTCTCTGACATGTAATCTGGGCTATGAGTGCTGTAGCAGTTTGGTATTTCTTTTGGATTTATATCTTCTTTTGTATTAAATGTTCTTGCACTATCTAGTATACTACATATGATATATATATTTTGATTGCCAATGTCTATTGAAAATCATCATTATCTACTATGAAGCAGAAAATATGCTGCATTCTATCTATTATATTTACGAAAGTTTTAAGTTTCAACAATTTTAAGGTACAAACAATTAAATATGCACAAAAAAGAAAAAAAATAGTTAATGTAGGATAATTATTCAATATTTAGTGACACAATACAAATAAATGACAAATTGTCACTTCATCGTGTCCTCCTTCTTGTGTGACATCACTACAAATTGAATTCACAGACCATGAAAAACTGAATGACTCAAAACTGGAAGCTATTGAATTATTATTTCTGGTCATTTTAAATGCACTAAAAAGTAATGAGTGATATTCTTAAAGGGACTCTGTCAACTGAAATATTTTCTTAAACATGAATACACTGTATTGTACATCGTTGAAACAATATTGTTCTTAAGATATAGATCATTGCCTTTGTGGCTAAAAATAATCTAAACATGTTGCCTTGCAGTTACATTCAGATCCATTCACACTAATCATGGACGCCAATAACAAGTTAACATACTGAACTTCACATTAGTATAGAGACATGAAGGTAACATGGCGTGTAAGAATTCAATAAAATCTAAAATGTGGGAAAAGGAACGGCAGCCTTCCCTAACCTTTTAAATCTATATATTTTCTGGCCTTATTTTTTCTAATTGCTAATTTTTATATAGGAATTGTTTTTTTTTTTGTCATTTGGATTTGTTGTTTTCACCAAATGGACTTTTGATTGCTTTTTGTTATACCACCTTGTTTGTTTTATCTGATTCTGGACGCCAACTTTTAACTCTTAGTAGAGGTTTTGGCCACCTATTCTGATCATTCACACACTTTGGGCTTAGTATCCCTTAGTGAATGAGATCAAGTCTCAGAGACCATAAGGTGGACCTCTATCCTCCAGCAGAGTTATACTGTGAATATCAGATATATACAAGGTGTATTTTATCTTTGGGATTATATTCTACCATTCGGCTAATAAGGATTGCAATAAGCGAATGTGGAAGATCAAAGTATAATCCTATGTGCATATAAGATACCTCTTATATAGAGGGTTATATATGTGAGTGTCCATTTTTTATGCCTGTATACTTAGAAATAAAACTATATTGATTTACACTAGGAAGTGGAGTGCTCTCTTCCCCTCTTTTTTGCTTTTCTACAGTATGACTCTGTGGTGACCAGAGTAATTGGAAATAGCTGCCTCACAATGAAATAAGACCGATCTACCAAGTGCATCTACGTCTCTTTATATTAAATTTTTGAGAGAAAGTATCAGCAAGAGAAAGAATTTGAAACTTCAATTAAAGTACAAATAACAATTCTTTCTGGATTCACTTAAGTACTGCTTTTATTATTTGTATTCTATTGTATTTTTTTGTATTTGTCTTGTACCTTTTTTACTTATTTTGACTATTATGTTGACACATTGACACAGATTTGGATGTAATTATCATTATTATTTCTCAAGACCAGGTGTACAGATCTTTTGGAGACTTGTTGCCCTTATATGTATGTGTATGTATATATTTGTGCATATATATGTGTATATATATATATATATATATATATATATATATATATATACATACCTCTGATTCTCTTTATTTACTCATTTAGACGTCTACTATTTGTATACTAATCTTCTATGACATTGCACCTTCATAATCTTTAACCTGTTAATTTTATGAATTATATGTTTTTTGGCTATATATATATATTTTGACAATAAGATTTTAGATATTTATAGAATTCACCATTTAGTGTATGTCACCTTCTCTCTGTATATTTAGGCGCTATAGTAATATCTAGGTCCCCTCAGGTAGGGAATCCTAGGTTTTATTGTTTTACATTTTTATATAGAGCAAACTGAAGGTGCTTATGTAAAGGTTTGTTTAGTCGTTCAGTCATATCTGACTCTCCGTGACCTTAATGACAGCAGCACAGCAGAAACATCTGTCAGCCACTGTCCATCTGAGCTCAATCAAGCTCATGTTAATTGCTTCAGTGATGTCATCTATCCGTCTCTGCCTTTTTGTGTGTCTTCAATCTTTCCCAGCATCAGTCTTCTCTATGGAATCCTACCATCTCATGATATGGCCAAAATATTTGAGCTTCAGCCTCATGATCATACCTTCCGGTGAACAGTTTGTCTTGATTTCCTGTAGTATTGATTTATTGGATCTTCTTGCAGTCCAAGGGACCCTAAGCAATTCTACAACGTTCAAACTTCTTTATGGTCCAGTAACACCGAATGTTACTACTGGGAATATCCTAGTTGTAACTATACAGACCTTTGTTGATAGTGCAATATCTTTATTTTTTACTAGCTTGTCCAAACTTGCCATAGCTTTCCACCCCAGAAGCAAATGTCTTTTAATTTCATGACTACAGTCACCATCTGAGAGATTTTGGATCCCAGAAAAATAAAATCCTCCACTTCTTTCCCATCTATTTGCCAGGAACTGAGATTGCCGTTTGCCATGATCTTCTTTTTTTAACGTTGAACATAATACTAACTGTTATGCAGAAAAATATAAAACAAATAATTAGGACTAAATTGAACATATAATCTTGTGTTTTAAGTATCAGCATCAAATAAAAAAAGACTACAATATCAGTTACTTGCTTCTATTATTTAAACAGACACAGAATATCTTGGATAAATAGGGAAATAAGTACAATTTAATGTTCTTGAATAAGGTGATTATCACCCTAAACTTACATACAAGTTTGTAGCTGTAAATCAGCCTTTCTGGTGAATCCACCAAGCACGTGCTTTTATCATTTCTGTAGTGTAGAGTACTAATTACTGCTAATTTCTCCATGCCTTATGTTCAGCATTTTATGAGAAAAGGTGTAGAGTCCCAGCTTAATTACAGCAATGATGGGAAACCTGTATCACCTTAGAGGCTGCAAATGTGTCTTTAAAGGGTGGTGTAGTGTGTTTAACCCTTTTGTTGCTCAAATAGCAAAAATGTAAAATCACTGTGGGAAAATGTAGAGTGGATTAATAGAAATAGAGGGATAGATATTGGAAGTTTTCTGTAGGGGAAGACGCTGTGCCGGTTGTGTGGAGATGAGTGGACTGTGATGCCTTTCAACTTTAGAGAACAGGCTGAGGGAATATGACAAATACCTGAGGTTAATTATTGGCTCTCCATCCCCTGAATAATGTATTGTCTATGGATTGGGAGCCGCCCAGGGGGAATGCTCTCCATACAGTCATATACTTACTAGTGCAAGGTAACTAGAAAGTGTATTTGTGTACACTGCTAGCAGCTAATGTTATACTACTTCCTGCTACTAATGTGCATTTTACAGGGTACTCTCAAAAGATTTTCATTTTGGTACTTCTCCCTGGGCAGCATGAAGCATTTGGCTTTATCAGGTTTTTGTAGCGGTCTTTCTGTTGCAGAAGACTTTTGTCTGTGCTGTATATGAAGTGAATGGAAGATGGTCACACATCGTTGGGAGGATATCTCCTAGTCTCAGTCCTGTGAAAAGAGTGGACAGAAGATTTGTATCTGCACACAGAGGAGACAACTTGTCTCTGCACCCGTACACTGGATCACAGAGCTGTCTCCACACATTCATTACATTGTGCTGATTACATTTACACAGGTCATAACCTGTATTATATATCACCATGGTAACCTTCAGCACTGGGAGAATACACTGGGAATGCTACAACATGAATACAGCATGTCTCATAGATATGTAATATGGCTGCCAACTAGAAAGGAATAACACACGCATGTATGACAACACACAGAAAGCACTTCATCCCACACAAAAGGCATTCTACATATCATACAGAACTGCATGGTGTAACATGGATGCATAATACAACACAATAGTTGGATACAACATGGAAAACACATAATAAAGCATCATAATGAAACACACAGAATGCATTCTGTATGGCAGCATAAACACTGTATAATAGCACACTGAGCATCACATAGCTCTGCAGCAAGATGTGGTGAATACTGAATACATGTACAGCAAAAGACTACTTGCAAATGCCTTGAACTCATAAATTTGGCTTCAGGTGTTTTTTGTTTTTTTTTATAAATGTTTATATGCATTCTATTCTCAAGAGTTCATTAGTGCCAATCACATATATAGTTGTGAGCATACGAGTCGTTGCTCACGCTTGTGGGCTCGCGCAGCAAGCCGCGGCCCTCGTGAAGTGAGGGTCTTAGTTGCTGGCAAGGAGCGCCGAATGCGCTCCTTGCCAGCAACTGCGACCCTCGCAAACTTTACGTCTTAACGCAAACAAAATACGAGACGCCTTACGACACATTACGACCTCGCAAAAAACGTCCGCAACACGCACACATGAAAACATAAAAAATACAACAAATACACACAACAAGTACATAAAAAGCTTACCTACAGCAAGAGGGAGCATCCAGGACCTCAAAAACTAAAGTTACACCTCAATTTAAATGAAATTAAAGCAGTTTAGACACTAAAAAATTATTTAAGCGAGAGAAAAAATGGCCGCCGAACAAAATGAAAACGAGGCTACAGGTCCCTAAACACGCAAAACACCACCATAAACACGCAAAACAGCTACGGATATTCCGACAAAACTTGCAAGACATAGAAAACTAATATTAACTAAAACTTGCACGACATCGAAAATGAACGATGCTACATCAGCCACATTATATACACCAAACACCCTGAGCTCACTTACAGTTTCATTGCCGTCATTTTTTGACGGGCAATATTCTAGTAAGTAATATTTGCTGAATATGTAGCAATATTAAGAGTGATTTTAGGTGTGTATACATTTACGAATTGGGCAATTGAATAGGGCCCTGAATGCGTGTTTCCATCAGATATGTATGGCAGAACTGTACTATACGACACCACACAGATCTAAATGGAAGCACATCGAATGGCATCAGATCACTGTAGGATAGCATACAGAATGCATTGCATCATATGGACTGGCATCACAGAGTTACATGGTGAGAAATGGCATCAAAACCATTGTATCTCGGCATACTGAATGGCAGCACAACATAGTTAAGTGGCAATACACAGCATTGCACCACATCAAAATGAATGACAATAAAAATAAAGTGTCATTATAACACAGAGCATTGCTCTGCTATTCTCAGTACTGCATAACAGTAAACTGAATGGGAACAAACAGCACTGTACTGCATCAATCTAAAGGACAAAGTACAACACTGAGCCAACCTGATAATACACTATACTGTACATAACACTGATCTAAATGTTTGGCCTATGATGATTCCAATCAGTTACTGCTAGACTGTTGTAATGTGTTTGTCTATGAGATTAATTTGCAGAATGATTCTCTATGTTCTCTTGATTATTCCTTATCCATTATTTCCTTTCTCCATTAATCCTAGATTTCCATTTTTCTTATCAGTTCCCCTTCCAATAAAGAAGCAGTATAGAGTAAAAAATACCATGACCTTACTAGGTCATAGAATTAGGTAATGTCCAAAATGGATTTCTGTCTTCAGTAATGGTAGTAAGTGGGTATTTGTGACAAGAAAGAGGATAAGTTAAAAGCCGCATTAAATTAGAAGCCCGTAGCGGCAACGTGAGACCCGGCTGCAGGTTTGAAATTTGGCGGAGTTACAGAGCTATTAAATTCGAGCAGGGCGCGAGTTACAGGCTTGAGATGCAAACCCGTAAACCATTTGTCGAACGTTGGATGACCGGCCGTGAACGTGATCAATTAGTCAAATCCGTATTTATGGGTTTAGATGGAGCCAACGGCAACAGAGATCGTCATAATTACGTCACTGAAAAATGGAGGTGGGATTTCAGAGTCTTACAGATTTTAAGGAGTTACGATTGGACCAACATTCAAGAAATAATGCAATATTGCTAAAGCCGTAAATATGATACTCTAGTCCATGCGAGTTCTATTATATGTATTAACACATTGATTGCCGGGATCGATATCACATGGAAATTACACATGAAATAAAGTATTTTATATTGCCGATTTGCGAGCTTGAGAATGTTGTGCTATTAATTCCAATACCTAAAATCACTTTACCTTTTTGCTCATAACCCGCAGATCGGCAGCGTCTTGCTTTACGGGGCCAATTTAATGGCTGAAGAGGAGTTTGTCAAGGGAGTGACTAGGTGACATTTGGAGTGTTTGTGAGTAATATATGTCATTCCTTTTTCCCCATACATTTCTTTTTATTGAAAATAAAATTTACATGACAAATTTCACAGCCCATCAGTAATTCATAGTTCAACAAAAGTTGTACATATAACCAGATCATATAACTTGTCATGAAAAAGAAAGGAATTATCTGTAAAAGTATTTGAGATAAACTACCTCTATTATTCTTTTTTCCATGTATTTATTCATTATCCCCTCTTATATTTTAAACCACTAATCGCCATAATGTAAACATTGAATGAACCCAACATAAGTATTAAACTAAATGTTAATAAAAGACAGTGTTCTATTTTATAAATTCTAGTTCATAAGGTACTTCATAAAAAAAAAAAAAAAAAAAGAAAAAAGGGCCAAACAAAAAACAAACAGGAAATAAATTGTGGTTTATGCCCCCAACACCCAATCTAATTCCCAATATACAGCCTTATTAAATTGCGATTCGGCAAATTTAAAAGGGCTCTATTTAAGCACATAGCATATTTTTTTAAAGAAATTTTTAGTTAGTGAACTTCTATCCAAAAGCAAAGTCTTCACTAACTAAAAACTTCTGTAAAAAAAATATGCTCTGTGCTTAAATAGAGCCCTTTTAAATTTGCTGAATCGCAATTTAATAAGGCTGTGAATTTCCAAACCATAATCCCATCTCCACATCATTACTTTCTTTCTTGTTGAAAATTCCTATTTTGGAAAACTGCTATCATCAAACAATTGTTTCTCAGGAGGCCCCATTTAAAGGTATATAGAAGTTTAATGGATTATGAATGCATCTGACAGAGGAGAATCAGTAGCGTATGCAAACATGTATTGCATGAAAAATAACCCAAAATAAACATTAATTAACTTACCCTGATGTTTGCAAATTTCTTCAGCTTTCTGGCAGTTGATTTTGAGAAGGAATGCCCCCTGAAAGTCCATATTGTTTAGACTAAAGTAGCATAAAATGCATAATTTGTTTTGGGCAATCACAGGAAGCTATAACATTGATGCATTCTCTGGGAGTCAGTTTCTGCAGCAAAGCATCATGGGATGTGCAGTCTTTTCCCCCCACCACAAGAAAGCAAGGAGAATCCCAGGCATTGCTGATGTGGATTCCTGCATTTTGCTGCTGTTGTATTGAAGGTTAGTATAGGGTAGCAAAAAAAAATACCTGAATGTAGTGCTTCTACTGGTAGGTACCAGGTGCATTAATAGGCAGCTCTGGGGTGTGGAAACCACATTTTTTTAATAAAATAAATTTGTATGTGTATAGAATGAATAATGTAAAGTGTTATAGGCAAAATGTGTTAGATTAGAAACAGGGAAAATTCCATATTCCTTAAGTATTATATGTATTACATAACAGACTAGAATGCTTGACATAGTGGTTTTGAATTTCTCGTTAATCTAGATTTATTCGGTACCCACATCAAAAATTCCACCTTGTTTGTTGGATACTGATACTCCATTTATTTGAAACAAACTAAGTATATATTCTGACCTAGGCCAAGCTGAAATCTGTGCTATTTGAGCCACCATAAAGTAATTCCATAAATTAGGTAATGAGAATTTGCCCTCAGATTTATGAAAATGCATTATGCAATTGTTATTAAATTTAGTGTTCTTCTAATATTATCCAGAGCTTGCCTATTTGGTATAAATCCCACTTGATCTGTATGTATAAGAGAGGGGAAAAAATATTCAATCTAGTTGCTAAAACCTTAGTATATATTTTGAAGTCTATGTTCAGCAGTGAAATTGGACAAAAGTTTTTGCAAAGTAATGGGTCTTTATCTTGTTTTGTTATAGCTGTAATAAAAACCAATTGCATTTCATCTGCTATCTCATTTCCTTGTAATATATAATTGTATAACTTCAGTAGATGTGGTATTACTGAAACTATCATTTTTTTTATCACTTGTTAATTCCATATTTTCTGTTTGCATTTGAGGTATAGGGCTATATTGTGGAGCAGATCTCAATCTGGTGGCTAGGAACATATCTGGTTTATTGGCATAATGATATTTACTTTTAGTAACTGTTTCGCTTTATCTGCATCCTCGGTAAGGATAGCATTTATTGGCTGAGTAATTTTCTGAATATTTTTAGCAGTCTTATGTGATACACATCTCTGATTCTGTTAACTAAGGCTCCCATGCTAATCCCTATATTGTAAAATTACACTATGAGCAAAGTAAATTCCTCTAGCTATGTTAATCACCCATGCCGGAAACATTGTGAGAGAACAGCTACGAGTGACCGTGGCAAGTCAGAGCTGAAAATTACGGAAAACTTTTCCATTGAGGTTTGCACTGCCAACAAATAAGTTACTTCAAAATCCTATGCTAATAAGACAAGACTTTATGAATCACTCGCAAAATAGGACAGTGCAGTAACTACAAAAAGCTGAAGAAAATATTACGAGTACCAAAGACCACTCACAAATGGTTTTAAAACCATTGCTGAGTGCCCTAGCAGCAGTTAAAGAGACCGTATAGTATAAAAAAAACAATAGAAAATTATAAATGATCATCATTATTTGACACTTAACAGTTCAACATAAACATATGTGTCATTAAAACATATGATATTGTATTATTATGTCCGTTTCATTATACAATATCAATGGCAGTGAAACGATTCATATAAACGTGTAACATAGGGAAACAAAACTCCTGCAGCCAATTTACGGGTATACTTCAATTTACACAGCTCAATTAGCATGGTGGCCTATATCGTTATACCATGAGCCTCATGTAATTCGAAGGCCGTAACTTATTGAATGTAGTCCGTATGTCTGCGGGCCTCCTCTGAGCCCGCAGGACACTTGAGTTAGGGTTCTATTCAATTCGGGAAGACCGCAAGTTATGGGCTGATAGTGAAATTCGGAAACCATGCCATCGTATGTAACATTTGCGAGTTTGAACAGATCAATTACCCAAGGCCGTAACTCTCGATTTAGAAGCAGCCAATGGAAACAGAGATGGTCATCATTACATCAATGAAAAATGGAGGTTGGATTTCAAAGTCCTACGGGATTCAATTACGAGTTACGATCAGACCCACATTCCTGAATTATTGCAATATCGATAAAACCGCAAATATGATAAATACATATTTAGAAGTATAGCATTGATTTTTTATTGCCATTTAAAGTGCTCCGGACATGTCTTTAAGCACTTTACGAGTCCTCCTTGGAACCTGTGGAGCGGATTTTGCCATTAGCGGGCTTGGCTGGGTGGTTAGCGAGGGGGATTCGGAGCAATTGAATATCGATTTGCAATTTTAGCGATCGGAACTCGTGCGGCCGTGAAAGATCAAAGGAGGACCCATAACTTGCTATTTTCACCATCGCAGCCCGGAGCCCGTAACTCAATCAGAGCCCGCAAAAAAACACTGATTGAATAGCAAAATAGGTTATGGGCTCCATTTCCAAAGCCCGGATCTCCAATATCAATGGCAGTGAAACGATTCATATAAACGCGTAACATAGGGAAAAAAAAATTCCTGCAGCCAATTTACGGGTACATTTCAATTTACACAGCTCAATTAGCATGGTGGCCTATATCGTTATACCATGAGCCTCATGCAATTCGAAGGCCGTAACTTATTGAATGTAGTCCGTATGTCTGCGGGCCTCCTCTGAGCCCGCAGGACACTTGAGTTAGGGTTCTATTCAATTCGGGAAGACCGCAAGTTATGGGCTGATAGTGAAATTCGGAAACCATGCCATCGTATGTAACATTTGCGAGTTTGAACAGATCAATTAACCAAGGCCGTAACTCTCGATTTAGAAGCAGCCAATGGAAACAGAGATGGTCATCATTACATCAATGAAAAATGGAGGTTGGATTTCAAAGTCCTACGGGATTCAATTACGAGTTACGATCAGACTCACATTCCTGAATTATTGCAATATCGATAAAACCGTAAATATGATAAATACGTATTTAGAAGTATAGCATTGATTTTTTATTGCCATTTAAAGTGCTCTGGACATGTCTTTAAGCACTTTACGAGTCCTCCTTGGAACCTGTGGAGCGGATTTTGCCATTAGCGGGCTTGGCTGGGTGGTTAGCGAGGGGGAGTCGGAGCAATTGAATATCGATTTGCAATTTTAGCGATCGGAACTCGTGCGGCCGTGAAAGATCAAAGGAGGACCCATAACTTGCTATTTTCACCATCGCAGCCCAGAGCCCGTAACTCAATCAGAGCCCGCAAAAAAACACTGATTGAATAGCAAAATAGGTTATGGGCTCCATTTCCAAAGCCCGGATCTCCTGAAGCCGTAATTACAGGGTCTTGGGGCCTCATTCTATTATCGGCTGTAAACCGGCCGTAAGGCTGCGATGGATCTCCTCTTACAGCCGGCCGTAAATCTTGCAACCGGCCGTAAGCTCAGAAATCTAAAAAGTCAAAAATAAATTCAAGACAGCTCTGTAAATGCTAGGGATCATATTGGGGGACATGAGGATTAAAAGTAACCCACTCTCAAGCTTGCACATCAGCCCAAACCCGAGTTTAAATTAACTGTTTATTTTCCGGGCTGCGGCGTGGGCGGGTCTGAGGTGCTCCAAGCCCTATGGACTTTTTACATGGATATTTGACGTATTTTAAAAAAAATATATTTTACGGATTTGAGTATAGGGGAATTTTGTGCTATTTTTGCTAACACCGAAAATCACTTTATAGTCTTCTCAAAGTGCAGGATGGCTTTATTTGGGCTATATTTCGTGCTTAATTGGTGCTAGCGGGACCTCTTTCCTGCAAGTAAGCTGCGGCTCGGTTTTAGCCTTGCAGAGAGGGTTCCTGGAGCAATTGAATTGCAAACAGGATTTTCTTACGGCTGATTTCCTTGCGGCCGTTTTAGATCAAAGGATTTCCTCCGGTGCGAGCGGCCGCAAGAGATAGCAAGGCGCCGGCCGCAAGCCTGCCGGAATCCCCGGCCGGAGGGGAATAGAATAGCCGAATAGCTTGCGGCCGGTCCTTGCGGCCCCGCAACGGCTGCGGCCGATAATAGAATGAGGTCCTTAGTCTTTAACTTATCCAAGTGCTCAGATTTTAATGTACATTTTCGCAAAATACATCTGATTATACTTTCTCAAATATATTATTTTATAAGCTAACCACACCCACATTGGATTAAAGTTTTACGTCCAATTTGTCTCTGAACAAATTTCCATCGCATCTTCTATCTTCCTATCAAGTTTTTTTCTGTTTCTATAGTGTGATGAAACTCCTGAGGTAGATATCTTTATATATGTTAGAGCACAGTCAGAGTAAGTGCAATGTTCAATATCATTCTTATAAGTGTGCCTCACTAATATGTTGCTAATTATAATATAGTCAATCCATTATTATGTTTTATGTACTAAATGTAGTCTATTGAATGCCTTAAACAATGCTCTGGGAGCAAGTACGCTTCTTAATTTAGATTTATTGCCTCCTTTAGTCATAATGCCCATTACTCTGCAATTCTAATATATGCAGAACGTTCTAGATGTAGTGTTGAGAACGTAGGTTAAATCCAGCATACAAAACTGTCCGCTTATGCTTAATACTGATATTATATATATCAGTCTCTATGAATGAAATGAATCTTAGCTCCAAGTGACCTATGTAATAATATAGCTGTACCATTTCTTGTGAGGTGCTTGAACACAAGTAAAAATCTAGAACATTCGAATGAAATCATTTTGGGGGATGTTGCTTTGTAAAATGTGTCCCTTGCAATACATTGTATACATTTTATATTAAACACAGTATGTTAAAATGGAACATGCAATTTGCACGTATGCCATACCTGATACGTCACACTAGATGTGCAAAACACTTTCAAATTGCAGTCTCTTGTGCATAGGTCAAGTAATGTTTTTCACGAATACCCTTTGATTTTTCCTTCTGGACTACTGAAATACATAGGCCCTCATTCAACTGCAATTTGGCCAATTGAATAGGACTCTAAATAAGCACATAACATATTTTTTTTTTTTTTTTTATAACACTGAGTTTTATTGTCACCGCATATAATAATTATTTCACAGTCTGGATCTAGGCACGCAGGCCTATCCATTTCACATATGTCCATAGCATCCAGTAAACAAGCATTTACATACATCAGAGTACAGTGAGTTTTGGACCCACCCTGTAAGATAAGTCCAGATGCTGGTTAGCCTGTTATAGGTCAAGCCGAGTATTGCTAGAGTATGCATGGCGACTATCACTTTTTTAATTTTATTTATAACATTAACCTTTTAGAAACAAAAAACAAAACCTAACACTTGAACAGCTTGCTGGCCGGTCCCTTTTCCCACGTATGGGCTCCCTAAATACAGGATTTTTTTTTTTTTTTAAGTAGGATTGTCCCCCAGCCCCATCATTAACCCCCTCCCCGGGCTCCCGGGTCTACTTCACTGAGGAAATGGGCTAAGCTTACAACCCGCCACTAGTTCTAGCACCCTAATGCTAGGCCTATGTATACTGTCCATGGGTCCCAAATTTTCCTGTACTTATCCAAAGAGTCATCTAATAGATGGGTGATTCTTTCATTGATGGCAATATAATTAATCTTTTTTTTAATCATCTGGAAGTTTAGGTTACTGGATTTCCAGGCTTTAGCAATATGACTCTTAGCTGCCAAAGCTAATAACATATTTTTTTTAATACATTTTTAGTTTGTAAGCATCTATCCAAATGCAAGGTTTTCACTAACTAAAAACTTCTTTAAAAAAAAAAATGTTATGTGCTTATTTAGAGCCCTATTCAATTGGCCAAATCGCAATTGAATGAGGGCCATATTGTTTAGACTAAAATAATTGTTGACTGTCTCCAGGCCAAATTTTTATTATGGGAAGAAGGACTTGTTTGCAGTTATAGAATAAAAAAACAATGAATTATAAGCACAAGGTATATTTAACTGTTTTATACCTCACGGCCTGCAATGGAGTAAGTACTGTTTCAGAGCTAAAGTTCACAAGTGCTACAAGTTATGAATGCTATATATGTACACTAAAATATGTAAGCATATTTGTATTTCACCACAACAAAACCATATTTTAATTATTTTATTTACACATTTTATAACACGCTATAATAAAATATGGCATATTTGTTTGTAAATTATCTGAACCTTTAATTTTTTTTTTCATATAGACCATCACTGAGATACCTCTCCAGGCCACAATATCAAGTTACACCCAGGTGTTAAAAATATACAATAGTAAAGGTCATTGCTTTCTATGCCTAATAAATGAACCATATTGCTTTTACACATTTTATGCAATGGAAGTGAACTTCTAGAAAAACAGAGCAACTTCCAATATGAGGTAAGCATCGCTAGTGGTAATTGACACTGGTAGAAGTACCATGTCAACTTTGTCATATATGTCAACTTTGCAGACATTGCCCTTTACATGATATTATCACTATAGAGTACTGAGGAAAGCAAAAGTGAATTTGAGATGCATTCATATCTGATATATTTCTGTCTGTATGTATGCACATGCAATCACCAATCATTTTTAAAATAATTTTATTGAATTCAAAATAGCACAGTACATTAAAATAATAAATTCATAAATCACATTATAATTTAACAATACAAAGAAAAGTATCACTCCCTTATGCTCCAGGGGGCAAGTTCCACTTCATGTACTTCAGCCAACTCTTCTAGTATCACATAATTAAATTCTAATACCCCCTAATCAATTCAAATTCTACAAAAGATCAAAGAGAAGATAGAAGAGAGAGCTCACCAAAGTGACGTCTCTCCAGTAATCCTTTCCAACCATTGATGATAGCATAACCACTCCAACTCAAATTCTTAAACCTTACTGAAGATTCCCAGACATCATATTTTCAATAATCATTTGATATGAAAAAAAAAAAAGATTTTTAAGCTCCATTACTGACAGAGCATTTCTCTAATTTGTATTTACATATCAGAAAGATAAATTCAGATTAACACTTATTTCTTGCAGATCACAAAAAAGGACAATATTATATGTTTTTTTTTGTATGTTTATAATTATTTTATCAATATTGAAATGTATCCCAGAGTTTTCTAATCTCATGATATTCCCACAAGAAGTGCATCAAATCTGGATTAAATATTCCAAAAGAAACACATTTTGGGGCTACGTTTTAAAACGTAGCCCGTAACTCCAATTTTCCATGTTACGGCCTGTTAAATTAGCCCCGTGACACGCAGCCCGCAGAGGACTTTCCTGTTAAAATTGCAACAAAGTCACTCACAAGCCTGTAACACGCAAATGGAGCTCAAAGCCCAACGTGTGCTTGAGAGGACCAGCAAAGGGGGTAAAGTCCAATACGTAGCACTTGTAATGCAAATAACAACACACTAATGTACATTTATTAAAAGTGAAAGTGATGTTAGGTCTTAGAATTAATAGCACAAAATTCTGAAGCCCGCAAATCGGCCCCAAAAAATACTTTATTTCATGTTTATATTCCGTGTTATATAGATCCATGCAATCAATGTGTGAAGACATATACTGTAACTCGCATGTAATAGAATATCATATTTACAGCTTTATTAATATTGCATTATGGAATGTGGGTCCGATCGCAACTTGTAATTGAAGCCCGTAGGACTTTGAAATCTACCTTCCCCGTTTTCAGTGATGTCACGCTAACAATCTCTTTTTCCAATGGCTCCATCTAAACCCGTAACTATGGTCTACACTAATTTATAGTCCACAAGGCTCCAAATTTCAAGCCTGCAGCCGTTATGTGCTTCACGTTGGACTTATGTGGCTGGAATTTAATATGGCCCCCAATTAGGATATTTGGGGTACAAAAAAACTGATGAAGTAGCTTAATTTGTATTCTGTATAATTCATTTTGACCTTTAAATATACTAGAAAGAATAGTACTCCTAGTTATAATGGGAACGTTCTTCTGCCATTTTCCAAAGTCATTCTCTAAATTCTGCCCTAACATATCCTGCATTAGTTTATACGGTATAAATAGCCTAATGCAACTGAGCCTTTTACGGAAAGTCTTAATCAACTGAGTACTAGATGTTACTTCACAACATTTTCCATGTGCACAAATTAACTCCTTAATATAACTATGTATTACTTTATAAGAACCAATCAGTCAAAGCAGGGCCTATTCTTTCTGAATCTCTTCAAAGGTCTTTATACATTAAAGTGGCCAATTGAAATCACATTCAATAGAATAAATACCTTTCTTTGGCCAAGTCTCATAAACTAAATTCTCTTTGACAGCAGGGAAGGATATATTTTCAAACATTGGCATCTCGGATGTTATCAGTTAAGTATCAGACAATTGCCTATGTATCTTTCTCCAGTTCCTTAGGGAAGGGTACTCTTCTTTTCAACTCAGTTAGAATCTTGACCTTCATATCATATAGCAAATATCTGATCATATCATATAGCAAATAATCTGTATATTTTTTCTATTGATCATGAGGAATATTTTCCTCCATCCCCAATGTAATCCACTGGAAACTTACATAATACTGCCCAGTTAGTCCATCAGACATTTGGGAGAATCAAACTTCCTTCACTTTTGGCTTTTCAGAGTTTTCTATGTTTATTTAAGTATTCTTTCCATTCCAAATACTTTTACCAAATAGATGATCAATATGTTAAGTATCTTTCTGCCTAATCAGTAGACACAATTTTGGAATTAGACAAAGGAGTCTAGGAAAAGCTATATATTTTTTTTTTTATCAGACTTGTTTGATCCATTAAGAATGCAGGTATTTAAATCTGTACACAATCTAGAAATTACTGCAGGGTAATTAAATGATTACCATATTTCAGGATTAGGAGCAACTTTATACTCAGATATCAACAGCCTTATTAAATTGCAATTCGGCCAATTGAATAGGGCTCTATGTAAGCACATAGTATATGTTTTTACAGAAGTTTTTAGTTAGTGAACTTCTATCCAAAAGTAAGGTCTTCACTAACTAAAAACTTATGTAAAAAACATATGCTATGTGCTTATATACAGCCCTATTCAATTGGTGAATCGCAATTTAATAAGGCTTCAAGTGTTCCCCTGAGCTTTTTTTAAATGGATACTCTATTTCTTATTTCTTTCATGTAAGCAACACTATTTTCACTTTATCAATATTTATACCTTTGCCAGAAAATTACTAGATATCATGAACACTTTTAGAACTTCAGGAATATATATTTTTGGGGTTTTCAATATATAAAAGAATATGTTAACATACATAGATAAAGCACATTTTGGATTACCCCAAAAATACCTGAAAAAACAGATCTTATAACACAAGTTAAAGGGTCTACAGATGGTTATACAGAAGGGGGAAAGGGAACACCAATGTCTAGTAGCTAAAAACATACTGATTTATTTCCATTTACTTTAATAGATACTTTTGGTTTCATATACATATATCTCTCATTTATAATTTCTAAAATGGGGCCTATCGTCACAAATTGCTCCAATATGGTGACCATATAATCCCAGTCTATCCTATAAAAGGCATTCTTGGCATCTATTCCCAGAAGGAGGGCAGGGATCCACTGATCCCCTTTTCGTTGTCTAATTTTCCACTATTTGTAGCCACTGCCACTATTCTCTAAATAAGAACTCTAGAAGATCTACCTGTCATAAATCCAACCTGATCATGTCTGATCTTAGTTGGTAATACAATCTGAATTCTATTGGCAAGAATCTTCGTAAATATTTTTTAGTTACTACTGAGTAATGATAGAGGCCAATAAGACTACATTTTCTCTTTGGAAAAATACATATATCTGCATTTATAAATATCTCAGACATCTGTTGTTGATTAAAACAAATAGCTATTATATAAATTTCCCAATACAGGACTAATTTTACATTGCAGAATATTTAATAGCCCATTCCAATAGTCCAATGGATATGGAAGGTTTCTTGATTTTACTAGGTATATAATATTCCTATGAATTTGTTTACTTTGATGTACTTTATTTTATTAGGAAGTGCATATAAGCTCTGTTTTTACTGCCTAAATTCAAAGACATAGGTCTTCGTACTACAGACGGTGGCATGTCCTTCGCGCACAGCTGAATATCGTGCCGTCATCAGGGCACAGAGAACTGCGCTCTGATGACGCTCTAGCCTGTATCCCAGGCTGCTTGGCGAGGTAAGGAGCAGACAGTACACAATGCTCTATATGTACAATCCCCACTACTCTATACATACAGTACACACTGCTCTACATATACAGTACACACTACAAGTTACACATACATGGGTGTCCCTGGGTATTTTGGGTGTCTCTGGGCACTCTAGACTCTGGTCACCCAACATGGATGTGTAACTTGTAGAGTGTACTGTACTGTATACGTAGAGCAGTGTGTACTGTATGTATAGAGTAGTATGTATTGTACATATAAAGCATTGTGTACTGTCAGCCCCTTACCTTGCCAAGCAGGATGAAAATAGGCATAGAAAATACAAGATCTTGTGTCTTTGTGAGATACAGAGGGCGGTCCCATGCAGGTAATATTGGTTTGATTTCAGGCAGCAAATAACAGAGTTTATAAGCACTTCTTCATAAAATAAATTACATAAATGTAATAGATACACAGGTATGTTATATAGCTAGTAAAACCCTTGGAACCTTCTATATGATATAGTGTAATTTTTGGAAGTGATAGATTTTGTCAGGATTTTCTTTCAATATCTAAACCTATGTTTTTATTAAATAAAACCTTACAGGACTTGGTAAATGCTTTTGAAATTGTTCTTGAATCTGTATAGTGATTAGTTCCATCTTTAATTGCAATTATATGACTTGATCCCTTTTCCATTGAAATCTATTGTGCATGCATTTTCTGGGGTTATTTCCATATTTTAAAAACCCATTCTGCAAATAATTTAATTATTGTGTATATAGGTGTTGTTTATTATTTATAGCAAACTCTTGCCATTTATCTTGTAAAAAAAATTGAATTTACTATTATTAACAAATTACACTGGAAATCTTAATTTCCTAAAAGTTGTGCTAACTTCAGAAAAATCTAAACAGCACCAAATAGGAGGTGCATGATCAGACAAATGTATAGTTTTAATTCTATTGTTTTGCACTTTATTATTAAAAAAAAAACTATTCTAATTGTGAAAAAGTACCATGTGTTTTAAAATAAAAAGTGTATTCTATTTCATTGTAGTGCCATGTGCATCATATATCAAATAATTTTAAATCATTTTTAGTATGATTTGTACACAAATTCTCAGGTGTTTTAGTTTTTGAGAAGAGAAATTCTTATTTTATTTTTGTCTATCTAATCTATCAAGTGGTACAGGATTAAAAGCTCCTCCAATTATTAGTGGTAAATTTAGAGTGAGCCATAGAGTTTACTAATTAACTTATCAAGAAATCATGGATCCTATTTATTAAGTGCAAATAGATTACACAGAATAGCCATAAAAGTTGTCATTTTAATTTGAACAATAACAAATCAGTCCTCTATTCTATTTATTTTTTTATAATTGAATATGTTGGAAAGAATGGTCTTCTTCTCATATGGATTTGTTTTGTATGTATGTTTATGTTATAAACATGATGTGAGTATAGGTAATTTCATAAGAAAAATAAAAATAAAGCCAGTGCTTGTATGTGCTCTATGCCATATCAACCTTTCTCAGTGTCTTCAACATTGTGTGAACTCCAGTCAATCTTACGTACTCATGCAAGGTTTCGGCTTTTCGGCTCCACTCCCAGTCCTTCACCAGAAAAGGAATCTGGATATACCTCTTGCACCTCTAGAGAGGACGTGGCTGTTGCACTCACTGATCTGGAATGTACTTCATTCAAGCATTTCCAGACCAAAGGCAAATCCAGCCAACGAGAAGAACATTTTTAGCTTTCTCTATCCAATCCTTGTTGGTTCTCCTACACATCTTCAATAGGTCCACTCTAGGAGGCAGAAAAATGCTGCAACGGCAGACATTGAAAGTAATAAGAAAACATGGCGGACATTGGAAGTAGTAATAAAAACAACATTTTCAGTAACTGAGTTATTTTAACATAGTAATTGAGAGTGAAAAAAAACTTTTAGTCCATCAAGTTCAACGCTTTTAGCTGTCCTCTGATCCTTGTATGATATTAATTGTTAATTGATCAAGAGCAAGAAAAACACAAAAACCCCATGCTGAAACACAGTAATTTGTCTCATAAGCAAAAAAAATCCATATTTATCCCAAATACTGGCAATCTTGTTACTCCATGGATCAGTACACCTTCTACTCTAGTCATCCAATGTAACCTTGTAGGCCCTTTTTAAAAAAAAAAATATATCCAAGTCATTTATAAAACCTGTGCACTGAATCTGCTTTTACAAAATTATTTGTTAGTCAGGGCCAGAATTTTGGCTATCTTTACTGTGAAGAACCCTTTTTCGTTCTTTTAGCTGTCAATTGATAACTTATTGGCAATACCACTGTTCATTTAAAAATAAATATACAATTTGCATTCCGACGCAAAATATTTTTATAAATCATCTTAATGCAGTAATGTAACTGTAGAGTCTTGATATACTCAGGCTAACACGTTCTAAGCAAATTATCAAATTGTCACCTTTATTATCACCCTAATACATTAGGTATATTGAAATACATGAATCCGAGATTGATACACTGCATAGTGAATTTAATAACATTTTCTGGGAAACATGATGGGTCATTGTCTGATATTGTGATAGATATATAGAGTAAAACAGCATATGTATAGTTATTAATACCACAAATACAATTTGTTTTAAGCTTATATATGTTTTAATTACAATGACATTTTATATTATAAATTTTGATTTGTCCCTCTAAAAATAACAGTTGTTGATGGAATGTAAGAAAGCAATCTTACATGTTACATTTTTTTAAGTTAGATTTTTTTTCTGTTCATGTTCTAATAAGGGGTAATTTAATGTGTGAGGTTTCCTCTGCTTTGTCTATTACAGATTGGAACAAAAAAATCTAGTCTTACCATCTAATCAAGTATAGCAACACATTAATAAAAAACAAAAAAAAATAACCCTTAGGACATAAATGCACCAAAGAGTTGACATGTTGGTATTTATTTTGTAAATATTGTTTTAGAGAGAGAATTGAATTGTGAGAGAAACATAAGATCTTACTTTGTACAAATGTAATGTTCAATATAGTGATCTCTTTAATAAGTCCAGGGAATCATGAATTACAACCAGGAATAATTCCAATGGTAGGAGAGAAAATGTAGAACATATAATTAGCATATATTAGCAAAGTTGTTTCTGTCATTTCTCTCCAGCCAAGGACTCTATATACAGTGGCTCACTGATAATACACCACATGATTACATAGAACAGTTGTCAACCCCCACCCACCCCCACCGGAAGAGGGGAGGGAAGAATAACTTTACTGATATCAATAGAAACTGGTAAATATGTTTGTGTTTTTTGTGAAAACCCAACAGAAAACTTTTTGTATTTGAATAGTTTTCTTTATACTTACAATTCACCAATCCTATGGAATTGTAGTCACCAGGGCGTAGTCTTCTAAGTTTTAGCTCACTTCTTAAGAAAGTTCCTTTAGTATATCAGCTAAAGAGGTTAGACCAGCTTAAAAATGCTGGGAATACCCCTGCATGGAGCAAACAGCACACTCCCAGTTGATTAAGAAGTTTTTGCCTTTATTTATATAGTTATACACTGCACAATGGGCCTGCCTGTGCTTGTTTAATTGTGTGAATAAAAAGGTAGGGTCCATTGACAGGGGCATATTCAGGTTTGTGCACACCCACATCCTACGTAATAATAATAATTTGATGTCCCACATTGTAGGATTACCACAAAAATATTATATACTAGCGAATTGCCCGTCAAAAAATGACGGCAATGAAATTGTAAGTGAGCTAATGCTGTTTGGTGTGTAATAATGAAATATATAATACATTAATAAATGAATATACTTTACCTATTTTGAAGCATTGTGTTGAAGAGCTGTCAATGTGTTTTGATGTTGCTGCAGCATTAGTGGTGTGGAGCTGCTGTATAAGCGTGTTTTGCGAGTTTCTTGTGGTGTTTTGCGAGTTTGTTGTGGTGTTTTCCGTGTTGAGAGTGCTGTAGCCTCGTTTTTGCTTTGTTCGTCTGCCATTTTTTCTTTCGCTTAGCGATTTTCTTAGTGTCTAAACTGTTTTATTTTTATTTAAATGAAGGTGTAACTTGCTTTTTTGAGGTGCTGGATGGTTCCTCTTGCTGTAGGAAAGCTTTTTATGTGTTTGTTGTGTGTATTTATTGTGTTTTAAATGTTTGTATGTTGGCGTGTTGTGTCCGATTTTTGCGAGGTCGTAATGTGTGCTAACGTGTCTCGTCCGGTGTTTGTGTGTGTAGCCTTGTTTTCGTTTTGCTCGGCTGCCATTTTTTCTGTCGCTTATCAAATTTTTTAGTGTGTAAACTCTTTTATTTGGAGTGAAATCAAGGTGTAAGTTGTTTTTTTGAGGTCCTGGATGCTCCCTGTTGCTGTAGGTAAGCTTTTTATGTATGTGCTGTGTGTATGTATTGTGTTTTGAATTTTGTAATGTTCGCGAGTTGCGTCCGAGTGTTGCAAGGTCGTAATGTGTGTTAACGTGTGTCGTATGTTGTTTGCGTTGCAAGTAAAAGTTTGCGAGGGTCGTAATTGGTGTGTCGTGTTGTTTGAGTTGCGACGTAAAGTTTGCGAGGGTCACAGTTGCTGGCATGGAGCGCTTTCGGTGCTCCATGCCAGCAACTGAGGCCCTCGCCCGCTGCCATTGCTTCGCGAGGGCCGCGCCCGCAAGCGTGAGCAACAGCCAGTACGCTCACAACTATATATGTGATAGTAGATTTCTGAAACAGCGCAGTTCGGAAACTGATAACATGCTGCTGGGTTAAAGTGTACCATTATTCGACAAATGGCACCATTGCGAATAAGCAGAGTAGAAACTGCGGAGCACCATGTTCCATTGATGTCAGGTGAACATCAGCTGCAAAGGTGTGTGAGGGTCAACTGACATGCTACAGTTGAGCAACTCACCGTCCAAATGAACCAGGGGGCTACCAGACCTGTGTGCAAAACGACAGTACAGCCAACCCTGTGCGTATGGCGCGCCCAAGCAAACGGCTGGTAACTGCACACATGCTTAGGAAGGTTCATTGTCAGAAACGTCTTAAATTTGCATGACAGTACCAAAATTGGACCTCTTCTGATTGGCAAAGGGTTGCCTTCACTGATGAGTCACATTTTCGGCTCCATCGACTGGACAGATGTTGGCGTGTCAGGCGTGAAACCTCAGAGAACACTCTGTAACCATTGTTGGAAGAACACAAGCTGGTGGCGGCAGCGTTATTTTCTGAAGGACGTTTTCTTGGCATTGTCTGGGTCCACTCATACCTCTGGAAGGCACTCTCAACTGATCGGGTAATCTATCCATCCTTGCAGATCAAATACACCCATACATGTTGGCTGTCTTCCCAGAAGCGGATGGGATCTTCCAGCAGGACAATGCAACATGTCATATGGCCAGAATTGTCCTTGGTGGTTGGAGGAGCACGACGGAGACTTGTAAGTACTCCCCTGGCCTCCAAATTCCCTGGACTTGTACCCCATCGAGCACCTGTCATGTTCTCAGTATGCATCCTCCTCCACGCACTCTGTTGGATGCACTGCAGTCTGCATGGCTCCAGATACCCTAGCCAACCTTCCAGCATCTTATTGACCGACTATCACGCTGTGTAGTTGCTGTCCGTGCTGCTCCTTCCATATTGCTACCAGACACAAGATGTGCTTGGAGTGATGAGGGCCATAGGATCACAGAGACTCAGACACGACTAAACACACACACATACTGTATATAAAAGCATTTTATTTATATATACAGTATGTCAGAAAATGTTATGCATACACTTAATGTCTCTATATATTTCTGTGTTTATGCCTACACTATTCTAGCTACTGAGGCACCTCCTACTTCCTAAACGTGTGCTGCCCAAGGCATGAACCTTGTTGGTCTAGGCAGAAACACACCAATGGTGCTGGATATTGATATTTTCAATTAGTTAAATTAAAAGCTTGCTGATTTTCTGCATGACTTCAGTGGAACATTATTTATATCCACTCAGTCTTGTCCAGACATGTTAGCTAACACAAATGTTATTGTCCAAGTGCAGGATATAGTTACACTTAACAGTTAATAATTGTAATTTTTTACTTTCTAAAAAAATCTGGTGCATTACCATGTTCTGTTCTTCAAAATAATATAAATAAAACCACTCAGTGAGCTTTTAAAGGAATAATATCACCACCTACTAGAAATTGTGATACTTAGACTCCGCTGTATGGATCGCTGCATTGTGCTGCTGTTCGCTTGAAGGGTAGTATAGGGTTAAAAACCATACCCAAATGTATTATTTCTATTGGTAGGTACCAGGTGCCTATGTAAGCAGCTCTGGTGTTGAAAACACATTTTATTTGTAAATAAAATAAATCTGTGTATATATAGAATAAATCAATATAATACGTGTTATATATGTGATATAAGCAGCGTGTATTAGGTAAAAACAGGGAAACTTAGATATACCTTTAAAGGACTACTGCAAATCAATAAAAAATACACTTGTTTGTCCAGTGTGTACAAAACTAACAATATCAACAGCAGTAACCAAAAGACATAAAATATTTTTTGAGAAAAGGTGTTTTTTTTTAAAGAGAGCTGGATGATGGAGGTTTGTAGTTGTCAGAGTAGGGAGGGGTGCAGGAGGAAAGATGAAGTCCAGAGTCTCTTTGGTAATAGGATATGACTGAAATTGATACCACACCACTTCCCCTTGACTAGCCCAGACAATATATCTTGCATCATTCAATGCAACCATAGCTATAAAGAAATGTTAATTCCCCTCTCTCTCATACATATACACACAAACTTCTACATGGTTCCCTGCAGAGGTATCAAACGTATTTTCTTCTATTGAAAAACTAGCTGTATAACTTATTTTTCCTGATTATTTGTGCTCTTAGGCTTAACATGTTGTAATTGTTTATTTATTCACTTTGCAAGGTATATTATAGATATTACAAAAAACTTAATTTACATTTAATATGTTACAAAATGAAAGAATATTATGGCAATTACACAAAACAAAGTTATACTACCTGTTTTATGAAAGTAACATTTAAAATCAACCTATCAAGGTTGAGACAAACAAAATTAGGGAGAAAGATAGAGGGAAATTAGTAAAAGTAAGCTATTGCATCATCTTGTACAGTCTGAAACCAATATAATCCAGTTCAGCTCCTTTACACCATCAGCTGACAGTTTACCAGGAGATATATGAGCATTTTCTCTTTTAGGTAATTATGGGTATGGGTGTGATAATAATAATAATAATAATAATAATAATAATAATAAAAAACATGGGTCAGGTGGGGAGACAAAGTTTTTAAACATATTTTTTTGTGTGAAGTGGTTATTTAACTGTCTGTATTGAGAGCTTACAAGTCTGTACCAGGGATCCAAAGTGGAAATGCGCCACTTGATGTAGTAAAGTACTGTGCTTGTATTATGCAAGTTCTCATTTATTACAAAAGAAACAATGTAACAGGTTTATTCATCTTGAAAATAAATGTATATAATTGAAAAGCACATTTACAAATGATAATATATTTAATGCTCACGAAACATCTCACCAAATGTTCCCAGCTTCTAAATTAGAGAGATTCTACTCACTAAAAGATGTTTAAGCAAAGCTAACCACTCGCCTTCATTTAATCTATATTTCTTATAGACTCACTGTAAACTTGCCTTTCATTTAATTACATATGTATTGTTGAAGTATAGCTCAAAGTATTAACTAAAATATTTTACCTAGGCCAGCAATTTAATTAACAATTTGCCAACTATTTTTTTTTGTGGCTGAAAAATTAGCATTATATTTACAAATATGGAAGATTTTTAACGTAAAAGTATGACATTTACTTTAACGATATGTGTAATACGGTATTTACAGATCTGTATAGTTTAATTTTGGAAATAAGTGCAATATATGAGGCAAATGAGTAGTGATTATAAGATGAATATGGGGTGAGTGTCTGTTAATATTATAATGAAAATATTAGTGAAAATTGTGAGATCGTCACATATCTCACCTTACATTTATACCTTAGTGAGTCTAGGCCCTTGTGGTCTTCATTTGACCTCTCTATCAGATAATTCTAACACTAACATGCAGCACTTCTTGTGGGTAGCACCCCTGCCTTGTGTTTGATATTTGCCTTTTGTAGCTCTTTTCATTTGCATTGTAAACTCTTGTAATCTGCCAGGATTACACCTCCAGCTCCTTTAATGTGTGCATTCCCAGGAGCAATGCAGATATGCACAGGAGCTGCTGCTCCCCCTAACAAATGCAAAGAGGGAACCTCTGATCTTCTATTGCAATGCGTCTCATGGATTACAATGTAATGCTTTTGTTGTCAACAAGCACTAAGCCTCTGAAGTGTTTCTGTTACATGTGCATTGTTTTATCACTTCCTTGTATCAGTCTACTAGGGGTAGAGTTACTATAATCCCCAAAACATGAACGTAATCCTAAAAAAACAGAAAACTACAAGATAAAACAGTGTCGGAACTGTGCAAAAATGCATTTATGTAAACAGCAATGTTTTAATACTTTAGTGTGGATACACATTTTTTCATTTTATATAAATGACATATAAATGATGCCAGTACTTTACAAGTAAGGTTATATTATTAGGATGTACACACTTGACAGTAAGACGGCCTTGAGGGCTTAGTTCAAGGGACATAGTAGCCTAAGTAAATGGGGATCATATTAAAAGAAAACAGCCATCCTCCCTAAATGTATTACAAAGAAAAACATGTTTAATAGCTATGTTTTGTAACAGCTTTCTAATATGTATCGATAATGTAGTTATGAAGTTTATATTTTATTTTTAACCAAATCAGTTGATTAATGTAGCAAAGCCCCAGGAGTTTCTATAAAAAAAAGTATTAATTTAGTTACCTTCAAACTTTAACCCTATATGTGTCTGAAGCAAATGAACTAGGTAACTGCTTTCAAACTTTGCAGGTGTATTAACCTAATGTAATTAGTAAACAACGATTTGCACATATTAGTGTTGGAAATGGCAAACTTTGGCCCCTATTCAATTGCAACAGTTACAGAGCGACTTAATTGCTCAAGACCGCAGCTAGCTGGCCGAAAGCCTAAACCATGCACCGGTAAGTAGCATTTCAGAGCATGGTCGTGATCAATTAAGCAAGGCCGTAACTACCGATTTAGAAACAGCCAATAGTAAATGAGACCGTCATCATGACGTCGGTAAAATATGGAGGTCATTCGTCAATCAATTAGGGCTTAGAAGTCCGATACGCGATCAGACTCGCAATCTGATAATGTACAAAATAATAAAAATGAATGAAAAAAATGTTCTAGTCCATGTGGGTGGCTTGATATGTATTAACTCCTTGATTCCCGAGATTAATATAACACGGAAATTAAACATTAAAAAAAATATTTTTGACTAGCGACTTGCCCGTCAAAAAAGGACGGCAATAAAATTGTATGGGAGGTAATGCGGTTTGCGAGAGAGATTATGTGTTTTGGTCCTTCGGCGCTCATTGCGAGCCTCACGCTGAGCGCCTTTGGCGCTCATTGCGAGCCTCTGGGTTGGTGTATTTTTTGTTATCAGAGGCGCTTTTTGCTTATTGTTAGGTCTGTGCTGATCTCCTTTTGGAGCTTATTGCAAGGCTCTCCCCTGGTGTACTTTGTGTCCTATGAGCACCATTGGCGCTCCTTGTGAGGTGCGCATTGAAGGTCTTTGTGTTTTTTTTTGCGATACTGTGTTTTTTAATTTTTTTTATTTGTGTATATATATTTTTTTGATGGTAAGGAATTAATTTATGAAATCATAAATTAATATACTTTACCTATTTGTAATTAATATATGCAGCAAGGAATGTGCTGAAGAGCTAACAATCTGTTTTGATGTTCCTGCAGCATACAATGTAGATTTGCACTGTTGTGGATCTGAGGTGTAAGTGTCAGCAATGTCTGCAGTGTGTAGTGTAAATAGCCTGCGTGCGTGAGGGGAAGCCGTTAGTGTAGCTGTGTACTTTTTGTACAGGTTTGTATGATTTAGCGTCCTTGCTAATGGTGTATGTTGTAGGTTGTACGTTTTTTTTTAAAAGTCGTATGTGCTTGGCAATGTTTTGCGGCTTTAGGGGTCGTGTAGCCTCGTTTTTGTTTTTTCGGCGGACATTTTTTCTCTTGCTTAGGGGATTTTCGAGTGTCTAAACTTTGTAAAATGGACTGAAATTGAAGTGTAACCTGTCTTCCAGACGTTCCGGGTGTACCTCCTTGCTGTGGGTAAGGTTTTTATTTTATTTTTGTGTGTATTTTTTTTATGTTTCCTGCTGTGCGTGGGTTCTCCGTTAAGGTCGTATTTTTGCAAGTCGTCATTTTTTTTGTGTAAGTCAGCATTTTTTTTTTCTAAGTCCTGCGGCTCGTAATATTTTGTGTAAGTCTGTATTTAGTCATTGCGTGTTTTGTGTTTTTTTTCAGTCCCGCTTCTGTGGGCGTTTGTAACTGCTTGTGAGGCGCCATAGAGCCTCCACCTCCGCAAATGCGGACCCCTCCGAAAGTCGTAGGGGGTCGTAGAGATGAGCGCCTATGGCGCTCATCTCCATCCGCTCAAGGAGCGCCTTTGGCCTTCCTAGCCAGCAACTGCGGCCGGCAAGCGTTAGCAACAAATACGAGCCCGCAAGCGTTAGCAACAACCCGTATTGCTGAGAACTATATATGTGATTGCAGATTTGCGAGCTTGAGACGGTTGTGCAATTAATTCTAATGTCTTTCATCCCTTTTTTGTAGTGTTTATCCCCTTGCAAGTCCTATCTGGTATTCATAGGATTTTCTTCTATATTAGCCATTTACGGGTCTGAAAACATTTGCGGGCTTGGGCTTAGCTGGGTCGGAGTTACGATATCGGCAGTAAAATATTGGCAGCGACGCATAGTGGATGTACACCACAAATGCTGCTGCTGCTTGTGCTGGCTGACCGCCGGCGCTCTCATAACAGGAAAGGACTTTGCTTTAAGCTTTATTGTGGCTGATTAATTAAAAATATCTTCCTTTATCTCTTGACAATTTTTTATTTCAGGCAACCACATCCACCTCTCAGTGGTCAAGAAGCCTCCAAAGTAATACTTCTAAGGAGAAATGACAATAAACTGTCTCTTGAAAAGATGGTGTTTGAAATGGGAGGCCAGTGTTTACTGGCTGCTATGTGTCTAAGGCATCTATGATGCTTACAAATCAGAAAAAATTGCCTGGTCTGTCTTGTACTTGACATGTTTAAAGACTTAAGCCATATGAAAATTACCAGATCACTGGTGATTCATTGCATGAATTTGCCATGTCAATGAACTTTAAAGTAAAATGATTGTGATGTTAAAAGTTACACGAACAGAAGGAAAATCAAAATAAAAGGATAACCTACAACATCACATTGAGTACTATGTTTTGCTTATAGCAATGATACCGTATATAGGGCCTCATTCAGTTGCGATCTGGCCAATTAAATAGGGCTCTATATAAGCACATAGCATTTTTTTTTTTACAGAAGTTTTTAGTTAGTGAACTTCTATCCAAAAGCAAGGTCTCCACTAACTTAAAACTTCTGTAAAATTTTTTTGCTATGTGCTTATATAGAGCCCTATTCAATTAGCCATATCGCATTTGAATGAGGCCCCAAGTCTGGTATAAATGTATTTTTAGGTCCTTGTCCAAAGAAGGGAACATTAACAGCCTTATTAAATTGCGATTCGGCCAATTGAATAAGGCTCTATATAAGCACAGAGCATATTTTTTTACAGAAGTTTTTAGTTAGTGAACATCTATCCAAAAGCAAGGTCTTCACTAACTAAAAACATCTGTAAAAAAAATATGCTCTGTGCTTAAATAGAGCCCTTTTTAATTGCCTGAATCGCAAGACTGAAAATATTTTGTCCACGCTTCAATGGAACCAGGATTTGTTGGCCTTGTAATTTAATTTACCTACCATACCACTGATAAAGTAGCACCTCGTCTAACGTTATGAATCAAAGTGAGTATTCAATCTGTTATATATTCCAAGTACTGTCATATAACTGGCAGCATGAGCTACTTTTTTCTACAGTGTCTCCATGTAAGTTGCTTTCCATAAGGTTAAATGATTCTGCTCCATCAAAACGGGTCCAAATAGTCCAGATGCCCTTGTTTACATTACTCAGGCAAGCACTACATTAAAGATCAAACACTACTACCCACCTCTCTTATCACGCAAATCACAGACATGTCCTTGACAATATAGTCAAACCTTTGATATTTAAATGTGTGTGACACCCGGGGGGGGGGGGGGGGGGGGGGGGGCACAAGATGTTTTAAGTTTGACATAGGAAGCCATGTAGTGGAATGAGAGGAAAGTGGCAGTGTTACCTAGACTGTGGTGGAGGAGCTGCCTCAGGTACAGGCACCAGGGGAAGGTCCTGCTGGGTATGGCAGGTACGATGAAGGACGGTGGTGATCAATCACATAAATAACACATAATATAACCCTCACTGCACCAGCCTTAAGCTACATCAAACTAAATGACAAGAGGAATTTAAAGAATAAGAATAAAAAGGTTTGGCATAAAACTTATACTTTTTTTTTTTTTTTAAGAACAACAAGGCACTTTCTCAGGCATTATATATTAGTATAATTTGTAAAATTTCTAACAAAATATAATGCATAAAGGATCAGATATTTTGTGGAAAATTAGTACAGTAAAGCTGGGTATAACTTTACCAAGATGAACATTAGATAAAGTTGTACAATTAATAGGTCTTTCTTTAGACATGAAGTTCAAATGTAAGGAAAAACTAACAAAACAATATTATATACTCTCAGTTGTCAGAGAAATTCAGAAAAGGAGAGGATTTAACTGTATATACTGTACTGTGCCTACAAACAGTAGTTTCAAATATGTTTGATTTCTGACATGTGCAAACCAACTTTACTGAATATACAAACAACATATGCCTAATGAGCAAATAATACTTTATGTCAAATATAAGAAAGAAAATGGCTTAAAGGAAAAAAGATGTGAATTTGTGGAATGGTCACAAAAAGAAGTGAAGTGTAAGATGCTTCTGATAAACATTGAATTCTGTAACTGAAAAAAGATGAATTCATAGTTTGAGCTTTTACATCACGTAAAATGGAAGAAAAGATTTTGACAGTAAATGCCCATCTAAATCACCTATTTATCGATATACACAAAAAATTATAATTAATAATGCTTTTGAAATATTATGCATAACCAATTCTACTGGAAGGATTTTGACTTTTTTTTGTAAAGAAAAATATCCAGAAATTACTTCAGAATCATTTAAAATCCATAACATTAGGAAAAAATGTAGATAAAAATGAATAATATGTGCAAACAGGGTTGTTAACCCCCCAAAAAAATATAATTAATTTAAACTTGAAAATATAAAGATAAAAAGGGAGCTTCCAACATTCCACTCAAAGGTTGAAGATAAGTGAAAATTGAAATCTATAAAAAGAAAAAGTAAAATATATTGTTTAAAATAAAATAAAACACCTGTGCACTTTTCTTAGTTTGTAGAAAAACAATGCTTTTAGCATAAATGAAAGGACATTCACACGATATGCTTCTTTAGGGTCAAGAGGTAGTCAATATTTTTTTTACAAAATTAAGTTCAAATGGCTTTGTGAAAAATTGTTATATATATATATATATATATATATATATATATATGTTTTTACAGTGCCCTATACATGTCATTAAGACCTTTGCAAGACCTCCTTGGTACCAGTAACTTGTAGTTCAATTTTTGCCATTTGCGGACTTGACGGAGTGGTTAGTGAGGGGGAATCAGAGCAATTAAATAGCGATTTGCGATTTTAGCCTTGCAAAAGTGAAAGTTCAAAGACTTGGAAGGCACTAACATGCAACTTTAAAAATCGCAACTTGGAGCCCGTAACCCGACTTGGAAAAGTTGCCAATTGAATAGTAAATTAAGTTACGGGCTCCATTTCCGACCCTGGATCTCCCGAACGGCTCAATCACACTCTTCATAATACTTGTATAACTATAGAAACATTGACCTTATTTTCTATTTTGAAAGATCTTTAATAATTTTAGACAATTTATTAGACTGGCTAAAATAAAAATAAAAAGTTAGTTGGGGCGCCGCAACAAAATGGGGCTACACTACCTTCACCAAATAATTGGTGAAGGCAGGAAGTAATCCAAAAGAAGTTGGAAAAAATAAATGTTTGTAAAGCCCTGGTTCCTGATGGAATACACCCAAGGGTACTGGGTACTGTAATAGCCAAACAATTATGTCAAATTTTTCAAGATTCACTCAACACCAGATGACTGGAGAAAAGCAGAGATGATACCTATATTTAACAAAGGAGAAATAACAAATCCAGGAAATTATAGACCTGCAAGTCTCACTTTTGTAGTGGGAAACTTTTAGAAGGGTAAATAAGGGATAATATACAATAATATGTCTATTTAAACAAGATTATAAGTAGGAATCAACATGGATTTATAAGGGATAGTCAAACAAACCTAATTTGTTTCTATTAAGAGGTTAGTAGGAACTTGGATCAAGGCAACTCCGTGGATGTAGTCTTTTTGGATTTTGCAAAGGCTTTTGATACAATGCCACATGGCAGACTATTAAGCAAACTAAGGGATACAGGAATTACAGTAAATATTTTCTCATGGATTGAGAGCTGGATAAAAGACAGGAAGCAAAGGGTTGTGGTAAATGGAACATACTCAGATTGGACTAATATGGTAAGTGGGGTTCCTCAGGGTTCAGTATTAGGTCCTCTCCTCTCTAAATCAGATAATGATGTACTTTCCCTCCAAAGGGATTTGCATAAATTAGAGAAATGGGTGACTAAATGGCAGATGAGATTTAATACAAATAAATGTAAAGTTATGCATCTGGGAAGGAAAAATAGCCATGAAATTGATATTGAATGGGATTTGGGAGTAGTTGTGGACAACCATCGCTCAATACCAAGCAGCATCTGCAAAGGCAAAAAAACAATTAGCATGCATTAAGAAGGGTATAGAAGCAAGGGAAGCAAATATAATTCTGCCATTATAAAATTCCCCAGTACGCCCTCATTTGGAATATGGAGTACAATTTTGGGCACCACTACATAAAAAGGACATTTTAGAGCTGGAAAAAGTACAGAGAAGAACAACAAAACTAATAAGGGGAATGGAGGGGCTAAGTTATGAAGAAAGACTAACCAAATTAAGCTTATTTTCTCTAGAAAAAAAGGTGTCTAAGAGGAGATATGATTACCTTATATAAATACATCCCGAGTCAGTATAAAGATTTGTCAAGGGAGCTTTTTGTGCCAAGAGGTTTTCAACTGACAAGAGGACATCCTTTGAGATTAGAAGTAAAATTATTTCACCTTAAAGAAAGAAAATGGTTCTTCACAGTAAGGGTGGTTAATCTGTTGAATTCTCTACCAAGGGAGGTGGTGACAGTGGATTCAATAGATAACTTTAAAAAGGGATTGGATATAGGTTTAAATAAAAAGGGCATTCAGGGCTATCCTGGATAATTAAAGTGAGAGTATTGTTCCAGGAAGGAGTCCGATCGCCAGTATCTGGGGTCAGGAAGGATTTTTATATTTTTTTCCCCTATTGAGACAATTGGCAAAGTTTCACTTTTTTTTTCTTTCCTGTTTGCCTTCCAATCCATTTCAGTGTCAACCTGTATGTTTCAGAGTTCATACAAGGGTTTGCTAAATATGTTGAACTAGCGAATTGCCCGTCAAAAAATGACGGCAATGGAATTGTAAGTGAGCTAATGCTATTTGGTGTCTAATAATCAAATAAATAATACATTAATAAAGTAATATACTTTACCTATTTTGAAGTAATATATGCAGGAAGCATTCTTTTGAAGAGCTGACAATCTGTTTTGATGTTGCTGGAGCATTAGTGGTGTGGAGCTGCTGTGTAAGAGTGATGAATGTGTGCAGTGTAATAGTGTGCGTGGGCGAGACCAAACCGTTAGCGTAGCTATGTACTTCCGCATTGTTCTAAAATGGCGGCTAATGTGTGGTATGCGTCTGTAGTGGAATATCCGTAGGTGTTTTGCGTGTTTCTTGTGGTGTTTTGCGTGTTTAGAGTGCTGTAGCCTCGTTTTCGTTTTGTTCGGCGGCCATTTTTTCTCTCGCTTAGAATTTTTTTTAGTGTCTAAACTCTTTTATTTTGAGTTAAATTAAGGTGTAACTTAATTTTTTGAGGTCCTGGATGCTCCCTCTTGCTGTAGGTGTTGTGTGTATTTATTGTGTTTTTCATTTTTTGATGTCCGCGGGTTGTGGCCATTTTTTGCGAGGTCGTAATGATTGTTATCGTGTCTTGTATGTTGTTTGCGCTACGACGTAAAGTTTGCGAGGGTCGCGGCTCGCTACGTGAGCCCGCAAGCGTGAGCAACAACTTGTATGCTTATAACTATATATGTGATTTCCTTTTCATACACATTCACAAATACAACAGATACACACATGAACACACTCACAATGTAGTCCAGCTCAGAATTACTGTTTTACTGGATACATTTTTTTTCACAAATTGCCATTCCCCAATAGTAATGAGTTGCAAGTCACCTTTTGCCAAGTCATATGCCAAATAAAGCAAAGTGTTGTTGGTGTGTCAGTCTTCTTGTAATGATTTGTCTCACAAATAGGCAGCCTTTATGGACAGCATACATATCTACATGCTGTATTATAAAATTCCTGATTTTGATTATTGATGCTTAGACTGCCATGTGCTTTACTAAAATGGTTAATGATAATGCAAAATGTATGAGTACAGAATATTTAAAGTCAAGCTGTTTGTGCTTCTCTGTATGTCTGAGGTGATTAGCTGTACCTCACCACACAGCCTACTCTATGGACAGCAGTATATGACAGGCACCTCTTGTTCATACAAAATGTCATTAGTGCAGTCTTAATGAAGTGTGCTCCTCTATTCCTCATTAGGCTCATGCTTTGTCAATAAAGAAGTCGATAACCCTGGTTGATGGTATTGGGATTGGGAAAGAGAGGCTGTACTACTTTTCTGCGGCAGGGGCCCATCTCTGTGACACACGTTGACCAGGCAGCAAAAAGATCAATACCCACCTCTGAATTAAACCCAACTCATCAATCAGACTGCAAGAAAAGGACAGGGCAGGTCACAGTCCAATGGATAATCTCAATTCTCATCTGAGCTATCACCCTCTCTATACCACCAGTAGCACAGACAGACAGGAAAATGCTTCTGCACAATCACTACAGCCCAAGCAAGGCAAGAGTAACACCAGCTTCCTTAAAGTAACAAGCAGAACCCACAGTGATTAGAAATACAAAAGGCAAGGAGTAGCTTCATAAACATACTGAATAGCATATATAGATAAACCTTCCTCTCGTCCCATTCTCTAATAAAAATAAAAATGTACAACAGTGCAATAGTGACAAAAAGCCTACAAATGTTTAGATGGTTTTCTGCTGTATACATGGTATCTTTTCAAACTATTATTAGTGAAATGGGTTACAAATCATTTAGAACATTTCTGGGATTGCAACAACCCAGTTATTGAAATTAGAAAACAAAAAAACAAACTGAAGTTTCGTGATAATTTCACCATGCAAAGGGACTGCACATCCATTCACACATATTTTTGTAACTGTAGAACCAGCATTCAAAGACACCATGAGCCTCACTCAATTGAGGCATAGGGAGATCCGGGCTTCGGAAATGGAGGCCGTAACTTATTTTGCTATTCAATTGGCGTCTTTTTGCGGGCTCTGATCGGGTTACGGGCTCCAGCCTCTGATTCATTGCAATGGTTAACATCGCAACTTAATGCCCCTCCAAGCCTTTGATCTTTCACAGCGCTAAAAGATTTCCGAACGCTAAAATCGCAAAAAGGTATTCAATTGCTCCGATTCCCCCTCACTAAGCAAGCCGTCAAGGCCGCAAATGGCAAAAGTCAAACCACAAGTTACGGGTTCCAAGAAGGACTCGCAAAGGGCGTAAAGACACGTCCGGAGCACTTTAAATGCTAATAAAAATGCAATACTGTAAATGATGGGGAACACAATGTAAGACATTAGAATTATTTGGGCAACAGTCTCCCGTAGCCCGTAAATATGGAATATACAATTTATTTTTTTAATTTGAATTTTTTAACCACTTCATAAAAAAGACATTTTGAAGCTGGAAAAGGTACAGAGAAGGGCTACAAAACTAATAAGGGGAATGGAGGTACTACGTTATGAAGAAAGATTGACCAAATTAAGCTTATTTTCTCTAGAAAAAAGCTGTCTAAGAGGCGATATGATTACCCTATATAAGCACATCCAGGGTCAGTATAAAGATTTGTCAAGTGAGCTTTTTGTGCCAGATTTTCAACTGACACAAGGACATCCTTTGAGGTTAGAAGTAAAAAGATTCCACCTTAAAGAAAGAAAAGTGTTCTTCACAGTAAGGGTGGTTAATCTGTAGAATTCTCTACCAGCGGAGGTGGTGACAGCGGATTCGATAGATAACTTTAAAAGGGGACTGGATTTATTTCTAATCAAAAAGGGCGTTCAGGGTTATCCTGGATAATTAGAGAGAGAGTATTGATCCGAGGAATTCGATCGCCAGTATCTGGGGTCAGGAAGGAATTCATTTTTTCCCCCTTTGAGATGATTGGCAAAGTTTCACTTGTTTTTTTTTCTGTTTGCCTTCCTCTGGATTCAATTAACAACTAATCCTCATATTGCAGATCAGAGGAGATCTTAAAAGGTTGAACTTGATGGTTTTTCAACCTCAATTACTACATAACTATACAATGTGTAATTTTCGGGGTTATATCAATCTCGGGAATCAATGAGTTAATATATAGCAGGCCACCCACATGGACTAGAACATTGGCTTCATTCATTTTTATTTATTTGTACATTGCGGGTTTCAGGTTTGCGGGTCTGATCGCATATCAGACCCCGAATCGCTAGTTGATTGACATGTTTTACTGATGTAGTGTTGACGGGCTCTGTTTCTGCATTGGGAGTTATGGGCTTGCTTAATTGATCATGTTCACGCCCCAAAATGCTACATACAATGCCATGGTTTACAAAGTGCGCTATTGGGCCAGGACTTGTGGGCTTGGCGAATTGAATAGCACCGTAAGTCTAGGATGCTGCGAGCCTGCAGCAGGCCCGCAGACTTACAGGGTACATCCTGTGACTTGCGGGCTTGGAATTGAATGAGGCTCCATGTATCCATTACCATATTTTTTACCTTGCTGAAAATTCTTTTGATGACAGGACACATATCATACTTGCTGATTACAATAAAGTGGCTGGCTACTGGTCGCCCTTAAAGTGAGACTACCCCAAAAATATTTTTATTGGACCAATGCACCCTGAAACACATAAGCCCCTATTCAATTGAGCGATTGTTGTTTACGGGAGTTCGTAAACTAATTTGCTATTCAATTGGTGTTTTTTTAAAGCCGCAAACGATCTACAGGTTACAGGCTGAAAATCCATGCGGTTGTTACAACAATAACTTACACCTCATCTAAACCTTTGATCTTTCAAGCAGGCGAGAGTTACAATTGCAAATCGCTATTCAATTGCTACAATTCCTCAAGTCTGCAAATATTTTCACACCCGTAAATGGTAAACATAGAAGAAAATCCTACGGGTACCCGATAGGACTCGCAAGGGGTTTAACCCCTGTTCCTAGCACTGAAAATGCAAATAAAAAATAAATACTACACTTTTTTAAAAGATAGGGAAAAGCGATGAAATACATTAGAATTAATTGCACAACAGTCTCAAGCTTGCAAACCTGCAGTAAAAAACATTTTTTTTTACGTTTCACTTTGGTGTTATATTGATCTTGGGAATCAATGAGTTAATACAAATCAGGCCACCCACATGAACTAGAACAGTATTGGCATGCATTTTTATTTTGTCCATTTCGGGAATTTTGAGTCTGATCGCCTATCGGACCTCTAAACGCTAACTGATTGATGTTAAAACTCAATGTTTTACTGACGTCATGATGACAGTCTCATTTACTTTTGTCTGTTTCTAAATCGGTAGTTACGGCCTTGCTTAATTAATCATGATTACTCTCTGAAATGCTACTTATGATTGCATGGTTTACAGTTTCGGCTTTTGGGCAGTAAATTGCGGGCTTGTTCAATTGAATCGCATTGTAATTGTAGCAAATCTCAAGCCCGCAGACATACAGCCTGTAGGACGCAATCCGCAACCTTGATATTGGATGAGGCTCATGGTGCACAGAAAATAACTGTAAAAAAATTGACCCAGAGCACTCTGGGCTTAGGTGAACCATTGAAGATGGTTTTGGGGGCCCAGGGCATATAACCAGGGGCTTGGAGAAAAATTAGAAGATATAAACATGTTAACAAACACAATTTGGTCTTCTACCCATAAAAAAAAGTGTTATAGTCTTTTATTAGAAATGTCTTTGTGGCCATTATAATAGCATTAGTTAATCTGCTCAATATGGCTTGCGTACATAGGCCCTCATTCAATTGCGATTTGGCCAATTGAATAGTGCTCTAAATAAGCACATAACATATATTTTTAAATTAAGTTTTTAGTTAGTGAAAACCTTGCTTTTGGATAGATGCTTGCTAACAAAAAAGTTCTTTAAAAAATATATGTTATGTGCTAATTTAGGGCCCTATTCAATTGCGCAAATTGCAATTGAATGAGGGCCATAGGGTTCTACTCGCTAGTTCCAAAAGCCCAAAAGTCCCGGAGTTTGTGACACCTTCCACCATTTGAATCTTAATCCACTGTTTATCCCATTTTCCCCAGAGCGCTAATTATTTAGGCCCAAATACAAAATGTATCCCATCATTAAAGCTAAATTGAATATGATTACAAATTAAGGTCTGTATTAATTGATTTTAAACTTTTTGAAAACATGTTTCACATTACCAAGTTATGTTTTGGATAAATGTATTCTGTAAGTCCTCTTCTATGGATTGCTTCCTTGTCATGGTAAAAGGCCCTTTTACAGACGTCAATGAAAATGTGAGCTACGGCATGTAGGGTCACCCAAGATGGACAGGTCACAACAGAAAAGCAAGACAAATGGCAATTCACTGGAGAAGAAACTATCACGAGGCACATACGTATATACTCGAGCATAAGCTGAGTTTTCCAGACCTTTTTTTAAGGCAAAAAAGGGCCCCGTCAGCTTATACTCGAGTCACTCTCCCCCGTGTCTCACTAACCCACCCCATGTCTCTCTAACCCCCACCGCGGTGTGTCTCTAACACCCCTGTGTGTCCCGGCACCCGGTATATGCTAATGACGCGGCGCGCATGTGACGTCACATGTGCGCCGGGTCAAGGAGCGGAGGCCGGAGCACAAGCAGGTGAGGGGAGGAGGTATTTAGGGGGGTTTAGGTGGAGGAAGGGGGTTGAGGGGGGTTTAGGTTGAGGAGGGGGCTTGAGGATGGGGGGTTGAGGATGAGGATGGGGGGTTGAGGATGGGGGGGTTGAGGAGGAAGGTTGAGGAGGGGGTTTAGGATGGGGGGGTTGAGGAGGGAGATTGAGGATGAGGAGGGAGGTTGAGGATGAGGGGTTGAGGAGGGGGGGTTGAGGAGAGAGGATGAGGAAGGGGGGTTGAGGATGAGGATGGGGGGGTTGAGGAGGGAGGATGGGGGGTTGAGGAGGGAGGATGAGGATGGGGGCTTGAGGAGGGGGTTGAGAAAGGTGTTGAGGATGGGGGGGTTGAGGAGGAAGGTTGAGGAGGGGGTTTAGGATGGGGGGGTTGAGGAGGGGGGTTGAGGAGGGAGGTTGAGGATGAGGGGTTGAGGAGCGGGGGTTGAGGAGAGAGGATGAGGAAGGGGGGTTGAGGATGAGGATGGGGGGGTTGAGGATGAGGATGGGGGGGTTGAGGAGGGAGGATGGGGGGTTGAGGAGGGAGGATGAGGATGGGGGCTTGAGGAGGGGGTTGAGAAAGGTGTTGAGGATGGGGGGGTTGAGGAGGGAGGTTGAGGAAGGGGTTGAGGATGGGGGGGTTGAGGAGGGGGGTTGAGGATGGGGGGTTGAGGAGAGAGGATGAGGATGGGGGGGTTGAGGATGGGGGGGTTGAGGAGGGAGGATGGGGTGTTGAGGAGGGGGTTGAGGATGAGGAGGGAGGTTGAGGAGGGGGTTGAGGATGGGGGGGTTGAGGAGGGAGGTTGAGGAAGGGGTTGAGGATGGGGGGGTTGAGGAGGGAGGTTGAGGGGTTGAGGATGGGGGTTGAGGAGAGAGGATGAGGATGGGGGGTTGAGGATGGGGGGGTTGAGGAGGGAGGATGAGAAGGGAGGTTGAGGAGGGGGTTGAGAATGAGGAGGGAGCTTGAGGAGGGGGTTGAGGATGAGGAGGGAGGTTGAGGAGGGAGGTTGAGGAGGGAGGTTGAGGATGGAGGTTAAGGATGAGGAGGGAGGTTGAGGAGTGGGGTTGAGGAGGGTGATAAGGGAGGGGGGGAAGAGACACAGGGAAGGGAGAGGTTGGAAGAGACACAGGGAAGGGACGGGGGAGAAGAGACACAGGGAAGGGAGAGGGGAGAAGAGACACGGAGAGAGAGGGGGACACAGAGGGCACAAGAGGGAGACAGGGGGCAGCACATTTCCCACCCTCGGCTTATACTCAAGTCACTCATTTTACCCAGTATTTTGTGGTAAAATGGGTGCCTCGGCTTATACTCGGGTCGGCTTATACTCGAGTATATACGGTATATTGTTATGTCTTTGGTTGTGCTTATCAATAAGGTTTTCTTGGCAAGGATACCAGAGTGGTTTACCAGGTCCTTCTCCAGTGCACCGCCATTTGACAGACCTCTCTGCTATAACCTACATAGTATGGCTGACAGCTTTATTGATGTATACAAGCCCGTAACCACAGCAATGTAGTGATCCAGAAGGGCATATATACATTTGCTATATATATATATATATATATATATATATATATATATACATACATATAAGGGTGGAAAATTCTCGGTAGCCAGGGACACTAGACTCCTAAAATTTGTACTCTCGGCGCTTATTTTTCCCAAGTACAATGTATCTATAAGAAGGGATCCTTCTAAGCTCCTAGGCATCAGATGGTTAGGCTCCAAAGTTTTAGATTTTTTTGTACACTCCTGAACATGTATATATATATATATATATATATATATATATACACAGACACACCAGCTTGCTGTGAATAGGATTATAACAAATTTGTGTTTCATGAAATTATGTTGTGGTGAGGTGATGAAACTTCATTGAAGTTCCAAAATTAGTTAAATTCTGCTACAAGAAATATTAGGTTTAGCCCAGAGTTCAGTAAGGAAACTATTAGCTTCCTGGAGACTAAAATATATTTTGTAAATGGAGAAATCCAGACAGATAATTTTTAGAAAACTGTCAACATATGGAAGCAGCTGGACTGGCCACTATCAGGAACTGCTGCCAGTTAAATCTTCATAGCTTCTGTGGGCTGGTTTCCTCAACACTTGTGCGTGTACAACAAGAATATAGCAGGACTCTCACCAGTATTTTGTTATTTTTCTGCTGATAAACCAGTGTAACACTTGAAATTCAACTAAAATGTGTAATACTTTTTTGGACCTTACAAGTACATTTATAGGGCTGAAACAATTGGCAACAGTTAAAAAGTAACCATAAGATAAACATTGTAAAAGGGTCGGCCATATATAAACTTTCCTCCCATGCTATGGGTAACTAGTCAGGGTGGCACTTAGATGGACGGCGTGAACTTCTCCCCAAGTTCATGTAAGATAAGGACATTCCTACTTATTACCTGACTTCCGTGTCCAGACTGAGGGAGGGTCAAAAACATAGCGCTAGGTAAAGATATTAACGTGCTTACCTGAGGTTGACCACATATGATTAATACCGCACTTTATTGACTTTCGCCCTCACATACACCAATACAAGTGTATAACAAACATGATAGCAGATAACTTGTGGGGTTCAGAGTTCTTTCTGGAGGGGAGCTCATCCTGGGCTACTTTGGTCATGTCACAAATCCACGGCCTGTAATACCCTAACAAACTAATCCAGCAAGAACTAAATAGAGAAAAAACTTATCATAGAAATGATTTATTGGCCTGTAAAAAATGATATAATACATGAGAATAGAAATAAGGTAAAGGAAATAACATTGTGACACTGGAATCTTATAAAGCAAAGCACATAGTAATGTACAATAACGTCAAAAGCAGTCAAAAATCACCTATAAAAGGTCTTCTAACATTTGTAATAGTCTGATTAAATCAAACATTATTTTACCCGAAAAAGAAGATATCATTTTTCTTTTCCTAATACAAATAGTATATAAACATTGCCACTGTGTAATTAGAAGTGAATTTGTAACACATCCCTATAGAGGTAGAAAATACGGATTTATAAATGCAATGCAATTTTATCTGTATATCTCCTAAAATGTCCATGTAGTTTCATTTATATTGGTGGGAGTAATCTCTATTAGTAGAAGAGATGGCGATAGGATAAAACATCTTAAACAAAAATACGTTTTTTGGATTTCACTTTTAGATGCTATGTCTCCAAAAGGATTAAATAGGGATTATAATCTGTATCTATTGCTATAATGAGTTGGCCTTAGTGGGTTCAGATTTAATTATGGCTTGCTTTTGTTTTTCTTGCAGATAATTATGAAACAATCATTATCTTCAACATTTATGATAAGATTTGCTTTTAACTTACCGATGTAATCCTGTTGTTTCTTAAAGGATAGAAAATATGTGCCTGATTCCAAGGTACCAGTGGTGCAATGCATCAGGGCACTCCTCTCAGGGGGAAGAGGGGCAGAGCTGTGTAATTTTTTTTTGCATTCATTATTTTCTGTAGTGTAGCCCCCAACGGTCTATTTAAAAAGGAGCATAAGCTCCAAAAGAGTGCTATCAGGAAGAGTTGTGATTGCAAATGACCAGAAACCTGAAAAAAGGATGGGTACCGCTTTTATATCTGGTACAGTTATGACTTATCCTACCAAGACTATTTGGATTGATGTCCCTCAGTTACTGTATGCAGTAGAATTGGGCAAAAATTTCCACCATTTTGAAACGTCTATATAAAAAAAGGAGCAAAAAGAACATCCTGATTATGTAGATAACAAAGAGAAAACTCATGTGGCCTTGAGGGAAATATTCCCTTTCTTTAATGCAGAGCTATTCTCCAGTCGGGAGAGAGTAAAAAACCCAAGAAAACTGAGATGAAAGGAGAAAAGTTTGGGAACAGAAATTAAAAAGAAACTGGGCCGAGAGGAGGACTTAGCAACAACCCTGACAAGTTCAGAAGAAACACAATGGAGATGACAAGAGATGGCAACCACCTCATGTAATGAAGACATGGAAGCAGGGGATGATTCCTATACTGTGAATATGGGAAATTTCAGAATAGTCCAAGTTAAAGATGCTCTACTACAGGAAGTACATAAAGAGGTGGTGGAGGTGAATAGAGCAGCTGTATAGGGAAGAGAAAATCCTTCAGGTTCTTGTTTTGTATTAAAAAGAGACCTCTTCTGGTTATAGATAAAACTCTAAATAGAATTATGAAAAAGTACTACTGGCCTAATATTTACACAGAGGTATGTCACTGTTGTCTGTCCTGCCCAAAATGCCATCATAAAGGTCCTCAGCCCCAATTAGCTCCACCGATACCTCCAATAGTAGAGGATTCTTTTGAAAGTATAGCTATGGATCTAGTGGGACCACATGAGAAAACATTTCAGGGGCACCAGTACATCGTGGTTATGATTGATTATGCTTTTTGATATCCTGAAGCCGAAGGCGCTCAGCGTGGGGCTCGCGATGAGCGCTGAACGTGCTCAGAGGGGGCAGAACATCGCATTGTGTGGCAAACAGCATTGCCAGGCTTCACATTTTATTGCTGTCATTTTTGACAGGCAAGTTGCTAGTATTCCATAAAAGGGAACATACATTTTTAAAGTGATGTTGTCTTTATTTTTGTGACCCAGCTACAACAAATTTATCTTGGAGGTTTTGTGGTCTTTACTAAGAACCCCAAGGAAACCTTCAATAGTATCATACCTTTTACTCAGGATATGCCATTGCTTTCAAACAATTCCTGCTATAGTTTCACTATTGGTGTTAAAAGTACAAACAAAATTAATTTAGTATCCTTTTTATCCTCCACTGTTATAACTCCTCCTTTATTGAGGATAGACCAGCAAATTCTTTTTCACCTCATGGAAGATTGCAAAAACAGGAAAGAAGATAAAACATCAAATCAAGGACCTTTCTGAAGGTATCATTGACCATGCAGATCTTTCTCCAACAACTTTATTGAAAGGAGACTTAATTTGTTTTTCACTACATTAGTTGTCAACTGATTCCAATACGCCTGATGCTTTCTCTGTTGCCTCATAGTGATGAAGGGAGATGCTTCATATATCATCCGAGCCACTGTAGAATGAGCCAACCTTTCACAACAAGAGAACAGTCCAGTCCCATTTGACTTGGAATTAGAAGCTACAGCTCCGAGAACATTCCTACGCAACCTACGGTTCTACCCCAACTCCAGACCTCAATGTTACAGACAAAGAGGGATAGAACCACCAGAAGATACATATAGTGTGTGAGAGAAGTATTTTTAACATCAGAGAAGCATTCTGTACATATCTATAGTGTTGAGGGTAACTATGAGGTTACATCTATAGTCTGTGGAGCTGTGTGGTTAAATCAGTGTTTACATATATACAGTATAATGTGAGGGAATCAGTATCTGTCTCGCGATCTATAGAATGAGAGAAATGTGTGGACCAGTGTCAGTTCATTACCTTGTGCACACTGACATCAAGCATGAAGTGTCTGTATATCACACCCTCCCTATTCTGCACCTCCACATTCTGTCCGTCTCAGTATGAAGCTTCTCTATCTCAGTACTCTGGCTAACCGACAGGCTCCCATTTATATAAAATTAAGCTTGTTTGCCACTCAACTTTTGAAAATGAGGTACTCCACCATACAGAATAAAGTAAATAAATAGTACATTTGTGTTTACATAGTAATTAAGGTTAAAAGAAATAATTTCAGTCCATCAAGTTCAACCTTTTAAGATCTTCTCTGATCTGCAATATGCAGATTTGTTATTATTAGTTGTTAATTAATTATTAATCAACTATTTATTGATTTATTTTTAATTATTCATTAATCCAGAGGAAAGCAAACAGAAAAAAAACCCAAGTGAAAGTTAGCCAATCATCTAAAAGGGAAAAAAAAATTCCTTCCTGACCCCAGATATTGTAGATGGCATTTCTCTCTAGATCAATAGTCTCTCCAATTATCCAGGAAAAACCCTGAATTCCCTTTTAAATTAGAAACAAATCCAGTCCCCTTTTAAAGTTATCTTTCGAATTTGCAGTCACCACCTCCTCTGGTAGAGAATTATTCTAACCTCAAGGGATGTCCTCTTGTCAGTTGAAAACTTCTTGGCACAAAAAGCTCCCTTGACAAATCTTTATACTGACCCTGCATGCATTTATATAAGGTAATCATATCTCCTCTTAGACAACTTTTTTCTAGAGAAAATAAGCTTAATGTGGTTAGTCTTTCTTCATAACTTAGCCCCTCCACCCCCTTATTAGTTTTGTTGGCCTCCTCTGTACCTTTTCCTGCTCTAAAATGTTCTTTTTATGAAGTGGTGCCCAAAATTGTACTCCATATTCCAAATGAGGGCATACTAGAGATTTGTATAGTGGCAGAATTATATTTGCTTCCCTTGCTTCTATACTTTTCTTAATACATGCTAATATGAGCACTGTAACCTAGGTGGTTGTCCACTCTCAAATCCCTTTCAATATCTGATACCCCTATATTTGCTCCATTAAGATTATAAATTGCATGGCTATTTTTTGTTCCCAGATGCATAACTTTACATTTATTCGTATTAAATCTCATCTGCCATTTAGATGCCCATTCCTCAATTTTATGTAAATCCCTTTGGAGGGAAAGCACATCATTATCTGATTCAATTACCTTGCACAACTTTGTGTCATCAGCTAAAATGGAGACAATACTTTCGAGTCCCACCTCTAAGTCATTAATAAATATGTTAAAAAGGAGAGGACCTAATACTGAACCCTGAGGAACCCCACTTACCACATTAGTCCAATCAAAGTATGTTTCATTTACAACAACTCTTTGCTTCCTGTCTTTTAACCAGCTCTCAATCCATGAGCAAATATTTACTGCAATTCCTGTATCCCTTAGTTTGCACAATAGCCTCCCATGTGGCACTGTATCAAAAGCCTTTGCAAAATCCACTGAGTTGCCTTGATCCAGGTTCCTACTAACCTCCTCATAGAAACTAATTACATTTGTTTGACATGACCTATCCCTCATAAATCCATGTTGACTCCTACTTATAATCCTTTTCATATATACAAATACACATATTCCTGTATATTATCCCTTATTAACCCTTCTAAAAGCTTCCCCACTACAGAAGTGAGGCTCACTGGTCTATAATTCCCCAGATTTGCTCTTGTTCCCTTTTTAAATATAGGTATCACATCTGATTTTCTCCAGTCATCTGATAGAGACCCTGTGTTGAGTGAATCTTGAAAAATGAAATATAATGGTTTGGCTATTACAGAACCCAGTTTTTTTAATTCAATCTCAAATGAGACTGTGTTGTGATCACTGTTTCCCAAAGGTTGCCCTATTTCAACATTTGATACTATATCAATATTATTTGTGATGACTAAATCTAAGATAGCTTCATTTCTAGTAGGCTCTTGTAAAACCTGGACCAGATAATGATCACTGAGTGTACTCAAGAACCTGCCCCCCTTAGCTGAACTGCTGGTCTCATTTATCCAGTTTATTTTAGGGTAATTAAAATCTCTGATTATTAGAACTTGCCCATGCTTAGCTGCATTTCCAATCTGTAACAATAATTGTATTTCCTCACTTTCAGCTATATTTGGGGGTTTATAGCATACTCCTACTAATATTCTTTTGGAATTTGCTGCTCCGCTATTTAACTCTACCCACAAACATTCAACATTGCCGCTAGTTCCATCATAAATATATTCTCTGACTATAGGCTTAAATTCAGGCTTAACATACAGACAAATCCCTCCTCCTCTTTTACCACTGCCCCTATCTTTCCTAAATAGGTTACAACCATCCAGATTTACAGTCCAGTCATGACATTCATCCCACCACGTTTCTGTAATGCCTATTGAATCCAATTTTTCCTTAATTGCTAATAATTGTAATTCTCCCATTTTTCCTGGCAAGCTTCTGGCATTAGCAAGCATACATCTTATGTTATGAGTTTGTAAATTTGGTTAATACCTCCCTATTGACTATACTACCCCTCCCGCCATCTCCTCCCCTATGAATTGTTAATTCATCCCTTATAGCCTCTACACTTTCTACCCCATTACTTATATCTAGTCCCTTCCCCCCACCTACTAGTTTCAAAACTCTTCCAGCCTTTCTACCATCCTATTCCCTAGCACAAAAGCTCCCTCGTCATTATGGTGCAATCCATCCCTGCTGTAGAGATTGTACCGAAGTTAGAAGTTAGCCCAGTGCTTTAAAAACCCAAACCCCTCCTTAGTGCACCACACATTAACCTCCCTAAGCTCCTTCTGCCTCCCTGGGCTAGCAAGTGGCACTGGTAGTATCTTAGAAAATATTACCTTAGAGGTCCTTGCCTTCAGCTTATTACCTAGCTCTCTAAAATCATTCTTTAGGACACTCCATCTTCCACTAACTTTGTCATTGGTACCAATATGAACCAAGACTGCTGGTTCATTTCCAGACCCTCCCAATAATTTGTCTAGCCGATCCACAATATGCTGATCCTGAACACCCGGGAGACAGCAAACTGTTCGATTGCTGGGATCTGGGTGACAAATAACTCTGTTTACCTTCCTAATAATAGAGTCCCCTACCATCAAAACATGTCTGTTGCTCTGCCTATTCTGCCCTCCCACTCCTCCAGTAGAAATGTTCTCCTGTCTGTTAGAGGTAACAGCTCTATCTGGCATTGCCATTCCTGAATGGACATCCCCATCAGTTTCACTCAATCTTGCAAATCTGTTGTTGTTTGCCAACTCAGAGCTGGCCTGCCTCTTGCTGTTCCCCCTTTCTAACTGTAACCCAGCTACCTCCCTGGACATCCTCACTAGCCCCAGCTCCACCCTCCATGCTAGGCCCAGCTAAACTGTGCTCAGTGAGCACCAATTCCCTTTCCAGTGGAGAAATATCAATAAGTGCTGCATTTGAATGTCTAAAAATAAGCTCAGAAACATATTTCCTGGTTTTAATCAGACCTGATGAGTGACAGTCTTCTTCTGATAGCAATTCTCCTTTAGCTGGTTTTCACATTCCCAAACCACACAAACTATTTCTCACCCCGCCTTTTCCTCCCTTGTTATTATTCTTCTAACCCGCTCATTACCCAACAACTACAGATAACCAGACACAGACGCAAAACAAAAGTATCTTTTATATGTTACTATTTGTGTATATGTGCAGATCTTGTTTAAAGTTAAATAATAGTTCAAAACTAGCGACTTGCCCGTCAAAAATGACGGCAATAAAATTTGAAGCATGGTAGGCTCTCACCCCGCTAACTTGAGGGCCTCGCGATGAGGGCCTTCGGCCGATGCTTACGCTTATTGCGAGCTCCCCCTGCTTTACGGGCCTCGCGTTGAGTGCCTTTTGCTCACTGGGAGCCCTGCAATGAGTGGCTCTCCCCACTCTCTCCGAGCCTCTCTCCCTCCTGTGTCTCTTTGCCCCTCTCCCGTTTCCCCCCCCCTTATCTCCCTTCCCTGTTTCTCTTTCCCCCCCCTCACACCCCTGTGTCTCTTTCCCCCCAACTCCCTCCCCTGTGTCTCTTGCCAACCCAGTTCCTCCCCTGTGTCTCTTTACACTCGTCAGCCGTTTTGAGCCTCTCCCCCCTCAAGCCAGTCACATACGGGCCTTCGGCGCTCATTGCAGGCCCGTCAAGCCAGTCATGTTCGGAGCTCATCGCCAGGCACGCAAAGAGCGCCGTTGGCGCTCATTGCAGCCCCCCACCAAACCCGTAACTTTCAGGCCTCGCAATGAGCGCCTCCATTTAGGTACCATCACTCCATCTCCTTTTAGGCTCATAACTTCTTCATAGTTTTCCTTTCCATATTCACCACTAACATTCAAAATGGTCTCTACCTTCATACACAAAACTTTGAGTTCAGTGAGGGAAGGTATTTCCTGGTGAAAGGCAAAATACAAGATCAAAAAAGGACCCCTTAAAGGACTTATGGCATCAACATCATTAACTCTTGGGGTATTATAAGTACCCCCACGTCACATAAAGACCCCATGGTTACCTAATTAACCACCTACAGATCATGGGATCTATATAGACTCCCATGGTAAACTAGTTCACACTAACATAAATACATTGGGGAATTTCTCAGACAGGAGAAATTGGCCATACTTTAATACATTCAAGACCCGCTACAAAGAACTTAGACAAGGACTGTAGAAAAGAGGGTACACTAATAATGAGCTCCGAACTCCATTCTGAGAGAAAATAAAAATACTGACCCCTAAGATAACAAGCAAACTCAGTGATGAGATTTGCTTTGTGATTCGGTTAGTTCAGCAGTGTAAGGAGATTGTCGGGATTCTCAATAAACATTTGCATGTACTTTAGAGAGAGTCTGGGGGTTCATTGCCTTATCAGTAAACACATTACATGTACAGTACCAAATATGGGCCCTTCTTTCAATGTGAAGCTTTTACGACCCAGAGACGAGGGTACATGCAAACCAAAACGCTCCTACTTTAGGTTAGAGGAGCAATCTCCAGGTTGTGACTTTGTGTTCAATCTTTCAGCGACCAGCATGCCAGTCCACGCATATCATTCATGGAGAAGCAGAAAAGTCAGAGGAACAACACAATCATATAAGAAAAACACATGCACCTTTTCTTAGTTCAGCAGACAGACTGACTTTATTCTTTCATTTCAGACACATTTAAAAACCAAACAATTAACTCATATCTCCCCCTCCCCACTTTCTTTAGCCAAACACCCTCAGGTTTTGCTCTGCTGTCACGAGTGGTTGGGGTTACCTTTTTAGTCAAGCTTGTCAACTTTTATCACTATTTGAGGCTAGAGAGAGGGGATGTCTGGCCGCTCTGAGGGGCCAAATATCCATATAAGTTCTTGCAGAAACTTTGGGTTAATCCTTTCTTGTCACATTACCAAACATGGCAGAAAGTGTATCTAAGTAAAATAACAAAATTAAAAGTGAATATGATATTACATAGTAACCCCAACTTTCATTATTGTGGCCCACATTACATCACATATATAGTTGTTGGTGTTGGTTACGTTTGCGATGTTGGTCAGGCAATGTTAACCAACATCGCAAACGTGACCAACAAACCCCTAGATCGCATCACCATCGGCACTCCAGCACTATGTGCACTCCAGCATCCCCGGCACTCTGTGATTAGTTACCATCATTCATTACGTTGTATAAACAAAAAAAGAATCTTATATTTCCATCTACATGTATATGTGGCTAGACCACCTATGAATATCATTAACTTACATAAATGGAACTGGTCCCATAAATATACTTATTATCATTAATTCTCTAGGAATTTAATCCCAATTAAGACTGTCTGTAGAAATGGAATTGGACAAGTTATTAGCATTTTTGTAAAATGAAACAAGATTATTTATATTTAATTGGATAGCAGATGTCCCAAACAATGCTTCCTTTTTTCCTATTGAGTGTTATTCTTAAGGTACATAAGATAATGAGTTCAGAACTTGATGAATTACACTATTTCCATAGATTTTTTAAGACTGTGAATAAAAGGGCAATATATCATTTGACCTTAGAATTAAAGTAATAACCACAGGATACTGGATATTTAAATCTTTAATTTATGTATACATAAAACGGAGGGTATAAAAAAAATGTAGTATTTAACAACCCATTTGAATTATCAAAAAGGAAAATAATTATATGGTATGGATTAGAAGATCTTTTACAGTATATCACAAAAGTGAGTACACCTCTCACATTTTTGTAAATGTTTTTTTATATCTTTTATTGTGACAACACTGAAGAAATGACACTCTGCTCCAATGTAAAGTAGTAAGTGTACAGCCTGTATAACAGTGTAAATTTTCTGTCCCCTGAAAATAACTAAACACACAGCCATTAATGTCTAAACTAAAGCATGAGTGTGACCGGCACTGGGGAGCTACAGTTCATTGAGGGAACCATGCCAACATGTACTGTGACATACTGTAGCAGAGCATGATCACCTCCCTTTGGAGACTGGGCTGCAGGGCAGTATTCCAACATGATAACGACTCCAAACACACCTCCAAGACGACCACTGCCTTGCTAAAGAAACTGAAGACAAAGGTGATGGACTGGCCAAGCATAAACCCTATTAAGCATCTCCGGGACATCCTCAAACGGAAGGTGGGGGAGTGCAAGGTCTCTATGATCCACAAGTTCCGTGATGTCATTATGGAGGAGTGGAAGAGGACTACAGTGGCAACCTGTGAAGCCCTGATGAACTCCTTGCCATGAGGGTTAAGGCAGTGCTGGAGAATAATGGTGGCCGCACAAAATATTGACACTTTGGACCCAAGTTGGACATGTCCACTTAGGGGTGTACTAACTTTTGTTGCCAACGGTTGAGACATTATTGGCTGTGTGTTGAGTTATTTTGAGGGCACAGCAAATTTACACTGTTATACAGGCTGTACACTTACTACTTTACATTGTAACAGTGTAATTTCTTCAGTGTCGTCACATGAAAAGATATAATAAAATATTTACAAAAACTTTTGTGAGATACTGTATATGAACATATTAATAGTCTGAACTTTTATTTATCCATTATAATAGTTAGTAGTTATGAGTAACACTTAATTTTATGTATGATTGGGTAAGTGGGGCATAGGCAGATGGGTTATAAGTGTAGAGGGTATAAGGGATGAATTAACAACTTATAAGGGAGGAGATGTGGGGGGGGTAGTATAGTCAATAGGGAGGTAGTACTAAGTAACTCAAGTACAGTGGCAGGCACTTCAGAACTACAGACTCATAACATAAGATGTATGCTTGCTAATGCCAGAAGCTTGCCAGGAAGAATTATTAGCAATGAATGAAAAATAGGATTTAATAGGCATTACCGAAACGTGGTGGGATGAATCTCATGACTGGACTGTTAATCTGGATGATTATAACCTATTTAGGAAAGATAGGGGAAATGGTAAAAGAGGAGGACAGATTTGTCTGTATGTTAAGCCTGACTTTAAGCCTATAGTCAGAGAAGATATTTATTGCGGGCCTAGTGATAAAGTTAAATGTTTGTTTATAGAGTTAAATAGCGGAGCAGCAAATTCCAAAAGAATATTAGTAGGAGTATGCTATAAGCCCCCAAATATAGCTGAAAGTGAGTAAATACAATTATTGTTACAGATTGGAAATGCATCTAAGCATGGCCAAGTTCTAATAATGGGAGATTATAATTAACCTGAAATAAACTGGATAAATGAGACCAGCAGTTCAGCTAAGGGGAGCAGGTTCTTGAGTACACTCAGGGATCATTGTCTGGCACAGGTTATACAAGAGCCTACTAGAAACGAAGCTATCTTAGATTTAGTCATCACAAATAATATTGATATAGTATCAAATGTTGAAATAGGGCAACCTTTGGGAAACAGTGATCACAACACAGTCTCATTTGAGATTGAATTAAAAAAACAAAGCTGTAAGGGGCCAACAAAAACTCTTAATCTTAAAAGGGCAGATTTTAACTGTCTAAGGGCAGCAATACAAAGTATAGACTGGGACAGAGAACTGATAGGTAAAAACACTGAACATAAATGGACAACATTTAAATCCTTACTAAATATACACACATCAGCATATACCATGTGGGAATAAAAGTGAACGGAGTAAATCCCATCCAGTGTGGCTTAACAATGATTTAAAGATCAAGAGTAAAGAGTAAAACACAGGCATTTCAATTATACAAACAAGAGGGGACAGAGACTGCTTTACGGGAGTACAAGGAAACTAACAAGGCTTGCAAAAGAACTATTAGACTGGCTAAAATAGAAAATGAAAAAAGAAATGCAAAAGAGTAAGACTAACCCTAAAATATTTTTTAATAATATTAATCGGAAGAAGGCGAGGAAGAAAGCTATAGGAACATTACAATGTGACACAGGCCATCTGAAAATTAGTGACCAAGAAAAGGCAGATGAGCTAAATAGGTTTTTTTCTTCAGTATACACAAGGGAGGTACCTAGCGGTTGGGACACTGCAACATAATAGGGCTACACTACCTTCACCAAGTAACTGGTTAACGCAGGTCCTGATGGAATACATCCAAGGGTACTGAGGGAATTGGGTTCTGTAAAAGCAAAACCATTATATTTAATTTTTCAAGATTCACTCAACTCAGAGTCTATATCAGATGACTGGAGAAAAGCAGATGTGATATCTATATTTAAAAAGAGCCAATCCAGGGAATTATAGACCAGTGAGCCTTACTTCTGTAGTGGGGAATCTTTTGGAAGGGTTAATAAGGGACAATATGCAAGAATATATCTATTTGAACAGGATTATAAGTAGGAGTCAACATGGATTTATGAGAGATAGGTCATGTCAAACAAATCTAATTAGTTTCTATGAGGAGGTTAGTAGGAACCTCAATCAAGGCAACTCAGTGGATGTATTCTTTTTGGATTTTGCAAATGCCTTTGATACAGTGCCACATGGGAGACTATTGTGCAAACTAAGAGATACAGGTATTGCAGTAAATATCTGCTCATGGATTGAGAGCTGGCTAAAAGACAAGAAGCAAAGGGTTGTGGTAAATGGAACATACTCCGATTGGACTAATGTGGTAAGTGGGGTTCCTCAGGGTTCAGTATTAGGTCCTCTCCTTTTTAACGTATTTATTAATGACGTTGGACTGGGAAGTAGTGACTCCATTTTCGCTGATGACACAAAGTTGTGCAAGGTAGTTAAATCAGATAATGATGTGCTTTCCCTCAAAAGGGATTTACATCATTTATAAAATTGAGGAATGGGCATCTAAATGACAGATTAGATTTAATACAAATAAATGTAAAGTTGTGCATCTGGGAAGGAAAAATAGCCAGGCAATGTATAATCTTAATGGAGCAAATATAGAGGTATCAGACATTGAAAGGGATTTGGGAGTACTTGTGCACAACCACCTAGTTAACAGTGCTCAATGCCAGGCAGCAGCTTTTTGTGCCAAGAAGTTTTCAACTGACAAGAGGACATCCCTTGAGGTTAGAAGTATTCTCTACCAGCAGAGGTGGTGACTGCAAATTCGAAAGATAACTTTAAAAGGGGACTGGATTTATTTCTAACTAAAAAGGGAATTCAGGGTTTTTCCCGGATAATTAGAGAGAATATTAATCCAGGGAGAAATCCTATCTCCAATATCTGGGGTCAGAAAGGAATTTTTTTTTCTTTCTTTTAGACGATTGGCTAAGTTTCACTTGGGTTTTTTTTCTGTTTGCCTTCCTCTGGATTAATTAATAATTAAAAAGAAATCAATAAATAGTTGATTCATAATTAATTAACATCTAATAATAACAAATCCGCATATTGCAGATCAGAGATCTTAAAAGGTTGAACTTGATGGACTGAAAGTCTTTTTTCAACCTTAATTACTATGTAACTATGTAACTTTTAGTCCATCAAGGTCAACCTTTTAAGATCTACTCTGATCTGCAGTATTGAGATTAATAATTATTTGATCCAGAGGAAGGCAAACAGAAAAATATCCCAAATGAAACTTTGCCAATTGTCTTAAAAGGGAAAAAAAATAATTCCTTCCTGACCCCAGATACTGTCGATCGGACTCCTAGTTACTGTGACACCGTCCCCATTATTTAATTCATATAAACGTGCGTGTAATGTCCCAATAAGGTATTGCCCTTCTAGTTGAATTATAAGGCATAGCACTGTTATTCTGTGGATGGATAATACCATTTGATACTACTGAGGAGAGTGTGGCTTTATTCTGGTGATACCCACTTTAGCGTCACGGAAACCAACGCACAGAGGGTATGAGGACCTAACAGGCGGGAGTTACTATTTGTGGCAAGTCAAGCTGGTTCCATAATTCCACTGTATAAAAGGTATATTTATTGTAGTAATAGTATGCTTACATTTTTATGAAAAAGGATAAGGTGAAAAGGCATATGTATATATAATGCCTTTTAAACAGGAAAACACTCTCAACTGCACATTCGTCTCTTTAACTACCAGTGTGATTAATAATATTTTGCAAATTAGTGCATTTCAAGTTCCTCGAGCAGTGAAGATGTTAAGCTAGTTGATGACCGTTACCTGTCACTACTGGCTTCCATACAATAAGGTGTTATCTTTTATTGTAGGAGAATATGATAACAGCTTCATCACATAACACTAATTAATTCCAAAAATGCAAATCCACCATATTTGATGGTATTATTCGAAAATAGTTTAGTTGAAATGCATTTGAGAAGTATAACTATGTTTTCATAAAAGTATGTTTTAAACCACAATCACACAACATTGATTATTGGTTTGTAGTTTTACCTTTAGAGGACTTCTGTGAAACTGCACATCACAATGGAAGACAAAGGAGATCTGTGCTGACTGCCTTAGATGCCACTGATGAAGTGAATTTATAGATCTTCATGGATGGCTGTAGCTATTATCCGATGTATCTCTGAGACTAGCTGGTGCAGAAGGTTGAGCACATGTTGCAAAATGCCCGTCTTGTGTACCATAAAACCCCTTTCACATTTTGGAATTCAGTCTTGGTTGTCCTATGGTGATCAGTATGGGAAAAAAAACTCTAAGCAAAGTTATGCTCAGGATAACTTGTTTCATGTAGGGATTGAGAAAATGTCTAACACATAGGAGCCAGGAAGATTTCATAGAAGCAGAAAGACTTGTTTTAGGAGCTTGGGAAGAAGTCCTTCATAGAGATAGATTATTCAGAAAAGCATTCATGAGCCAGTAGTAGGGTGACTACACTTATAATTTAAATTTGTTATGAACGGGGCTGATAGTTCCCAGCCCTGTTCATAACCATTTAAAATTATAAGTGTAGTCACCCTGTCTGTCAAGTGTAGACATATGTATATCAGTTGGGATTTTACTCCTGCCTTCATGTGTATATTTAGAATTTAGGCAGCCTAGGGCCCATTGACATTTGGAAGCCCGGCACACCAGATTTATTGCTCCCAATTTCCCCTTGCTTTTGCCCAATCATAAGATTATCACACCCCTAAACCATAAGTATATGTTCATTAATGTATTCATACAGTATGTCAAAAAGTTTTGCTGCTGCCTTATAAAGAATGTAGGGCCCATTTTTTTAGCTTAAAATCAAATGTACATAGTTCTTGTTTCCAAGGCACCGACACAACATTGAAAATTCGCAAATTTCCAATCTAAATGCATATAAAGCTTATCATCTACCTACCAAAACCCCACCCCTAAATCTAACCCTAATCCTAAGAAATTGTTCTTGACGAGTCACCGTAGCATCACCTATTGGCTGCTGTGTACCACTTCTGTCAGCTATATTAGCAACATACACACAACGGACATACATTTGAATATGCAATAACATTTGATCATCCAGGATGCAGAGAGAAGATGTCATCCTCTTTAAAACAAGTCATAATTACACCCATTCTTAAGAAGCCCTCATCTGACCCATCTTCTGCCTCCAACTATCGTCCTATCTCTTTACTTCCCCTGGCTTCTAAACTGCTTGAGCGGCTTGTCTACAATCGCCTTACTCAATTTATTTCCTCCAGTTCCCTTCTTGACCCCTTCCAATCTGGCTTCCGGGCTCAACACTCTACAGAAACAGCTCTCACAAGTCACCAATGACTTGCTAACCGCCAAATCAAAGGGCCATTTCTCTATTCTAATTCTCCTGAATCTCTCTGCTGCCTTCGATACAGTTGACCACCCTCTTCTAATCCAAACTCTGCGCTTTTTTGGCATCCGGGACACAGCTCTCTCATGGTTCACATCCTATCTAGAAGATCTTAAATTTAGTGTCTCCTTCTCTGGCACCTCTTACTCTGTCTGTTGGCGAACCCAAGGTTCAGTCCTAGGCCCCCTCCTCTTCTCCATCTACTTGTCCTACCTTGGTACCCTTAGAAAACCCTTTGGATTTCAGCACCATCTCTATGCAGATGACACTCAAATCTATACCCCTCTTTTAGCTCATTTCCAACTGCCTCTCTAGCATATCTTCCTGGATGTCTGCCCGTCAACTCAAACTCAACATGTCTAAGACTGAACTCCTAATCTTTCCACCCTCTACTACAGCTTCCACTCCTCAAATATCTCTCACTGTTGACAATGCCATCATCACCCCCGCCTCACAGGACCGTTGCCTTGGGGTTCTACTGGATTCCTCACAACAAAATAACAAAATCTTGTCAGTTTCAGCTAAAAAAAACATCTCCAAAATGTGTCACTATCTTACAGAAGACACAGCTAAAATGTTAACACACTGTCTCATCTTATCTCAAATTGCTTTCACATTGCCATCTTGCATTTGTCACCCTCCTGTATCACACCTAAACCCTTAGATTGTAAGTTTGTGTTTTCAATCTTGTGTCAGTGCCTTGGAAACAAGCACTATGTACATTTGATTATAAGTTCAAACAGGGCCCTCCATTCTTTATCAGATGTTCATTTTGTTTTTGCCATGTACTCAACCCCTGTACAGCGCTATGGAATATGTTCCAAATAAAGTTAATAATAATAATTGCATATTTATTTGTCACAAGAGAAGTACTGCATGCCAAACAAATACATTATTTGAATCTATTTTAGGAATTCAAAGGTTTAATAATTATTGAAACCCAAGACCTAAAAATGGCTCATCTGAGCCTACAACAGAGTTCAAAACGGTCTCTTATAATCTCCAAAACCTATCCCACAGAACACAAAATAGTAAAATGTCCACTGTACAGTTTCTCCTTGCGTTGCGTAGTATTGTTACAAGGTATCGTGACTAAAATACCCTGTTTCCCACTCACCTCTCTAACCTCTATTCCCCACCCTGTGGTTGCAATGTGACTACTCTTCCTGCGTTGCCCTGGAAAGCCCCTATCCTGCCTTTGGCGTGTGTGTCTGTCTGAACAATTCAACCTCCTGTTACTATCCTGCGGTGACTTCATTTCCCTTTTCCCGCCCTGCGGTTCCCACATGACTGCTTTATTCCAATCCTTCTTTTTCTTGCTCTGTGCTGGGCGCAACTTCTAGTTCCCGCCCTGCTGTTCGCATGCGACAGGTTTGTTTAGTTCCCTTTTCCCTGCTTTGCGCGTGACTTCTAGTGCCCACCCTGCGGTTCCCACGTGACTCCTTTGTTTCCATTCTCCTTTTCCCCCCACTTTGTGCGTGACTTTTAATTCCCTCCCTGCGGTTCCAATCTGACTGCTTCATTCCTATGCGGGACCTTTCCTGTTTTATGCTACCACACGTGCACACGCATGCGTGCACGGCACTGGAAATCTCCTGTTGCGCTTGCTTCCCAGTGTACTACCTAAGCCCCTAACCTCTTGCCGACCCTGGCCCTAACCCAGTTACCGGGCATAACCCCAAACCCCTAACCCTAAAACTAAGTCACTAACCCCCTACACCCCTTCCCGGACCTAAACCGAATACTAACCCCCTACACCACTTCCCGGCCCTAACCCCCTACACCCCTTGGCAGCCCTAACCGTCTTAGCCTAACCCTAAACCCCTAAACCACTTACCGGTCCTAAACCTAACCCCCTACACCCCTTGGCGGCCCTAACCCTCTTAGCCTAAGCTTAAGCCCCTAAAACTAAGTCCCTACACCCCTACACCAACCCGAAAACCCCTAACCACAAGGAGACAGCTTCATCGGCGCATGGCTGCGTGCACATAACAGATGCACGTGTGGTAGCATATAACAGGAAAGCACCCCCATCCACTTTGCGCGTGACTTATAAAGCCCGCCCAGCGGTTCCCACGTGACTACTTTGTTCCCGTCGTCCTTTCTCCTGCTTTGTGCTGGGCGCGTGACTTCTAGTTCCCGCCCTGCGGTTCCCATGTGACAGGTTTGTTCAGTTCCCTTTTCCCGCTCTGCGCTGGGCGCGTGACTTCTAGTTCCAGCCCTGCGGTGTCCACGTGACGCTGGTTCCAGCTTCCTCCCCTGAGAGCCGAGAGCAACTGTCAGTGACACCAGCACCGCGACATGCAGAGCCGGGACTTACTGCGGGACGTGCTCAGCCTTTTGACAGGTGACAAAGGGAGCTACCCAGCTTTTTATAATGTCTCGAATCATATCAGGAAATGTATGTCATAGCTTTATAATATATCAGCGGCAAGTTGTAATGACCAGACATGGTGACTTTATTTTCGTGTGTTCTGTTTCATGGAGTGTAAAATAGCCCAGGATGAACGTACAGGATGCTGACTTATCTCACAGTACCTGACATTGTAACAGGATGTGTAATGGGAGCTGGTATGTGATGATCTTGTGTATGATTTACAGGTGCTGAGAGCTACCTGGCCGAGACATTACAGAATGAGAGCCTGAGTATGAGAGCCAAGGAGCAGAGGGACGAGCTGCTGCACAGCATCCTGCACATCAGGAACAGGTGTGACTACTAGTTACTGCTGACAGATATGAGTTGTGTATTAGGCATTGGTAACAGATATGAGTTGTGTATTAGGCATTGGTAACACCTATGAGTTGTGTATTAGGCATTGGTAACACCTATGAGTTGTGTATTGGGCATGGGTAACACCTATGAGTTGTGTATTGGGCATGGGTAACACCTATGAGTTGTGTATTGGGCATGGATAACACCTATGAGTTGTGTATTGGGCATGGATAACACCTATGAGTTGTGTATTGGGCATGGATAACACCTATGAGTTGTGTATTGGGCATGGATAACACCTATGAGTTGTGTATTGGGCATGGATAACACCTATGAGTTGTGTATTGGGCATGGATAACACCTATGAGTTGTGTATTGGGCATGGATAACACCTATGAGTTGTGTATTGGGCATGGATAACACCTATGAGTTGTGTATTGGGCATGGATAACACCTATGAGTTGTGTATTGGGCATGGATAACACCTATGAGTTGTGTATTGGGCATGGATAACACCTATGAGTTGTGTATTGGGCATGGATAACACCTATGAGTTGTGTATTGGGCATGGATAACACCTATGAGTTGTGTATTGGGCATGGATAACACCTATGAGTTGTGTATTGGGCATGGGTAACACCTATGAGTTGTGTATTGGGCATGGATAACAATTCTTGGGAGGGAACGAGACACTGATTGAGCTAGGTATTTTTGTTCAGTGCTTCAGTCGTGTCTGACTCTTGGTGACCCTATGAACTGCAGCACGCCAGGCACATTTAACTATGTCTCTGGATGTACTTTTCATGGCAAAGATACTGGAGTGGGTTGCCAGGTCGTTCTCCAGTGGACTGTGATCTGTCTGATCTCTGTGCTATGACCTGCCCATCTTGAGTGACCCTACATGGTAAAGCTTGCAGCTAAGTTTAGCTGCTTTTATGTTTATCTAATAGAACACATGCTGCTTACATCAGATACACACATTACATTGACTCATTCTATACACACAGACTTATTTTAATAAAAAATAAAAAAAATCCACACCCCAGAGCTTTTTATATAGGCACCTGGTACATACCACACAAAACACTGCATTTGGGTATGTTTTTTTTTTAACCCTTTTATTACCCTTTAAGTCAACAGCAGCAAAATGTAGAGATCCACCTAGCAATATATGAGCTGCTTCCGTGTGCAGAGGAAAAACAAGACTACAATCCCATGATGCTTTGCTGCACATCTGCCATCACAGATTGACACAATGTTTAGCTGCCTGTGATTGGGCAAAACAAATTAGGGATTTTATACTCGTTTTAGCAAGGTTGTTAACTCTCAAAATCAACGTCTTGCCAACTCGAGATTTAGCAAACTATAGGGTAAGTTTTTAATAATGTTAATTTAAAAAAAAAAAAAATCATGCAAAAAATGTTTTCATACACTACTGAATCTCCTCTATCAGGTGCATTCTCAATCCCTGAAACTTTAACATGCCTTTAAATTATTTTATGCTCTTGATACATAGCTGCTACATTTTATGCATACTGATGGCATCAATCCCTTCTATACAACGGCTGGTTCATTATTAGTTTACAAGGTACTGCTAACAAACCTTAGGCTGGATTTGATAGTTTACAGACCCAAGCTATCTTGCTGCTGCTGTCACTAATAAGGTGGTTATGGACACCACTGCAAATAAACTGGTGCTGGCAAACACTTTTAATGTCCTTGTCCAGGCTACTACCACTAGCATATTAGGACTGCATAACGCTACTACTAAACGTCAACAGGCTAGCACCGTTAAAGGTATATCTAAGTGAGCTGGATTAATACATTTCTGCACTCTGTAGACAAAAAGCAGCCTATGTGTACACAGCACATCTCATAAAACATTTTATTTTTATTAATATCTAAAAATCCCTCTAATGATTATGTTGACACCCTCACCGGGGAGCAATATTAAATCAAAATTTACCTGCTGTTGCTTGCTCAGCCAATCTCCTTACAGCTTTCTCCTTGTGATACACTACATTTCCCAGGCTCCTTTGTCTACATATCCCATGCTGCTTTGCACTACAGCCAATAGGAGAGCAGTGTTGTCACTGCTGGAATATGACTCATCCATGCTTCCTGGCCACGCTGTGTGGTGTTGCCATAGCAACTAACATAGTGCTATGTCTGACATCTTTCTCTAACCGGATTAGTCAAAACAAATTGGAGGGGGTGTTAACCTTCATTTTAAACTGTCAGAAATTACAATAGATTTTGCTAACTTCAAGGTAAGTGTTTGTTTAAATGTTTATTTTGGTATTTTTTCACGCAAACATTTTTCTTCATACACTTCTGATTCTCCTCCATCAGATGCATTCATAATCCTGGAAACTTAAATATTCCTTTAAGTAATCTTGTCTCTTTAGTAAGTATCCATTTAGTAAGTGTTAGTAGCAGAAATGCCTTTCTATAATCTGTTAACAAACCAGGGTTGGCCAATACTGTTAAAATGGGATGCTGACGTTTTTCACACATGCTCTGCACCATCAGATAATGGATGAACAGCATGTAGAAAACAACCTTCCTTTTTACATTTGCTGCTAAATTGAGTCATGAGCTTTTGAAGTTAGTGGTGCGAGGCATACACAAACTTTTCAGGGCTGGATCACGCTGGATCCCCTGTGAAGAGACACAAGTGAGTTACAAGAGAGTTGTTTTCTGAGTTTATCATGCTTCAGAACAAGCCTGTAAATGGTTGTTTATTTTCAGATAGAGGGTCTCCGACCTTGTATGTGTAGTTTCAACATATTCTAGCATTTGCATGTACATAATGACAATAAGTGGAACCAGGAGTGCCGGTAGTGGAAGGAGCTTTTGCATTTCCAAAATTAGCTCTATATTTATATATTTTTTCTTTTTCATACATGGCTAAGCATGTTTTACCATAGTCTAGATGTTAAAGTGACATAGCAGTGGTTCCAAATATGCTTTAATTTAAACTATAGGTAATAATACTTTATTATTAAGTTACATTTTCCTACAGTAACTAACATAAAAGTATGTGATATTTAGCTGTCAGTCAGCCTTTCTGATCCATCCACAAACATAGATTCAAATATCTTTTTAAATAAAGGTTGTTACCAATGATTACTGATTATGCTTTGAGTCTATTATCTTCAGTTCAAGTCAACTGTGAAACAAAGACTGTATGCATCATATGTCTAGGCATGCCTAGTCTTTTTTTCTTTTAGACTCTGCTAGTGTCTAATATGGGATTTGACAAAATTTAGTGGCTGACATATCTGTAATCCTTCCTGCTCAGAATGTGATGAGGCAGTATAGAGCAGAGAAAGTAGGATTTCCACTTCACAGTGTGCCTGCCAGCATCTGAACATTTACAGACTATTGATACATAACCTCGTCATTTTAAGCTTGGCTGTTCACAGTCAATCCCCTCTCTGGCTGATTATTTGAATTGGTCAGTAGATCATAACAAATAGTTAATGAAGCTTAGTGTAGTTTAGGTAATGGAGAGATGTATCGGAAAGGAGGAAACATTTATTTTCCTGGTTGGGAAGCTTTAGGGTCAGTTTATTATATTGTCACAATGTGAGTGCCCACCACATTAAATTAATACAGCTGACTGATTGGAATCTCAGGGCCAGCTAAATTTATTTAACATGCTGAGCTCTGTTAGCAGAAAACCATCACATTTTTTATACACGTGTTTTTTTTGTTTTGTTTTGTTTTTATAAAAAGAAATTTTATCATTTTAAACTGCTTTTTAATTTTTTGGGAGGAGGATGTGGCACTCGCAAATATAGATTGATCCAATTGCCCTGTAGATCAATCATCTTTTATTCTGGTGTAAAAAAAAGTGTGGCAGCGGGTGCATCTCTATGGACTTCACCCGCTGTAGACCACCAAAGGACCATCTGTGTCAGGGACCGGGTTATGTGATGTCACATGACTCCCCCCACCCCCAGGTCAGCCTGCAGTTAGCAATTGTGAGATTCCACGCCACAAAATTTAAAAAGGAGGGAAGAGGTTAAAGAAGAGTTTCGTATTAATGAACGTGTTAAAGAAGATTTATTTATTTAGGGTGATAGGATAGTATGTTACATTTTAACAAAAATAACATTATTGGGGAGGGACAATAAACCTATAGGGGGTGTTTTGGGGGAATTGTATGCTCAAGTGTATCTGGGGTATATGGATAAAATATGAATTGATATAGGAAGCATAGAGGAGGTGTCTACCACGTTACTGGGGAAGAGCAGGGGTGAGTACGAGTAGCACCAGATTTAATGAAGTGGCTGGGCCAAAGCCAAGAGGACACGCAGCTGCAAAGAACAATTCAGCATGGGATGTTAGATTTATGAATCGAGGCAAACTGGACATAGTTAAAGATAAGATGACAAGATTAAATATTGATATTATTATTATTATTATTATTACAACATATTTTGTAGCGCTGTGGAGAGGTTACGTATAAAGAAAAAAAAATGAAAGTACAAAGTTAAACATATGCCAAAAAGTAGGAGGCTGTTTTTGAGTTTAAAATCTTATATACGTGGTGCTTTTTTCAAAACACCACAAAATATTGAAAACTTTAAATCTAAAGGGATTATTGAAGCAAAACTAGATGTAATTAAAGGAAGAAACAAGAGCTTAATTGGTAATTAAGGTTGGGGTGTATCAGCTGTGAGAAATGAAGGTGATGTACTAAACCTGCACCGTAAATTAAAACAAATCATAGGTGGGAGGGCATGTTACATAATTTGAGAGACAGAAGAGTGGTGGCATTTGAGGATCTAGGTTTAGAGGAAAAGAAGCAAGGTATCAGATAACTCAAAAGGACTGGAAAGGTTGGAGTGCAGTGCTTGGTTACAAAGCAATACATGATAGAAGTATTTCCATTTGAATTCAAGGCCAGCCATTAAACATTACAGTAACGATCCAAGTCTACGCCTCAACCATGGATGCTGAAGAAGCTGAAATTGTCAAATTCGACAAAGATATTCAACACTTCATAGATCTAAAAGACAAATAGGGGGAGAGAAGTGCAAGCCACCTTATTGTGTAAAACCGTCACATTTATTAAATAAAAATCCATAAAAGCACAAATAGAATTGCACTCACATTTAGTACCCTCGACACATCCCTTTGTCCACTCAATGCACACACAGTTCAATTTCCAGTGTCCTATTGAGGGGGGTGATGAGACACAGGGGAGAGATGAGACACAGGGGAGAGATGAGACACAGGGGAGAGATGAGACACAGGGGAGAGATGAGACACAGGGGAGAGATGAGACACAGGGGAGAGATGAGACACAGGAGAGGTAGAGGGGGGGGGTGAAGAGATACAGGGGAGAGGTAGAGGGGGGGTGAAGAGATACAGGGTAGAGGGGGGGGGGGGGTTAGGAGATACAGGGGAGAGGTAGAGGGGGGGTTAGGAGATACAGGGGAGAGGTAGAGGGGGGGTGAAGAGATACAGGGGAGAGGTAGATGGGGGGTGAAGAGACACAGGGGAGAGGTAGAGGGGGGGTGAAGAGATACAGGGTAGAGGGGGGGGGGGGTTAGGAGATACAGGGGAGAGGTAGAGGGGGGGTTAGGAGATACAGGGGAGAGGTAGAGGGGGGTGAAGAGATACAGGGGAGAGGTAGATGGGGGGTGAAGAGACACAGGGGAGAGGTAGAGGGGGGGGGGTGAAGAGACACAGGGGAGAGGTAGAGGGGGGGGTGAAGAGATACAGGGGAGAGGTAGATGGGGGGTGAAGAGACACAGGGGAGAGGTAGAGGGGGGGTGAAGAGACACAGGGGAGAGGTAGAGGGGGGGTGAAGAGACACAGGGGAGAGGTAGAGGGGGGGTGAAGAGACACAGGGGAGAGGTAGAGGGGGGGGTTGAAGAGACACAGGGGAGAGGTAGAGGGGGGGTGAAGAGACACAGGGGAGAGGTAGAGGGGGGGGGGTGAAGAGACACAGGGGAGAGGTAGAGGGGGGGGTGAAGAGACACAGGGGAGAGGTAGAGGGGGGGGGGGTGAAGAGACACAGGGGAGAGGTAGAGGGGGGGGGGGTGAAGAGACACAGGGGAGAGGTAGAGGGGGGGGGGGGGTGAAGAGACACAGGGGAGAGGTAGAGGGGGGGGTGAAGAGACACAGGGGAGAGGTAGAGGGGGGGGGGTGAAGAGACACAGGGGAGAGGTAGAGGGGGGGGGGTGAAGAGACACAGGGGAGAGGTAGAGGGGGGGGGTGAAGAGACACAGGGGAGAGGTAGAGGGGGGGGTGAAGAGACACAGGGGAGAGGTAGAGGGGGGGGGGGGTGAAGAGACACAGGGGAGAGGTAGAGAGGGGGTGATGAGACACGGGAGAGGTAGAAAGGGGGGGGGTTGAAGAGACACAGGGGAGCGGTAGAGGGGGGGGGTGATGAGACACAAGAGGGCGGTAGAGGGGGGTGATGAGACACAAGGGAGAGGTAGAGGGGGGTGATGAGACACAAGGGAGAGGTAGAGGGGGGTGATGAGACACAAGGGAGAGGTAGAGGGGGGTGATGAGACACAAGGGAGAGGTAGAGGGGGGTGATGAGACACAAGGGAGAGGTAGAGGGGGGTGATGAGACACAGGGGAGAGGGTGGGGGTGATGAGACACAGGGGAGAGGGTGGGGGTGATGAGACACAGGGGAGGGTGGGGGTGATGAGACACAGGAGAGAGGGGGGGTGATGAGACACAGGGGAGCAGTAGAGGGGGGTGATGAGACACAGGGGAGAGGGGGTTGATGAGACACAGGGGAGCGGCAGAGGGGGGTGATGAGACACAGGGGAGAGACAGGCAATTTACTAGTTAATCATAATGCTAGAAAGAAGAATTTATGCTGAGAAACTATATCAATTTAGATATTTGTCTAAATATACTCCCAGGAATTGCATCTGTTTAAGTGTATTTCAAATTGTTGAAAAATGTCATGAAAACCTGGCAACGAAATGTTTAAAAGGGTTGCTTCTTTTTTTATATAACCGTGTTAAGGTGTTTTTGCTGATTTTAATGTGGGTTAAAGAAGTTTTCATTTCTGCATTACTGAACTGACCTTAAAAGTTACACACTGTTTTTTATTTCATACTGTGAACATATCCCTGACATATATGAGACACGAGAAAGGTAGAGTTGGGGTGATGAGACACAGGGGAGAGGTAGAGGGGGGGGTGATGAGACACAGGTGAGAGGTAGAGAGGGGTTGATGAGACACAGGTGAGAGGTAGAGAGGGGTTGATGAGACACAGGTGAGAGGTAGAGAGGGGTTGATGAGACACAGGTGAGAGGTAGAGAGGGGTTGATGAGACACAGGTGAGAGGTAGAGAGGGGTTGATGAGACACAGGTGAGAGGTAGAGAGGGGTTGATGAGACACAGGTGAGAGGTAGAGAGGGGTTGATGAGACACAGGTGAGAGGTAGAGAGGGGTTGATGAGACACAGGTGAGAGGTAGAGAGGGGTTGATGAGACACAGGTGAGAGGTAGAGGAGGGTGATGAGACACAGGTGAGAGGTAGAGGAGGGTGATGAGACACAGGTGAGAGGTAGAGGGGGGTGATGAGACACAAGGGAGAGGTAGAGGAGGGTGATGAGACACAGGTGAGAGGTAGAGGAGGGTGATGAGACACAGGTGAGAGGTAGAGGAGGGTGATGAGACACAGGTGAGAGGTAGAGGGGGGTGATGAGACACAAGGGAGAGGTAGAGGAGGGTGATGAGACACAAGGGAGAGGTAGAGGGGGGTGATGAGACACAGGTGAGAGGTAGAGGAGGGTGATGAGACACAGGTGAGAGGTAGAGGAGGGTGATGAGACACAGGTGAGAGGTAGAGGAGGGTGATGAGACACAGGTGAGAGGTAGAGGAGGGTGATGAAACACAAGGGAGAGGTAGAGGGGGGTGATGAGACACAGGGGAGAGGGGGGTGATGAGACACAGGGGAGAGGGGGGCTGATGAGACACAGGGGATAGGGGGGCTGATGAGACACAGGGGAGAGGGGGGTTGATGAGACACAGGGGATCAGTAGAGGGGGGTTGATGAGACACAGGGGATCAGTAGAGGGGGTTGATGAGACACAGGGGAGCGGTTAGAGGGGGGGGATGAGACACAGGTGAGAGGTAGAGGAGGGTGATGAGACACAGGGCAGCGATAGAGGGGGGTTGATGAGACACAGGGGAGCGGTTAGAGGGGGGGATGAGACACAGGTGAGAGGTAGAGGAGGGTGATGAGACACAGGGCAGCGATAGAGGGGGGGTGAGGAGACACAGGGGAGCGGTAGAGAGGGGGGGGGTGATGAGACACAGGGGAGAGGGGGGGTGATGAGACACAGGGGAGGGGGGGGGTGATGAGACACAGGGAGCGGTAGAGGGGGGGGGGTGATGAGACACAGGGGAGCAGTAGAAGGGGGGGGGGTGATGAGACACAGGGGAGAGACAGGCAATTTACTAGTTAATCATAATGCTAGAAAGAAGAATTTATGCTGAGAAACTATATCAATTTAGATATTTGTCTAAATATACTCCCAGGAATTGCATCTGTTTAAGTGTATTTCGAATTGTTGAAAAATGTCATGAAAACCTGGCACTGAAATGTTTAAAAGGGTTGCTTCTTTTTTTATATAACCGTGTTAAGGTGTTTTTGCTGATTTTAATGTGGGTTAAAGAAGTTTTCATTTTTGCATTACTGAACTGACCTTAAAAGTTATACACTGTTTTTTATTTCATACTGTGAACATATCCCTGACATATAGTAAGTGACTCATTCTCTGATATGACACCCCCCCCCCCCCCCGCCTTTCAGCCCTCAGATTAAGTCTAGTGTTGTGTTTTTTTTTTTTTGTTTTTTTTTAAGGCACTCTGTCTTCCGACCAGGATATTGATTTTATTTTAAAGAGCATTGAAAACTATCTTGCATTATACTAGCAGTTTTTATCTGCAGTAAATCATTTCTAAACTATTTAGAATCCATTTTGCTTATACTGTATGTTAATGTGTGTCTCCAAGTACTTGTAGCAGTGGGAGAGGGGGCTACCTGCCAGATACAATTCCAGGTCTTTTTTTTTGGCCTGCTCATACTGCTTCCAGCTCCATGATAGTCTAGCACACAGACAAAGAAAGCCATTGAAGCCAGGGACATGAGCTTGATGCAGCTCAGAAGCTCAATTGCTGGTTCTCCAGAGTTTTAATGGCACACCTCATATGAAAAAGGAATTCCAATACTTCACCTTCTTCATCAAGGGAATAGCAATCACTTGACTGATCCACAGGTGACCTCAAAGCATGGAGAAACCTTTTTAAAAGATAGCTCCTGTTTCCAACTCACTTGTATACTACATGAGGATACTTGGCATGAAATAATTGAAACAATGACGTCAGAGGTTCTCTGAGTGAGAACAGTAAACACCTAAGTAGGTTTGCTCTATAGGCGTGGTCACACTCTTTTTAGCTCACATGTACCCTACACAAGGAGACATATCTTGTAGTATATCAGTCTGGTCCAGGGGTGTCCAAACTCGGTCCTAGAGGGCCACACACATGCCTGGATTTAATGATAACCCTGTTGTACACAGGGGAGTCAATCACCTCTTCGGTCATCCTGATTCTCACAGAAAGGATATCTTTAAATCCAGGCCAAGGTGCGGCCCTTCGGGACAGAGTTTGGACACCCCTGGTCTGGTCTCACTCGAAAGAGTGATCCAGCGGCCAAAATACCAGGCAATTCTACCCTGAACAGGATAAAATGCAAAACACAGAGGTACATTTCAACCTCTCTTGGGCCTCATCAGTGAGATATAGCTGAACTCCCTAAGGCACACCTAACTGACGAAGCCCAACAGAGGCTGGAACGTACATCTGGGATTTGCCGTATATGCTACATATTTCTCCATGTGATGGGCATAAGTGAGCTAAAAGAGGCTGCTCTCTGAGTAGGTAACCAAACCCATAGAACACACCTACTTAGTGTTCTTTCTAAGTTTGAATGCTGCTGACTTTTTTTGTTTATGATATAATTGCATATTGTTCCTTCAGGTGTTTTAGTCCAGTCTTTAATGATAATAGTTACAGGAAACTGGCATACTGGTACCTCCCTCCAAATGGATTCAAATATATCTAATTAATTTTGACCTTAACCACAGAAGTGCAACAGTATTGATAACCTTAAACATATTATCTGGGACTGCCTCATCCTCTCCACTCATTCAGATCATGATGATTTCCATTTAACTTGTAATATCCCCAATGAACCCATTCAAAGCCCTTTATGATGATGATACAGACTTTTTTTTTTTATTTTTATTATTATTATAATTTTTACTTGAGTGGGTAGTTTCAAATACAATTAATTTACAATATCTGTAGAGAGAGAGAAAATCTAAATTCAGCTTTATTGGCAAAACAAACTTCTTTCATATTTACTTTTCTTTGCTTATTACGTCAAAATAGTGTTTAGTGACACAGTTACTGGTACTTATAAAGCACTTTCCTCTCTTACACAGTAGTACAGGAAATATATATCAATTAGTTTTCTTCTGTAAAAGAAGATCTAAATATAATGAATATACATATAAATTGAATATAAATCTCAGCTCTAAATGAATTCACAGTTGCCTTCCTTCTGCATTTCTGTTCAATTTATGAGCTTTATGTTATTCAATAATAAACACAAATATCAACATAAAACAGTATGGCATGACCGTTTGCAAGGCTGCTTCTCATCAGTGTGCTGCTTTGAGAGCAGGAGAACATGCTGTGGGTTTTGTGGTAAAAATTCAGGAAGTCATAAGGAGGCGTCTGTCACAGTTTGAGCTTTGTGCTGTGTTGGAAAGGGGAGGGTTCCTATTTTGGGTAAATGTTCCTTTCAAATAAAATGAGTTGTTTATTAGTAAGAAAGATCTTTATTCATGTACAGTATTTGGCATTTTTTTATGCAGTGCTATAGGAGACAATTGATTGGTTTGCCAGAAATATAAAGCTTAAATGGATTATAATATTTGGGAAAGAAGACTTTCTTCACATTAGCATTTTGTTATTGTGACATACTTGCCTCTAACATTTTTTATTTTTTTTTAACACAAAATACTAACAGTGTGATGAGCTCTGAACCACACTATATACTTGATCACCTATGGCCATTTTTGCATGCACAAATCCTTAACATGCGCATCAACTATGTACTATCAACAACAAGACATATACATGCAAAGGGAACTGAAACACAGTAGGTGACCCAAACCAAGGAACCAACCAAAGCTCTCTGAAAACTCACTAGCTACTCTCCACTTGCTGTAAGAAAAGTTAACCTTTCTACACCTAGCTACCATGCAAACCCATGGGTAAAAAGTAAACTCCTCCCCCATACAAAATCATTGGCACCCACTGATAAGTGTGCAAGAGCAAAAATTGCTATAGTTGAGGTTAGAATGATAATTAAAAATACAGCAGGGTCCAATAATCTGGAAAATCCTTACAAATACATAAGTAAGAAAATGTTTATTACATTTATTTTAACTTACTTAGCCCATCCTACTTGCCAGTTTCGGCAAGAGCAGACACTCCTTCCCGTTGATTTTAAGCCCTGCATAACCACTCTCTACTACTAGCTCATTTGAGCTTTAATTGGTGCATACAACTACTATAAAAAAAATGTAACTTCCTGCAGACCCAGGGTTTAAGGGCTTTTAACCTAGGGTGAGGGATACATGTCCTTCTAAACTGTCCACTCCATCAAATGTGATAGGATCTTTTTGGCTCTATACACCACCACAATGGATTTGAAATGAAACGAACAAGATGTGCTTTAACTGCAGATTTTCAGCTTTAATTTGAGTGTATTTACATCCAAATCAGGTGAACGGTGTAGGAATTACAACAGTTTGTATATGTGCCTCCCACTTTTTAAGGGACCAAAAGTAATGGGACAGAATAACAGTCATAAAACAAACTTTCACTTTTTAATACTTGGTTGCAAATCCTTTGCAGTCAATTACAGCCTGAAGTCTGGAACGCATAGACCTCACCAGACGCTGGGTTTCATCCCTGGTGATGCTCTGCCAGATCTCTATTGCAACTGTCTTCAGTTCCTGCTTGTTCTTGGGGCATTTTCCCTTCAGTGTTGTCTTCAGCAAGTGAAATGCATGCTCAATCGGATTCAGATCAGGTGATTGACTTGGCCATTGCATAACATTCCACTTCTTTCCCTTAAAAAACTCTTTGGTTGCTTTTGCAGTATGCTTCGGGTCATTAGCCATCTGCCCTGTGAAGCGCCGTCCAATGAATTCTGAAGCATTTGACTGAATATGAGCAGATAATATTGCCTGAAACACTTCAGAATTCATCCTGCTGCTTTTGTCAGCAGTCACATCATCAATAAATACAAGAGAACCAGTTCCATTGGCAGCCATACGTGCCCACGCCATGACACTACCACCACCATGCTTCACTGATGAGGTGGTATGCTTTGGATCATGAGCAGTTCCTTTCCGTCTCCATACTCTTCTCTTCCCATCACTCTGGTACAAGTTGATCTTAGTCTCATCTGTCCATAGGTTGTTTCAGAACTGTGAAGGCTTTTTTAGGTGTTGTTTGGAAAACTCTAATCTGGCCTTCCTGTTTTTGAGGCTCACCAATGGTTTACATCTTGTGGTGAACCCTCTGTATTTACTCTGGTGAAGTCTTCTCTTGATTGTTGATTTTGACACACATACACCTACCTCCTGGAGAGTGTTCTTGATCTGGCCAACTGCTGTGAAGGGTGTTTTCTTCACCAGGGAAAGAATTCTTTGGTCATCCACCACAGTTGTTTTCCGTGGTCTTCCGGGTCTTTTGGTGTTGCTGAGCTCACCGGTGTGTTCTTTCTTTTTATGTATGTTCCAAACTGTTGATTTGGCCACACCTAATGTTTTTGCTATCTCTCTGATGGGTTTGTTTTGTTTTTTCAGCCTAATGATGGCTTGCTTGGGGAAGATGATGGATCAGTTATTTGCACCTCCCTCTAATGCCCGACCTTGTAGTGGGTATGTAAGGCTTAGATAGAGGGGTGCTTGCATACATCTCTAGAAGATGAGATGCTGTAGCAAACACAAATGGATTCCTCTACTCTTCAAAACTTCAGATTTTGCCCTCAAAATATTATCTCTGGCTCATGGACAGCTTCTAATATTGCTAGTTTGGTACATACTTTACAAACAACCTTTTCTTTTCTCAAACTGCATTGGGCCTTTAAATAGATCTATTGGAATAAGAATCCAATTTGTGGCTTAGAAATTGCATTTACATAATCATTCAGCATTGAAAGAAGGAAGGAACCAATAACAGGTACGCTGTAAACCCGACTAAATTAGCCAATGCCATAATGGCCTGTACTGTATGAGGATTTCAGTAGGTTGGGGCAAGTGTCCTAAGTCTGTTTTTTTACATAGTGTTTAATAATCATAACCTTTTATTTGTATGTGCACTGACAGAGGTTCAGAAATTAGTTCCTCATGCAGCTTTCCAGGAATATTTCATGTGGCACATACTTCTTAATGCAAATATATCCTAATTCACAATGATGAAGGCCTTATTGGAGCGTTTATATACTTTTTAGGCTGGAAGTAATGAGTGGTGGTAACCACTCAAAATGTTAACTCTATGGTCTGCAAGTTGGATCCTCCGTGAATGAGCTGTAAACAAAGTAGATTGGCTAGCAATAATCTCCCTGATTTTGTTAAGGTTAGAAAATTATAAATATCCATATTAATTTGCATCTGGTCAATACTTGACATACAACTTTCCAGAACATCTTGTCTAGTGACCCAATGGGGTTATCCTGGTGAAAGGTAACCCCCACTACAGGCATTGGCTACAGCTGTGCCCTAGTGACTTCCTCCAGATTACCCACTGGATGACAGCTGTCACAATATTGGTAATAACCAGGCACACCCTAGACCAATAAAATGTTTTGATCAGCTTGCAGCGAAGAGCAGTAATCTCACAGTAAACTGCCAACTAAACTAACATGTGAAACTTAGCTGGAATTACATACTTTCTATTTATTTTCTATAGTTGTCCAACTCCTCTGGGAGAAAGGATACCTGAAACGTGACCGATTGACTCACACAGACTGTTCCTTACTAGGGTCCTCTGCCTTCAGTCAGCCTGACTATGAAAACCAACTTGCAAGAGATAAGTTAACACAGGGGTGGGCAAGTTTGATCCTGGAGGGCCACACATCCCTGGATTTAATGATATCCCTGCTGTGCACAGGTGAGTCAATCACTTCAGTCATCCTGATTGACTAACCAGCAGGAATATCATCAAATCCAGGCGTGTGTGGCCCTCCAGGACCGAACTTGCCCACCCCTGAGCTACCACCTTCTTCCAACTGCTCTGCATCTGCCCATGGTCTTTTAATAGGCAAGTTGGGAAGATCCTTCAGTGGTTTCAATGGAACAGTTTCATGCTCCCATGATTTGGCCACTGTTAATTCATCCTTGGCTCTTGTTGCAGCTTGGTTCCTAGTCATGATGATTACATGTTGGCACTACGTTTCACCTAGAGCAGGTTGACATCAGCAGGAATGCCTTTTATCACCTCTATTTGGTCTTGTGTGACTGAGACTAGGCATATCAACATCCAACTCTTCTTTAAAAATGTACTTAAAACAAGTAAATCAATAAAACATTGGCAAAATATAAACTATACTACACATACATGAGTGAGAATGAAATGAGAACAAGTTGAGAGATGGGAGGGAGCAGAGGGGGAAAGATGGGGCGACGAGACAGAAAGTGAGAAGGATAAGAGATGGCAAAAGAACTAGAGTTGAGTGGAGGGGTAAACAGGAGAGGTAGGAAGAATAAATCGGCTGAAGGGATGGAGGGAAACGTGGTGAGGTAAAACAATGGTGGAGAGAGTGAGGTTGGAGGCCAAGGAAGGTGGGAGTAAGGCTGAGGCGGCGGCAAAGATAAAAGGGATGGAGAAGATGAAAGGAGGTAGAGAAGAGGGTGAGAGAATGAAGATTACACAGTAGTGGAAAAGGGTGGATAGGAAGTTGAAAGAAAGAAGCGCGCATAGAGAAGATGTTTGAAAAGTGAAGAAATAGGAGAGAAGGGGAAAGAGAGGAGTGGAGGGGGGAAATATGAGAGGAAAGAGAAAAGAGCAAAGTAAGAGAGAGAGAGAGAAGGGACAGAGAGGGGAGGAAAAAGGGAAGGGGAGAGTTGGAAGAAGAGAAGAGGGGAGGAGATAAAAAAGGAGAGTGAGTGAAGGCAGGAGAGAGGGGGTTTGGAATTGAAAGATGTGGTGGAATGCGTGTGTAGTATTGGAGTGAGAGAATGGTGGAGATAGAAAACTGAATCGGAAGAGAACAATGGAAAAAGGGGCGAGGAAGGTTTAAATGAGGAGGACAAATGGAATGCAGAGGTGATCGAGTGAAGGGGGAAGGAGAGAGGAAGAGAGAGGAAGTGAGATAACTGATGGGTATTGAGAACAGGGGATAGTTGGAAGGAGGTGGAAAGGCAGAGGGAAGAAAGAATGGGGGAGTGGGGAAGGGAATCAGAAAATGGAGATAGGGGAAGTGGTGGAGAAATGGATTTATAGAGAAGGGGACATAATAGGAACGAAGAGGACTTCGATTTTACCTTGTCTAGTACAGGCTCCATCCACAAGGATCCTCCCCACCCACAACCCTATAGTGAACAAAATCCATACACTACAGAAAACACAAAACTACTGAAGTAATAAAAAAAAACACAGATTTTACCTGCTCCCCCCCCCCCCATAATGAAATATAACCAATACTATTAAGAAGGTATATGGGAGGTTCCCTGTTTTTAATATTAAAATAAACTACATACAAGATTTAAGTGAGTAAAACAGAGCTTGTAAGGACTTTGTAATAAAATGATGATCAGAGATGCAAATAAACTCTTAAGTTAGTTTATTTTAATATTGACAGGAGACCTTACATATACATTTAAATAGTTTAAAGCTACATCAACATTCGTTCTTTGCTTTCCAACTGTTTTATCTGCTCCCCAACTACCCCCCAGTACTTCTTTTGTGTTCCTGCATAACTTTATAAGTTGGGTTTGAGTGCATCAATTTAATATTTCATTATGGGTTCCCTGGTGGTCCAGTAGTTAGGATTCAGTGCTTTCACAGCTTCGGCCTGGATTCAATTCCAGTCATGAAACCAAGAGGTCACCCTACCCTGAAGCCGATCAAGGTTGGGCCTGGTCGGTACTTGGATGGGAGACCACCTTGGAATACCAGGAGCTGTATGCTGTGGCCCACTAGAGAAAGAGCTGGCAACCCACTCCAGTATCTGTGCCATGAAAACCAAGGGGATCAGCATGACCATGGGTATAAAGATGTGCCTGTTGTGTTACAGTCCATGAGGTCACGGAGAGTAGGAAAGACTGAACAATGCAAAGAAAATATTTCATTGGTTCATTATAATCTTCTGATTTAGGTAGCAAAGTGTAACTTATCCAGTTATGTTACTTAAACTGATAGTTTTTGTATTTATTTTTCAGGTATCCCTTGGAATTTCAGCAAAAAGGTGAGCACTTTTTAAGACATCACTCCCTTAATAACTATCTGATTCATTTGGATACATGCGTTTTAATTTTATATGTGCCAAAATCAATAGCAAGCATTAAAAAGTATATATTTGGTCACAGGGACTATTAGCGCACACTACTGCGGATATCTTAAAGGGTCATGGAAATATTATTTTTTTGTTAAATCAGAAAGTTTTTGATGATGTGTTGGTGTGTTTAGTCTTTTCAAATAAAGGTCTGAGAGCACAAAAAACGTATCCAGAACTTTTACTGCTTTCGGAAATCTTTAAAATGTATTTAAATTTAAAACGCTATTTACAATTTACACATTTTTTACATAACAAGCAATATACAATTGGATAATTCTTATTTACCAAACAAAACCTTTCCAGAGAGGCTTAAAACTCTTCTACGTCATTCACTCACATTCTCTTGTGAATACTTTTTTACGTCCTCTAAAATATCAGTTATTACATTTAAAGGTATTACATGTCTCCTAATGGATTCAGCACATCTTGCATTCCATAAATGGTAAACGCATAATATGTTTACTAACCACTTTTACAAGACATGCAATCTTATTCCAAACAGCTACAGAATTCAGACATCTAATAATAAATGCTCCATTGTCTCTATATCATTATATGTGTCTCTTGGACAAATCCTGTCCTTTATATTTCTATATTTTAGGTTCTATCTGACATACATTTTCCATGGAACAATCACCACAACAAATCCTTTTGTCTTTGAGCGTAATCTGGGGTTGTTTAACTACTGCAAGGCTATACAATGGCTAGACTACAGTGAGGGGAAAAAGTATTTGATCCCCTGCTGATTTTGAACGTTTGTCCACTGACAAAGAAGTTATCTATAATTTTAATGGTAGGTGTATTTTAACAGTAAGAGACAGAATAAAAAAAAAATAATAATAAAGAAAAACGCATGTCAAAAAAGTTATAAATTGATTTTGCAGGTCAATGAGTGAAATAAGTATTTGACCCCTTCAACTTAGTACTTGGTGGCAAAAACCTTGTTGGCAATCACAGACGTCAGATGTTTCTTCTAGTTGGCCACCAGGTTTGCACACATCTCAGGAGGGATTTTGTCCCACTCCTCTTTGCAAATTCTCTCCAAATCATTAAGGTTTTGAGGCTGATGTTTGGCAACTCGAACCTTCAGCTTCCTCCACAGATTTTCTATGGGATTAAGATCTGGAGACTGGCTAGGCCACTCCAGGACCTGAATGTGATTCTTTAGCCATTCCTTTATTGCCTTGGACCATCCACAATCCATTTTCAATGCCCTGGCTGAGGGAAGGAGGTTCTCGCCCAAGATTTGACGGTACATGGCCCCGTCCATCGTCTCTTTGATGCCGTGCAGGCGAGAGACCCTGACATATGAGGACCTCCAACAAATGACTGAATAGGGCATTCAGGAAGCCCAGGAAATCGGTGACTCTTGACACTGAAGAACCAAAAGAGTAGCTCACCAAGAGTTTGCGGTCCATCCTTGACCTTATGGATGTTTTTGCAGCCAATGATCCAGACAGTGTTGGGGGAAGAAATGTGCGACACAGCAAACTCGTCTGTTTGATTAAAAAAAGGTTAATTTTGTGTTGTTTCTGTTTGCAGTTTCTTAAAAGTTAATATAAAGCCCAAAATTTTTCTTTTTCCCACCCATAAGTACCCCTATCCCTATATACTCTATGCTAAAATGACCCTGTTTAGCAATTGCCCGGGACTTATCTACAGGTTTAAAGGGGGTATCACTGAATCGGCCATAGAACCCAAACGAACATAACTTTGAAGATGACAATCCTGTTTCCTGAAAGCGAGAATGAGAGGAGGTGACAAGAGTTGTAAAAAGAAAAAGGTCATTAGCAGAACAAGGTCATTAGCAGAACAAAGAGGGCGGTTGGGAGAATATTTGAAGAAGAGAGCAGAGATGTAAGGGGGTGCGCAATTGTTGAGGGCTTTGTAAGTTAGGGTCATGATTTTAAATTTTATTCTGGAGGCTAAGGGAAGCCAGTGGAGTGATTTACAGAGGTGATGCCGACAATGAACGTTGTGTACTGAAGATGAGTCTAGTAGAGGCGTTCATAATGGATTGAAGTGGGGATAGTCAGGTGGTGGGTAGGCCAGCAATAAGCGAGTTTCAGTAGTCAAGTGATGATGAGAGAGTGTATTAAGATTTTAGTTGTGTCTTATGTAAGATAGTGGTGAATTCTGGAGATGGGTTTTTAGTTGGCGAAGGCAAGATTTTGTTAGTGACTGTCTGTGAGGGATGAAAGACAGATTGGGGTCCAGTAGAACCCCAAGGAAACGGGCTTGGGAGGTGGGAGTGATGATGTAGTTGTTGACAGTGAGAGAGATGTGAGGAATTGATGATGTGGCAGAGGGAGGGAAGATTAGGAGTTCTGTCTTAGACATGTTGAGCTTGAGATGGTAGTTGGACATCAAAGAGGATATACGAGAAAGGCAGTTGGAGACGTGTGTTAGAAGAGAAGGGGTAAATCTGGTGATGAGGTAGATTTGAGTGTCATTTGCATAGAGATGATACTACAGCCCTAAAGAGTGTATTAGGGTACGAAGTGAGGATGTGTAGATGAAGAGGAGGGGGCCTGACTGAACCGTTGGGTATGCCAACAGACTGGCGGTAGGTAGCAGAAGAGGTGTCAGAGGAGACCCTGAATGATCGATTTTGTAGGTACGATGAGAACCACGGGAGAGCAGTGTCTTGAATACCGAGGGAGGAGAGGATATGGAGTAGAAGTGGATAGTCAATTGTGTTAAAGGCAGCAGAGAGATCTAGAAGAAGTAGAATGGAAAAGTGACCTTTTGACTTAGCGGAGAGAAAGTCATTGGTGACTTTACTGAGAGCTGTCTCAGTGGAATGTTGGGTTCGGAAGCCGGGTTGGAAGGTGTCAAGAAGGGAGTTAGAGGAAATATAGTTGGCAAGATGGTTATAGACGAGCCGCTCCAGCAGTTTGGAAACCAGGGGAAGTAGAGAGATAGGGCGGAAGTTAGATGCAACGTCAGTCAGATGAGGGTTTTTTGAGGATGGGTGTATTTATGGCATGTTTTAGAGAAGATTGAAACGTGCCAGTATTTAGGGAAAGGATGAAGAGGTGTGTGAGAGCTGGGATTAGTGTGGTTGAGAGGGGAGGGATTAGCTGAGATGGAATAGGATCTAGAGGACAGATAGTGAGGCGAGTGGATAATAGCAGGCTGGAGACGTCATCCTGTATATTCGGATCAAAGCAGTTCAAAGGGCTGTGAGATTGTGTCACAACCTACTATGATGATGGGATCTAGAGTATCCTAGTACTCTTATTCCCAGTAGGTTTAGACCTAAGTGTGGGTGACTCTAGACCTGTGGACAGTCTTTGTTGGTACAAAGGCATAAGTCCTAGCTTGCTTTTGGTAGTGTACCTGGGAGCACCTTGGTAGGGAGTCAGAACGAGCTCCTCTACAAGCATATGCCTCTGGGTCAATAATACATGCTTAGTCAAAGTATGAAAATTAAGAACAACTTCTTTATTTTTACACAAGTATTTAAACAACTCACAAAACCAGTACAGGGAGTGGCTACCCCCTTGTCCAACCCTCATCTTCCTCTTGGCCAATGGGGTAATCTCCAGAGTAACTTGATTACCTCTGGCCAATGGACTAGAGGTAGGCTCTGTGAACTTCCAGACCCCTCCCATGGGCCGCCCACTAGGTGTGGCTACCTAATTCACTCGGTCTCTGGCTCTCAAGGGAGAAACATCTATTTGCTACTGTACTATGACCCTTATATTGGGCTGAAGACCCCATGGGGTTAAGGTGCCTCAATGTCTGTACAGACCCCTTTGTTCTGGCCTGCTGTCACTTCAAATGTTTACTTTAGGTGACAGCTAAAAGGCAGATGGGTGATCTACTCAGGTTACTATCTGTATCAGACCCAATATGGATGACTGCACACAACATGGCTCCCACATTACAATACAATATATTTACAGATCATACCACTACAACATTTTATAATCCACAGCATCTCTCCCTTTCCCACATGTTATAAGTTGAGGCAGTACTTCCCACGTCAGTCCACTTAATGCGTTATGACGACTTTATTAGTGGTGACGTGGTAAACTGCCTTTTCTCTGAATGCATAACAATAACAGTGGGACTCTGCCCTGAATATATAACATTATAACAGTGGCTCTGGGAGCCCAAAACCTTCTGTTCAATAACATGTGACCGATAACAGTTCCAAATCCAAGATGGCCCCTGGCTGATTCATGATAGATTGGGGAAGAGAGAAGGGTGTTACTTGAGACGTTGGAGTGCGTAAACCAGTATAAGAGGAGAGTTCATTGTGAATGTTTTGAATTTTATGCATAAAATGGTTGGTGAAGTCTTCAGCTTTGAGAGAGGAAGGGATGGGAGGAGGTGGTGGGCGGAGGAGAGTATTGGAATTGTCGAACAGACACTTGGGTTTAGAGGACAGAGTTGATATTAGTGATTTGAAGTAGTGTTGTTTGGCAAGGTTGAGGGCAGAGGAAAAGGAGCGTAACATAAATTTGTAGTTGAGGAAATCTGCTGAAATGCGTGATTTCCTCCATAGTCATTCAGCAGTGCGGGAACATCTCTGGATGTATCGTGTTTGTGTAGTGTGCCATGGTTGTGGATGAGAGCGAGGGTGTCTGCGTGTGGTTATAGGAACCAGAGTGTCAAGGGTGGAAGATAGAGTAGATTTGTAGAGTGAGGTGGCAGTGGCAGGGCAGTTGAGGTTGGTGATGGGCTGAGAAGAGGTTGATAATAGTCGAGAGCTGAGCAGGGTCAAGTGCTAGCAGGTTTCTGTTCGTGATGGTGGCAGGGGTTGAAGAGGTAGATGAGAGGAAGATGGAGTGAGGTTGAAGGTAAGGAAGTGATGGTCAGATAGAGGGAGTGGATGGTTGTCTGGGTAGGAGGTTGTGCTGAGATTGGTGGAGATAAGGTCAACAGAATGTCCAGCATGATGAGTTGAAGAATCTGTTAGTTGTGAGAGGCCAAGGGAAGGAGGGGAGTGCAAGCAGTTTGGCTGCTGCTGGGGAGGTGGGAGTGTCAACCGGAAATGTTAAAATCTCCAAGTACCAGTGAAGGAACATTGGAGGAGAGAAAGTGAGGGAGCAGGCAGAAAAGTGGTCATGAAAGTGAGATGGAGTGCCTGGGGGGTGAAAGATCACAGCTACATGTAGAGAGATAGGTGAGAAAAGGCAGATTGTACGAATTCCAATGATGAGAATTGGAGGGATGGGACAGGGGGTATGAGTTGAAAATGTACAGCGAGTGGAAAGCAAAACACCCACACCACCACCTTGTTTTGTTCCCAGGTCTAGGTGTGTGGCTGAGGTGAAAACCACCATGAGAAGGCTGCAGGGGAGGCAGTGTCTGAGGATGAGAGCCAGGTTTCAGTCAGAGCCAGTAGATTTAGGGAATTGGTAGTTATTAGGTCATGAGTGAATGTGAGTTTATTGCAGATGGAACATGCATTCCAGAGGACGCAGGAGAAAGGTTGAAGGTGTGTGACGTGATGGATATCAGATTCTGGGTGTTACGGTGTTTGTTGGCCTTGAACCAGAGCGTGGCTGACAACAAGTGGAGATGATCGATGGGTCTGGGCTCGGGGATATATCTACCGCAGCCAGGAGAAGTGAAAGGGAGAGAAGATGGGACTGGGAATTACAGTGCTGAGTGTTAGTGAGGGGATGATATTGTGACTGGAGGAGGGAGAGGAGCTTGTGGGATCAGAGGAGAGCAAGGAAGGTGAGATGGTAATATTGTTGGGGACATGATATGGAGAGGTTGCAAAGGAGATTCTGAGAGAGAGACAGTAGGTTATAAGAAAGACGAAAGAATGAGAAAGCATTGTGACAGTGTAAGATCAGGAAAAAAGGTTTAAAGTTTGTGGGGGGGAAGAATTATTATCCTAAGATATGATAGTAGTAGTAGCTAAAAGTCTTTTGACAATTTTTTTTGTTTATTTTTTTTTTTATTTATTTATTTTTTTTAAACTTCCTGGCGGTATGATTATTTAAGTATTTAGAATGTTAAAATACATTCTAAAATACTGACATAATCATACTGCCTTTAGACACCATTACCCCTTCCCCCTCTCCTCCTCCCTTTCCCCTTCCCCTCCTACCTCCTTCTCCTCCCTTTTCCCTCCACCCTCTGATCAGCTCCTGCTGCTGATCGGAGGCTTGCAGCACGTATTATGCCTGTCTCTTTAACCGGCATATGCTAATGACGTGACGCGCTTGTGACATCATTAGCATATGCCGGTTCCAGGCATAAGATGCGCTGAGAGCCTCCGATCAGCAGCAGGAGCTGGTCGGAGGCTAAGAAGAAGAGAGGGGGTTAAGGAGGAAGGAGAGAGGGAAGATGGGGAGGAGCAGGAGGAACATGGGGAGGAGGAACATGGGGAGGAGCAATGGTGTGCTGAGGGGGCCCAGGCAAACTCTGCAGCATTGGGCCCCCTCCACATCCTTTCTGTGGTAACCCAGAGTGTGGCTCGGGGTTACCGATTTTAGGAAGAGAAAATTAACCCAGAGTCACACTTGGGATTACCGCTAGGAAGGTTAAGCTGGTGTTGTTGACTTAGCAGGTGCAAGTCATATGAGTTTCTATGAATTAAGAGAATGCAAGGGTGGGTGTGAGGAAGGGCAGAGAGAGTAGTGGGAATTTGCAAATTCCAGGGAAGGGAATGGTTATGATCTAAGATGGTAGGTTCTGCTAGAATGAGAGAAGCAGATGAGGTCAGAACCAGTAAATATAGGCAGAACAAATTTGTTAAGAAGTTCCCCACGACTGTCGTGTGGCTGACGAATGCGCCCCCAACGCATGCGTGTGCACACACAGAAGCGCACTTGTTATGTGTGCCGCAGACATGGGCGCAGGGCTAGGGACTTGACAGTTGGGGAAAGAAAGGAAAGGGACAGGGCAGGGAAGGTGAGAGACAGACAGGCAGGGCAAGAGAGGAGAGAAAAGTGTAGGAATGAAAGGAGAGAAATGGGCAGGCATGGGAGAAGAGAGACAGGCAGGATAAAGGAGGAGAGAGAGATGGAAAGGAGAGAAACATGCAGGCATGAGAGGAGAGACATGCAGGTAGCAAAACATGTATTCAGTGTTAAGTGTGGATCTGCGCGCAGATGTTGGCGGCGCGAATACGTCGAGCTCGCTTATGTGTGTGCGCGCATGTGTTGGGGCGCATTAATCAGGCGCGCTATAGTCGTGCCACTGTTAAGAACAACTGTGAGTGGGAGGGGTATGAGGGGTGGGATGCAAACACAGAATAGTACAATACAAAGATAATTAAATTAACACAGTTTCAATAAAGTTTCTATTTGCCCAAAAATTATATAAGATTTGAAAAATAAGTGAACTAACAGCATTAGAAGTAATGTAGTGTTAAAACTTTCAGGTTGCCATATATACCTTGATAGTAGTTGCAATTTGCAAAGTCCAGGGAAGGGAATTGTTATGATCTAATTTCTTGTTTTAATTCTTCTCACCATATAACATTATTGTCCTTAATGGTTAGTCTTGCCTTTATCAGGCTTTTAAACATGGAAACTGTGATGATCTAGGGGTAGGGGCTATTACTGCCCAGAGCCACCTGGTATAGATTACAGATTAACTACCCACAAGGACTGTTGTGTTCTTGTAAATCTCGGCACCAGCACCCTCTGTATCAGTCAGGGTTTCTCCATCAGGAATCAGCACTTTCAGGAATCTCAGTAACCTTCCTGTGTAAGTGACCAGAACAGTTTACTTGTAGGGTGGAGATAGGTTCAGTATTGCTGCCACCAGAGAGACACACAAACTGATTTATTTTTTGAAAAGTAGCTACAGTGGATATAAAAAGTCTACACACCCCTGTTAAAATGTCAGGTTTCTGTGCTGTAAAAAAATGAGACAAAGATAAATAATTTCAGAACTTTTTCCACCTTTTAATGTGACCTATAAACTGTACAACTCAATTGAAAAACAAACTGAAATCTTTTAGGTGGAGGGAAGAAAAAATACAAAAATAAAACAATATGGTTGCATAAGTATGCACACCCTTAAACTAATACTTTGTTGAAGAACCTTTTGATTTTATTACAGCACTCAGTCTTTTTGGGTATGAGTCTATCAGCATGGCACATTTTGGCTTGGCAAGATTTGCCCACTCTTCTTTGCAAAAACACTCCAAATCTGTCAGATTGCGAGGGCATCTCATGTGCACAGCCCTCTTCAGATCAACCCACAGATTTTCAATCGGATTCAGGTCTGGGCTCGGGCTGGGCCATTCCAAAACTTTAATCTTCTTCTGGTGAAGCCATTCCTTTGTTGATTTGGATGTATGCTTTGGGTAGTTGTCATGCTGAAAGATGAAGTTCCTCTTCCTGTTCAGCTTTCTAGCAGAAGCCTGAAGGTTTTGTGCCAATATTGACTGGTATTTGGAACTGTTCATAATTCCCTCTATCTTAACTAAGGCCCCAGTTCCAACTGAAGAAAAACAGCCCCAAAGCATGATGCTGCCACCATCATGCTTCACTGTGGGTATAGAGTTCTTTTTTTAAAATTTTATTGGTCGCCTCCCAGACCAGTTTTCTTCTTGTCTTTTCATAAATTTTGGAGGGAGCTCCAGTTCTTGGTAATGCCACTTGTTGATGACTGTCTTCACTGTGTTATTATCCTTTATTTATAACGCGCCAACATATTCCGCAGCGCAAACTGTGTTCCATGGTATATCTAATGCCTTGGAAATTCTTTTGTACCCTTCTCCTGACTAATACCTTTTAACAATGAGATCCCTCTGATGCTTTGGAAGCTCTCTGTGGACCATGACTTTCGCTGTGGGATGCGACTAAGAAAATTCCAGGAAAGACCAACTAGAGCAGCTGAACTTTATTTGGGGTTAATCAGAGGCACTTTAAATGATGGCAGGTGTATGCTGACTCCTATTTAACACAATTTGGAATGTGATTGCTTAATTCTGAACACAGCTACATCCCCAGACTTATGCAACCACATTATTTTTCTCTTTTTTTTTTTCTCCACCTAAAAGATTTCAGTTTATTTTTCTATTGAGTTGTACAGTTTATAGGTTACATTAAAGGTGGAAAAAGTTCTTAAATGATTTATCTTTTGTCTCATTTTTTTTACAGCACAGAAACCTGACATTTTATCAGGGGTGTGTAGACTTTTATATATATATATATTTATATTTGTGTGTGTGTGTATATGTATATGTATATATATATATATATATATATATATATATATATATATATATATATATATATATATATATATATATATAAATGTTGGATACAGGGGAGTGAAAACCACACAACAATGACAGGAAGTGGCTGGCAAACATACAAGATTAACTCCACATAGGGTCGGACAGTCTGGCATCCTGTTTGTGAACAAAAAGGCAACCTCCAATACACATAATGCTGCCAATGGCTGTCTGGCAACAGATTTAATTAGCTTATCTGGCAAACAATGGGACAAAACAGAACATAATACAATGGAGGTGTTTATGCAGCTAATCCACTGCTGGAGCTGAGCAGTCTGTGCTTTTTATGGTGCCTCAATGGGCCAACCCCAGGGCCGAGAAAAAGGGGTCAGTGACAGACCATTCTACCACATTTGAGAATTATTAAAATTTAATGTTCCAGGATCCTGGTACAAATAAGACACACTCCTCAATGTTTAGGGTGACATCTACAAGAGCAATCGGTCCAAAAGCAGTTATAAGGGTTTTAAACACCAAACATTACAAGAGAGCCTACCTCCTTCTAGAAGGAATCAGAGTCTGTTAGGTCCACGATCCTGCCTCCTCAGCGGGTCCCCAAACCAGCCAGGTCTGGCTAGTAGTCATACCTTTTTAAGCGAAGTTGTGAGAAAGCCAGGGGCTCCATATAGCTAAGAATTTGGGTAGGTAGTCTGTCAGTATGTGTCTTTTGTTAACCGCAATGTAATTAATTTGTTTAATGACTGCCTGTAAGCTAAGTATACTAGTTTTCCACTGCCTTGCTATATGACTTTTTGTTGCGAGCATCAAAAATTGAAGACTATTCTGTAGAGTTGAGAGCCATATGGCTTATACATCAGCTGTTAGTGGAGAGTGAACCATTGTGGATGCTATATCAAACACCTCTTCCCATAGGTGCTGTACTAGAAGGCAAGCACACAATATATGGTAAAACGAGCCAACTTCTGTGCAATCCCTGAAGCACGCTGGGTTTGCATTGGCTTTGCATTTGTAGATGTCTCCAGAATGCTATAATTATAGGACCCCTTGGATAGATTTCTCCATGTAGAAGACCATGACTCACACTCTCTTTCACATGGCCCAATTCATCCTCCCAATTTACTATATACTTAGATTTTTGATCTGGGATATCTGCATTAAATACGTTATACATTTTTTTGAACAACTCGCATATCTTAACAAACCAGTTCACCCTTGGTGGGCCAATATGGATGGCGGGTGTTGGGGAATTTAGTCTGTCTCTTAACTTGTTGAAACCTAGGACGTTTTCTCCAATAAACTAGGCACCCAACCTCAGTAAGCCAGTCATTCTCCACCAGAAAGGGGAATCTAAGGAGAGGGTCAAGGTAAAGTTAGGATGGGGATCAATGCGGTAAGTGTAGAAGATGCAGGTGATAGAGCATGTTTTTAAAGTGGCCCAAGACCAAATGTCAAGTGTTAATTTGATGAAGGGATTTTCTATCTTCCCTAAAGGTATTTTATGCTTTGGAAGCCAAACCAAATTCTCTGAAGAGTAAGGGTGCATAGATCTGTTTTCTAGAAACATCCACAAAGATTGGTGTTGAGTTGAGTGGGCCATGGGTATGAAAGCCAGTGGAGCAGCTTTAACCTCGCTGGCGGTATGATTATGTCAGTATTTAGAATGTTAAAGCGGTACATTCTAAAATACGGACATAATCCTACCGCCTTTAGTCACCATTACCCCTTCGCACTCTCCTCCCTTTCCCTCCTCTCCTCCTCCTCCTCCCTCCTCCTTCCTCCCTCTTCTTCCTCCCTTCCTCCCTCCCTCCCTTACTTCCTCTTCTTCCTCCTAGCCTGGGAACAGCTCCTGCTGCTGTGGGAGCTCTGCATCACATCTTATGCCTTTCATCAGATCCGGCATATGTTTAAGATGTGACGCGCTTGTGACGTCACGTCATTAGCATATAACCGTTCCGATTAGCAGTATAAAATGCGCTGCAGGAGCTGATCCCAGGTTAGTAAGAAGAGAGGGCAAACAGATGTTATTGGAGAGGGAGGAATGGCATGCTGAGGGAGGAGCAGGCAAATATAGCAGCACTGGGCCCCCTCCATATCTTGGGGTTACTGATTTAGGAAGAGAAAATTAACCCCGAGTCTCGATTACCGATAGGAAGGTTAAAGTATAATTTCAAGCTTGGGCACGATAGACCACCCTTCAGCCTGTGTCTACACATTTCTTGTTAAGCGACTCTGGGCGCTTATTATCCCAGATAAATTTGAAAATCTGCTTTTGGCAGAAATCCAAATTTTGTGACTTTATAGGAATGGGGAGTGTGGAAATAGAGTAAATCAAGTAAAATGTTAATTTTGACAGCATTGATTCGCCCAAGTCAAGAAATTCTACCTTTTGACCAAGTGTGGATAATCTTTTATATAGCTCTCGTAATATTGGGGGATAATTGGCTTTATAGATGCCTGAAACTGAGTGTGTAATGTTTAACCCTAAGTACCTAATATGCAAATTAGGCCACGAAAAACAAAATTTTTGTTGGAGGAAACTGAAATCCTGCTCTGTTATGGAAATGCTCAAAGCTTCATTCGTTTCCATGTTTAATTTTAGACCTGAGACCGAACTAAAGTTGTCTAGAATTTGAAGGGGTGGGACCGAGATAACTGTCAGCGGGTATAATAGGTCATCTGCAAAAAAGCAGCAAGTCAGGTGATGAAGTCCAACATTCCTGCCTTTGATATCTATAGTAGACCTGATAGTTTGCCCTAACGGCTCCATTGCTAGCGCAAACAGCAAGGTGGATAGGGAGCAGCCTTGTTTAGTGCCTTTTTTTAATGCAGATGAATGGAAGGTTTTCCCCCGGAAGCCTTTGTAATGCCTTTGGCTCATTACAATAGCTTTTTATGAGATTCCAAAATTGCTCTGGGAATCCAAAGGTAAGTCCACTCAACAGATTCAAACGACTTTTCTATATCGAGCGCTAGAAGGAACATAGGGATAAGTTTCTGCTTGGAGAGATGTACAATTTTTAACACTTCCTCACATTATCCCCCGCTTGTCTGTTCGAGATAAACCCCACCTGGTCTTTGTGGATTAACCTAAAGCGGAAATTATTAATTCTGTTTGTCATAATTTTAGCTAGAATCTTAATATCCCCATTGAGCAGGGAAATAGGTTGGTACTTCTGCACATTTAACGGGTCCTTGTCTTCTTTTGGAAAAAATACAAGTTTTGCGATGGTTCAGCTCAGGTGGGACTTTGTGCCCATTGAGCATACTATTAAATAAGAAGTTAAATTTGGCGCTAGGTGCCCTGCAAAGCTTTTATAGTATAGATTTGAGAATCCATCCGACCCAGGAGCTTTACCTATATTCAGTGATCCAATAGTCTCTAATACCTCCTTATTAGTAATAGGAGTGCTAAAGAGGTATTTTTCTTGAAGTGATAGGATGGGCAAATCGCAAGCACACAAGAAAGAAGATAGCTGACTATTTGACACTTGGTGGGTGGAGGAATACAGCTTCTGGAAGAAGTCTAAGAAAACCTTTTGAATAAGGGATGGGCTGGTGGTTAAAACACCTGAGGTCTGTTTAATCTTAAAGATTTTTGATTGATTGAATTTTTTCTTTATTTTCCTAATAGTGCATCAGGTTTATTAGCTTTGGTATAATAAAGATGATTAGTTCACCGCATAGCTATTTCTGTCTGCTCAGAAAGAACAAAGTCTACCTCTAACCTGATCTTATCTATTATCAGACGCAGCTCCTCGGAATGAGATTTCTGGTTTTCTGTCTCTTAAGTCAATGAGATTTTTTCCTTATGAGGCTTTTCCTAGCCTTTTGGGCCTTCTTGTGTGCTGTAGCTAGTTTTATGCCGGAGCCTCTGGCAAACGCATTATGGGCTATCCAGACTGATACCACATCCAAATCCGGTATAGAATTTGCAGAAAAGTAAAATTCTAAGTCTTAAGCTATTTGCTCTTTAAATTGTGAGGTTGACAAGAGCATGTCATTTAGGTATTGAGTATGGTGATCTAAAGGTTGTACCTCAATCAAGAGTACAGCTAACAAGAAAATGATCTGACCAAGAGCACTCTGTTATACTATCCGAGAGTGCAGAGTCAATAAGAAAGGTATCAATTCTAGAATAAGTCTTATGAACTGCTGAATAAAATGTATATTTCCTCTTATTTGAATGTGTTACTCTCAAAGCGTCGATCAGGTGAAGCTCATCCAACAGGGCCAAGATTTGTAATTGCTTACTAGTGATTCGATCGACCCGCCCAAGCCACTATCTGGCAAGTGCCGATAGGACCAGATTTAGGTCTCCTCCAAGTATTACTCTCCCCAGGTAATGGGATTTTATATAGTTTAATAGCTTAAGTAATATCTTGTGGGGCATTTGTGTAGGGGAGTGTATAGAGATTATAACATTTTAATCCCAACTATAGATCCGGTCAGGATCACAAAATGGCCATCAGTGTCTATTTTTTTTTTCTATTATAAAGGGGAAATTCTTAAGCAGGAGAATTGCTGTCCCAGCTCTCTTGGTAGAGTGACTGATTGCAAAGAAGGTGGGGTAGAATTTGGAGAGATATATTTAGGTATCCTATTCCGTACAAAATATAAGTGCATTATTAACCTAAAGCACAATGAGAAGTCATAGTTATTAAACCTCCTAAACAAACCTTGGTGCCGAGGGGTGAGTAATAGATCATTCCCCCTCAACAGGAGGTGTACAATAGTATACATTGAAAAAACAACGTAGTAGGTGGTCAGACTTGGAGTTAAAACTTGAGCCTGATTGTCAAATAAATGTTTAGATAGCTACTCCTTCACCTACATTTTATACAGAAAATATTATTTTCAAAAATAGACTTTGTTGATGCAGCCCTGCGGGCTATTCAATCAAGGGTCAGCCTAGGCCGCACTTTTAACATTATTTTCAGCCATGATACATAGCGCTAGCCACATAAAACTTTTACTTGATGTATTGAGAGGAACTCATAAGGCCTTGCATTAAACTTTTAACTGCAAATGTCATTTGCCCTTATTTAGCGGTTCTATAATTCAAATCATGGGGCCTTATGCTTAGCTAATCAGAACATAATATACTTTATATAGATCTTTACAACCAAATAAGTTACCTGTAGAAACATTTCTAAAAAATAAAGTGGAATATGAATATTCTTCAGCTTGCCACAAAGTCCTGCATGAGAAGTCAGAAACTATAGATCAGTGCAGTTGTCTCAGTCTACCGACGTGGATCCACTCACTGGTGGGCCAGTATCACTTCCTGAATGCTGGCATCTCTGACGATTGGTAAAGGAACCTCGGAACATTCTTTATTCCGTCTTTGAGTGGATGCGCCGGCCTGTTGAACAGGTAGCTCCCTCTCTTGTAGAAGATCTAAGCGTTGAAGGACCCCACGACACTCTTCTAATGAGGGGACGGTATATGTGTTAGAAGCATGCTGGAAAGATAGGCAAAAGGGGAAGCCCCATGTATACTTGATATGGTTTCTTGTCAGAATAAAAAGCGCAGGTTTCAGCTGCCTACGCTCAAAGTAGTTGGAGCCAAATTTGCCCCGTCTGGGCCTGTGATGACAGTGATGTTCTTGTCGCTTGTAGTAATAAATCACTCATCTTTATGGCGGAGAATCACATCTTTAGATTGGGTAGATGAGGATGGCCTGCCCATGGCGCGATGTTCACGTTCAATTTCCCCAGGATTCTGTGGGGAGAGATGGCAGGATTGAGGTGATCAATGCTTTTAAGTATGAAATCAGGTCCGTAATGGCTGTAGGAACCCCTCTTAGGCGAATGTTGTGCCTTCTCGACCTATTCTATAGCTTTGTGTCGAGGTTCAGGATTTGGGTAGAGTTGGCAGAGATCTCAATTGTTTAAATGATCTGATCTGTTACAGACTCCAAAGCATGCGTTCGTTGACCTAAATCTAGAATATCTTGCCTTAGTTCTTTGACAGCCAAAGGTGGGATTACAGCAGCTGGTCAAATTTTGCCAGTGAAAAGTCATATAGATTTACATTGATCTATGATAAGTTTGGCATATGTTCTTGCCTGGGGGTGGAGTTAGGGGTTTACTTAGGGAAGTGATCTGTTATACTCTTGGAGGGAAGGGTCTTCTTTGGTTTTCCCATTTTATTTGGTTTAGAAATTCTTCTTAATGTCCCTAAGTAAAATGTTATACCATTACAACTGTCGCTCTTATTCCTCAGATAACCGCAACAACTTCGCTTTGATTAACAGTTAATGATAGCTCATTAAGAAGGTGATTGAAAATCCTGACACTGGCTCCTGGTAGCCCAATTGCCATCATGATAATGCTTCCAGGCATGGTCACACTGAAGTGAACGTACCCCCTATGACTAGCTGGGTGCAGTATACCTCAGTTATAGCTTATATTCAATACCCAGCTAACTTTATCTACAATTCTAAAAGTATGAAAAAGTGAACTGGCAAGATATAGGCTACAGTCCCTGCAGTTGAGCCAGGAGACAAGGATAAGTCACCTCTGTCCAAAACACTTTTTACAGAGGCCTTTGTGGGCTGCGTAATTAGAGCTTGGCTTCAGCAATACTTGAACTTATAGAATGTTGCAGGTTACAGCGAGGCTTTATTCACAACTAAATATTTATTTCAGGTTACTATTAATGCTTATCAATTGTGTTGGTAACCTGGGAAGTCTAGGCCTAGCAGGGGGTTTGCTTAGGCAAGATACTAAAATGAGAGCCTAAAATGGCCGCCGATCATTTGGCTGGAAACCCTCACTGGACAAGAGCAGAACGTGTCCCCACACTCCTTCAATAACCCCCAACGATGGCACAAGGGTTAGACACCTGGTTTTCTCTAATGCTTATCCAATCTGCCACCATCGGGAGAGCACGTCTGGCTGCTGGAGACTTCCCGCCGGGCAAGGCCTCCTGAGAGAACCTCCACCAAGTGGGGGAAGATGGCCGCCTCTTTCTGGTGCTACGCAGCTTCAGGCCTTCGGTGCTAGGGGAACGATCTTACTCAGTGTAAGCCACCACTCAGCTGGATCGGCTCCTCCACCAGGCAGATTCCCTCCTCCTTTCCCCGGATTTGGGGCGCCGAATGAGGTAATCCTCTGAGCAGGGTAAGTGTCCTACTTCCGTAGGCCGGATATAGAGACATGGGGAGGGAGTGGGGTTAAAGACACTGGGGAGGTAGTGGGGCAAAAGGGAGAGGGGGGAAAAGACACACAGCTCGCAAAGTTATGGGCGCAGCGCATGTTGCGGCCTGCAATGAGTTTTGTACTGTAAAAGAGAGAGTAATTGCTAGATGAACATTTGTCTTTTAACCAAATTGTGTTGAGACCTTCATTTCTCTTAATGGTGGTAGATTTTGCAAAGTAGGTAAAAGTTGAAGGGAATTTTACAGTCCTGTGTTGGTACCCACATGCCACCTGATTAGGAAATCTGTTATGGTATCTGCCCAAGGGGTTAGCAGATTTGCTTCTCTTAATTTCCTTAGGGTGTCAAAGGGGTGAGAGAGAATCTGCTCTGGAGCTGACCTAATGGTAGTTTTAAAGTGCCTCATTAGAGGGAATGACTTATCAGGACAACCTCCCGGGCAGATAACTGCATTGAAACCTAGATCTGTGAGAAAATTAAAAAAGTAGGTCTGCCTCATTGGCAGATGCTCCCCAACATCTTGGACACCTAACATGTATTGGAGAGAATTAACCCTGCTAATGCCTAAAAACTAAAGTTTGAATATGTTTTCTAAAAGTTTATGTTGTATTTATTTTATTGAAATACTGACTTTAATGCTAATTTACTACTAAGTAAGAATTAAACCATTTTATAATAACTACAGTGTTTGGCTTCATGCAGTGTTTGGCAGTGAACACTGATGATCATTCAGCATATTTATATATACACGGTCCAGTCACATTAATATCAACACCAGCTAATATCCAAATAACCTCAGTTTGCAGCACAAAAAACTAGACGACATGGTAAGGAGTCAGTAAGATGCTGGAAGGTTGACAAGGGTATCTGGAGCCATGCAGACTGCAGTGCATCCGACAGCTGCTGAAGAGTACGTGGTGGAGTATCCTTACGGCGATCAAGGTGATCCCATAGGTTCTCAATGGGGTTACATTTTGGGGAATTTGATGGCCAGGGAAGTACTTGGAAGTCTTTGTCCTGCTCCTTCCAACCTCTACCGGACAATTCTGGCTATATGACATGTACTGCTAGAAGATTCAATCTGCTTCAGGAAAGACAGTCAACATGTACGGGTGTACATGATCTGCAAGGATGGAATGAGAGACCAGTTGTTTGAGAGTGCCTTCAGTGGTATAAGTGGACCCAAACAATGCCAAGAAAACATTCCCCAGACTATACCTTTGCTGCCACCAGCTTGTGTTCTTCCAACAATGGTCCAGTCAATGGAGCAGAAAACGTGACTAATCAGAGAAGGCAAAACTTTGGCCATATGAAGAGGTCCAGTGACGATCTGTTTGCTTTGGTGCCCCATACGCAACAGGGTTCGTTGTACTGTCATTTTAGACACGCATCTGTTAGCCCCCCCATTTTTTGGATGATGAGTTTCTCAACTACAGCATGTCGGTTGGCCCTCAGACACCTTTGCAGGCAACGTTCACCTCTGACATCAATGGCACGTGATGCTCCACAGTTTCCACACTGTTTATTCGCAATGGTGCCCTTTGTCCAGTCACTTTAACCACAGCATCATGCAAACAGTTCACAAACTGCGTTGTTCTAGAAATACTGTCACCTTTGGCCTGAAGCCAGTGACCATTCCCTTTTTCAAAGCTGGGTAAATATTACATTTTACCCATGACAGAGATGGTCTATATGTTTGCAGAATGCCTACATGGCACCTCTTAATACCCACAAAGTAATTGGCTACGTGCTGCTGACGTGAAAAGTAGGCGGTGGTCATAATAATGTGACTCAACCCTGTATGTGTTGTTATAGATGTAATGTTGGTTTATCCTGTTGTCTCATCAGTACATCTGTCTCTGTGCTTTTTTTCCCAATCATATTTACAGTCAATAAACATATCATTTAAATGTTACACAAGCCAGATCTGACAGAATTGTAATTGCTGTATCTAAGCCTTCATTGCTTATAGAATGAATTACAAGATGCTGATTTGTGGGTTACGTGGCACTTGAGCATAGCCTATCTGTGTGGATGGTCTGAAACTCCCTGCAGAATTGTGTTATCACATTTTCATACAGGCCTCACAGCAGCCTGGTCGATGTAATTGCATTAAAACCTTTGTTTTGTTGCCATTACCAGATGAACCAAACATCTGGCTTCATTCAGCAAAATACAATAGCCAGATGTTTTCAACACCAAACAAAAAAGGACCAGAAGTAACATAGTTTTAATTAGACCTTCCAAACAATACATTTTTTTTCTCTGGTATGAATTTGTTACACATATAATTCAAATTATGTTCTCAGGCCATATTAAGTAGTAAATTTTCATTTAGTGTCCTTTTTATTTTTTGGGGTTTTAGCACTGCATTTTAAGATTAACTACAAAAAACAAACTGGTGTTTACAGTTTGACAAACTGACTCTAAAGCTGTGTTTTGTTCTTTGCTTTTAAATGTTATCTGGTTTGTAATAGATGCCGTTATCATAGATAACAATAGACTGGCCTTTTTAAATCATAGACTGAATGAACATTCTGATTTATACGCTCCTGTGATGTGAGATGTTGTAATGAATTGTTTATAGATGAAATAACAGTTTTTCTAGACATCTTAATACACATTGAAAGATCCGAGAGGCTATGCCCCCTCATCTCTCTCAGTTCCTACATTCATGTTTTTATTTACGTATGAATATACTGTTGCAATTGATTTTTTTTTTACATGTTTGCAGTCTTGAGTTTTAATGTCAGAAGTCTTACCCTCCATTCAACACATAATTAATCATGCATCAACTGCTCTGTGCGTGAATTGTTGGCTTTGCATATTATTGACCATATTGCATAGCATTTTGTGAATTAGCCAAGTTGTTAAAATGCGAAATTGTCTAAGCTTAGGTTACTTTTGTGGCGCAGAATGTATCGAACTGTAGAACCTTGGAGTTCTATTTAATGGAGCCAAGACCTTGAAAATAAATTTTCAATGTGTAGCTTCTGTGCTGGGGAGGCATTCAAGTAAACATATGCTGCTGTTTAAAATAGGAACCCCCTACACGGTTAGAAATAAAGTTGAGTTCTGTGGAAATCCTAGAGAAAACTCTATTCATAGTATAGTGACATTTACCATGATTTGAGAAACACTATTTTACATGAAAAGTTCAAATTGCAACGATTGTAAGGAAAGCAGATGACTAGCATGTAGACTATACAAGAATGATCAATAGGCAAAATATGTATCCTAGACAAGGTGAGATGTGATTAGAGCCAAAGGCCTTGTTTTGTATTACTGGATATGTAATTGAATGGTATAATGATAACCGCAGAGGATTGGGAAACATGTAAGTTGTGTGACACATGTCCACACTGGGCTGTTAAACACACTCTTAAACACATTAAAACTGTATCCTATGTTTATAAATCTACAAGACTTTCACACATTTAGTTTGATATTGTTTTGGGAAACATTCATTAATAGATTTTTATTGGAAAATTATTGATACACTAATAGCGTATTGAGGCAAATTTTGCTGTATGTGACAAATTTGATATGTTTGCAATACATAGCGTATCTAGTAACAGTTTTCAATGGGAAGTGTATTACATAATTGAAAAGAGTCATTTTACATATGTATGTGTAAGTATATGTCATTTTGAATATAAATATATATCTACTAGCGACTTGCCTGTCAAAAAATGACGGCAATAGAATTGTAAGGAAGGTAATGCTGTTTGGTACACAAAGTAAGTTTCTTGGTTGTGTGAGTACCTTCGGTGCTCATTGCGAGCCTCGCAACGAGCGCCTTCGGTGCTAATCTCGTGGCTTGCAATGAGCACCGAAGGTGGTCATTGCGAGCCTCTTGGTTGGTGTATTTTTGGTCATCGGAGCTCCTTTGGTGCTCATTGCAAGGTTTGTGGTGATGGCCTTTTGGCGCGCATTGCGAGTTTCTCCCCTGGTGTAGTTGTGCTCCTCTAAACACCGTTGCCGCTCCTTGACGCCTTTAGTGTTTATTAGGATTCTGTTTTTTTTTTTCTTTCTTCTGTGTATGTATTTTGTAATGTTAATTAATTAAGTTATAAATTAATATACTTCACCTATTTGTAATTAATATATGCAGGAAGCAAAATGCTGAAGAGTTAACAATCTGTTTTGATGTTCCTGCAACATACAATATAGATTTGCACTGTTGGTGAGCTGAGGTGTACGTGTCATCAATGTGTGTAGTGTAAATAGGCTGTGTGCACGAGGGGAAACCGTTTGTTTAGCTGTGTAGTTCCGCCTTTTGTAATGGTAATGTTATTAGTTTGCAGTTAGTGTAGTAAAATGGCTGCAATTGTGTGTGTGTGTTAGGCGGGTGTGGAGCATTTAGCGTACTTCCTAATAGTGTATTTAGTAGCTCGTATGGTTCTGTGTAAAAGGCGTATGTGCTTGGCGGTGTTTTGCGTGCTTAAGGGTCGTGTAGCCTCGTTTTTACTTTTTTTTTCGGCTGCCATTTTTTCTCTTGCTTGTCGTATTTTCGAGTGGCGAAAGTCTTTTAATTGTGTTTTAATGTTGCGTTACCATTTATTTTTTAGGAGTTTTCAGTTAGTGAACTTCTATCCAAAAGCAAGGTCTTCACGAACTAAAAACTTCTGTAAAAAAATATGCTGTGTGCTTAAATAGAGCCCTTTTCAATTGGCCGAATCACAATTTAATAAGGCTGTATCTATGTGATAGTTATTGGATTGTCATAGAAAATTTTATATATATATGTGTGTGGGTGTATATAGTTACAAAGTAATTGAGTTTGAAAAAAGACTTTCGGCCCATCAAGTTCAACCTTTTAAGATCTCCTCTGCAATATTCGGATTAGTTGTTAATTTGTTGTTGTTTTGTTGTTTAATCGTTCAGTCGCTTCAGACTCTCCGTGACTCTATGGACCACAGCACACCAGGTGCATCTCTCAGTTACTGCCCCTCTGAGCTCCATCAGGTTCATGTTCATTGCTTCAGTGACCTCATCTATCCATCTCTGCCTCTGTCGTTCCCTTCTTCTTGTGCCTTTAATCTTTCCCAGCATCAGAGTCTTTTCTAGGGCATCCTGCCATCTCATAATATGGCCCAAATATTTGAGCTTCAGCCTCATGATCATACCTTCTAGTGAACAGTTTGTCTTGATTTCCTGTAGTATTGATTTATTGGACAATCTTGCAGTCCAAGGGACTCCAAGCAGTCTTCTCCAACACCACAATTCAAAGGCGTCAATTCTACGTCCCTAAGATTTATTTATGGTCCAGCTCTCACATCCGTATGTTACTACTGGGAATACCATAGTTCGAACTATGCGGACCTTTGTAGATAGCTTAATATCTTTACTTTTTACAAGCTTGTCAAAGCTTGCCATAGCTTTCCTCCCCAGAAGCAAACGTCTTAATTTCATGACTATAGTCACCATCTGCAGAGATCTTGGATCCAAGGAAAATACAATCTATCCACTTCTTCACCTTCTATTTGCCAGGAAGTCCGATTGCAGTTTGCCATGATTTTTGTATTTTTAACGTTGAGCAGCAGGCCAACTTTTGCACTCCTCTCTTTTACCCTCATCAATAAGTCCGTCAGTTCCTCCTCACTTTCAGCCATCTTAATAGTATCGTCAGCGTATCTGCGGTTGTTGATATTCTTTCCAGCAATATTGATTCTGCCTCTGGATTCCTCCAGTCCAGCCTTATGCATGATGTATTCTGCATATAAGTTGAATAAATAAGGTGATATTATACAAGCTTGTCGCACTCCTTTTCTGATCTTGTACCATTTTGTTGTCCCATGTTCGGTTCTGATGCTGGCTTTTTGGTTAACATACAGATTCTTTAGGAGGAGGATGAGATGATCTGGTACTCCCATCTCTTTAAGGACATGCCACATTTTGTTGTGACCCACACAATCAAAGGCTTTAGAATAGTCTATGAAGCAGAAGTAAAAGTTTTTTTGGAACTCTCTTGCTTTTTCTATCATCCAGCGGACATTGGCAATTTGATCTCTTGTGCCTCTTCCTCTGCGGAACCCGGCTTGCACATCTGGTAGTTCCCGGTCCGTATATTGTTGGAGTCGAGCTTGTAGAATCTTAAGCATTACCTTGTTGGCATGTGAAATGAGTGCAATTTTTCGATAATTGGAGCACTCTTTTGCACTGCCTTTCTTTGGGATTGGGATGTAAACTGACCTTTTCCAGTCTATTGGCCATTGAGTTTTCCAAATAAGTTGGCATGAGGCAAGTAACACTTTTACAGCATCATTCTGTAGAATTTTGAATTGTTCAACTGGGATTCCATCACTTCCTGCAGCCTTATCGGCAAGACGTCATAGGGCCCATAGAAGGTAATCGTATCTCCTCTTAGACACCTTTTTTCTTGAGAAAATAAGTTTACCTTTGTCAGTCTTTTTTCATAACTTAGCCCCTCCATTCCCCTTATTAGTTTTGTAGCCCTTCTCTGTACCTTTTCCAGCTCTAAAATTGTACTCCATATTCCAAATGAGGAATTTGTATAGTGGCAGAATTATATCTGCTTCCTTTGCTTCTATACGCTTTTTAAAAAAAGGTTAATATTTTATTTGCTTTTGCAGCTGCTGCTTGGCATTGAGCACTGTTACCTCGGTGGTTGTCCACAAGCACTCCCAAATCCCTTTCAATCTCTGATACCCCTATATTTGCTCCATTAAGATTATACATTGCATGGCTATTTTTCCTTCCCAGATGCATAACTTTTTACATTTATTTGTATTAATTCTCATCTGCCATTTAGATGCCCATTCCTCTATTTTATGTAAATCCTTTTGGAGGGAAAGTACATCATTATCTGATTTAATTACCTTGCACAACTTTGTGTCATCCGTAAATATATATAATTACAAGCCTATTAATATCTGTTATCATTAATGTTTATATATATTTTACTAGCAACATGCCCGTCAAAAATGACGGCAGTAAAATTTGAAGGCTGGCCATGCTGTTGGCCACACAATGGAAGGCTCACCCCCTCTAACTTGCGGGTCCTCGCAAATCTCCCACCGTCTACTTTACGGCCCTCGCGATGCAGGCCTCTGCCGACCCGCCACTTTCATGCCTCGCGACGAGCACCTTTGGCACTCATCGCAAGCCTCTCCCCCCCTCTACTTTACGGGCCTCGCGCTGAGTGCCTTTGGCGCTCATTGCGAGGTCCGCAGTGAGTGCCTTTGGTGCTCATTGCAAACCTCTCCTCACTCTCTGATCCCTGTGTCTCTTTCCATCTCCCTCATCTGTGTATTTCTCCTCTCTCTCCCTGATCAAGTCTTGTCTGGCTCCCATTAAGCGCCTATCTATCCTTTTTTTAAAGGCTTGCGCTGAGCGGCTAGGTGTTACTGCCTTCGGCTTCGTTTTTAGCTTTTTTCAAACAGTCACGGGTTTACGGCCGCTATTTTTTTTCTCGCTTGACAAAATGACAATTAAACCTCAACTTACCTTGAAACCTTACTCACAGGCTCCCTGCCTCTCCCCTGTGCTCTGTGTGAGGTTGTAAGTTAATTTTTTAAGTAATTGGCGTCTTTTGGCAGTCTTCCGAGTTACAGGGTTGAAAAAATGGCGGCTGTTACAATTTTATTTTTTTCAAAGTGTTGCGTGCCTCGCTCTCATCGTGTGCCTGGCAATGAGCACCTTTGGCTTTGAAAAATGGATGGTGTACTCCAATGAGTTGCATAATCAATCTGGCCCAAGTCTATAACACTCTAGAAATAGTACAGAACTGATGTAGAAGTTAAAAAAGAAAAAGCTTAAAATGACAGTTTAATGGATTTTTTTTCTATGTATGATTAATAAACTTCTGCTTTCTTAAAATAAAAGATTATGGTAAATATAGCATTATGGGATCTTTGTAATGCTGTAAAATTGTTTCCCTTTGCTGCTCATTTCTAGGGAACCTCATTCTTTATACCTTGTGAGAGAGAAGGATCGGAGCTCTCCTTTGCCTTGCTATACTGCCTGCAGCAATAGTGTGAAGTTCCTTGAGCTCCAGTTGTGTGTACAGCAATTCAGAAAGTAACCTCCAAAAGCCTGGGCTGCTGATCATCAGTCTATCCATCACTTGCTCTTTGGAGCAACAAGTGGATGTTTTTTTTTTTTTTAACTACATACATTTTTATGCATTTTTTTGTTTTAATTCTGTTTTATTTTCAATTAAATTCTTGTGTCTAAATGCTGCCATTTAAATTTGCTACTTGCCTCTGTGATTCTATGTCACAGTAGGGAGCCAGGTAATGTGGGCATGTGGCTCCGGGTACAATATGTACCACAGTTATCCTGAAAGAGCGTGCACTGAGCACTTTACGACATGACCGTGTGACGCAGTCATGTTAAGAAGAGCACTGAAGCACTGGCAGTGCCTATTGGTGCTTACATAGCAACAGCAGCATCTGATTGTTTTTGGGAATATGCAAAACCAGGAAGCTTACTGTATAAAAGCATCCAACATATAATAGAGATTTATTTACAACACCATTACCATGGGGGTTACCATCGACCCCATAGTACCTATCGTTACCTCCTTTACAAAGACCCTCATGGTATACTTTACTATTACCAGGGGGGTCTCTATGGACCCCCATGGCACCCTAACTACTACCATGAGGGTCCTTATGGATACGCATGGACTCTTATCTTCTTCTTGCTTGATTGAAGCTCTTGATCCTCTACTTCAGCTTGTGGAAATGGCCCTGCACTTAAAACAAAAAGCAAAACAGCCTAAGGGAGCTTTTTCTCCCCCGTCCACTAACTGCTTTCTGACAGTGCCCTCACCTTATATACTATTTGTATGACTTCTGAATGATTCAAACGTGTATCCTATTTCATTGTCACAATCCAGTATTTGAATTTGTCTTGCCCCATTTCAGATTGAATTAAGAGTTTTACAAATCTCAATGCACAAATTTTAATCCAAGAATTATAGTGTCTCCCTCCTGTGATGTGGGTGGGGGGTATTAAAGAGAGACGTGGCACTGCAAAATGGCAGCCCCTTAGACATGTGCATTTGATTTAAAATAATAAAATAAAAAAAATATGGCTCAATGTGTGTATTTGCAGTAGCGATTAGCTGGGTGATATTTTGTTGGTTTTGTATTGCACTTGTATGTGGAACTATGTACCATCATATTTGCTCTTTTTTTTTTTTTATTGTTACTCTGTGTATTTTTTGTGATTAGAAGCACAAATTATAATTTGTCAAAGACTTTATGGGATATTTCTTTTGGTTTATCAAAGTTTTTTGTCCGCCTTTCTCCATATGAGTTCATAGTTCTCTGTAGCCATTTCATGACCTTGCTTCTTTTCCCAAGCTTTTATGTGGGCGTAGAGTTATTTTGGGAGCTATTTTTTTCAAGAGCAAGGGAAGGGTATATTCATGTCGATCTCAACTGATGGAGAACCCATAGGATGGAAAATACATTTTTACAGCATTTCTTGTTGGTTTTACAACCTCTGCTTACTTTTTAAAAAATGTTTGGAAAATGTAATGCTGGTGCTTGATGAAATTGGAGATTTGCAGTGACTGATTGAAGCATGTATTAAAAAGATACACTGATTTCCTAAGTTGTTTTAAGCTGCATATATACTTTTGTGTGCAAGTATTTCCTTTTGCTGTGCCTCAATAAAATTTAATAAAGATATCACTAATTTCTATCTTTCATTTCAAGATTACATTTTAATGGACCATTGTAGATATCTATTTTAAAATATATTGCATTAAAGAACTAGAAAATAGCCAATAAGGAATGTAAACAAATGCAGCCTCTAATATATTACCATTTTATATGCAGTTATGCTGCTTTGGAATTTACCATTTTGGTTTCTGCTGATCTACTTCCTGACATTAGAAGAACATTTGTAGGCACAGTTGGGAATGTGGCTGTTAAAATTGTCAATGTTTTCAGTAAGATGGAAAGCTCATTAGTTTACAAGAAATGACATTTTGAAGAAAAAAAAAGATGGAATCCTGCTGGGAAAATGCATAATTGTTTTGTTTGCTTCTAAAAACATTTTGCCCTTTTACTAAACTTTGTTACTAAAAAAAACAAACAACCTGAAACATTAGAGAAACCTTTCACCACAGATGTTTGACTTTTTAATTGTCATAATGTGTTGGGTTTACTAAACAAATTGGACTACATTTTGAATTTAATGGCACAAGTACCATATACAAGAAGACATTGTAATGGCAGCTCCCTATCTCCACAACTATAAAGCAGTAAAAATGTTCTCGTATAAAGTAATTTTGCTAACATGAAAGGATGTAAAATGTTTAAACGTTTTGTTTTCTCCTCAATCATGTGAGTAAAGATGATGCTACTTTCTGCATATACTTACAAATAGCAGCTTTTGGCACATACCGTGTCCAGCAGCAGTGAGATTTCTCCTTCCCACAAAACATACTCTTTTCAGGATGCAGACAAGTACTTTTGTTTTATTGTGTATGCTGCCATGTGCTGGACAGTTTCTCCAGTTTACATTTCTGATCTGCACATTACATCTGAGTTGCTGAGGACTGTGGTAGCACAATACACTCTCCCATGGGTACTCACATTCCTCTGCATAGTTTCGTTCTAATAAGGATTATACATTTTGATTTATGAGGGGATTACTAACAGCTTGTAACTGGGGGAGTGCGGAGGTAAGAGGGTGATAAAGCAGTATGTTTCTTAACTGCAAGTACGCTGCTTACAATAACAAACTTGCTTCATGTAGTTATGACATGTACAAGTAGCAAATCGTTAAAATAGAAAACACCATTTTGTGTGGTGACAAAGAGTTTACTTTGAAGTCAATAGAGAGTGTTTTATGAATTAATGGAGTGCAAAGTGAGTTCACCTACTCTTATTTTCAAAACTCTTCCATATTCATGCCAACATTTGGAAAGTACTTTGTAATGACACATTAACCAGGTTTGAATTTATGATGTGTTTAAAAATGTAAACACGGCTAAGAAATGCAAATTGTAGTTGTATGCTGTTCAAATATCCGACATTTCACCTTTGTTGAAATTCCCATAATCACCGTCAAAAGCTTTAAATATTGGTTCTGCAAGAACACAAAAGCAAGATTGGTTTTGCGGGTGAAAGCTGCTTCCTGCATCAGGAATGCAGAATCTGCTAACAAGCTCTACAATGCTGTGCAGCCTACTGGAAAATGATCAATAAATTATATTTCATCCAATACTGCTTATTTTGTGATAGTTTTCTATGCTTCATTGCAACTTATAGGCAGTTGACTATATAACAGTAGAGATGATCCTAAAATACATATGTAGGTTTAAATGAACATGTTTTCTATTTTACATAACTAATCATTCATGGAAAATGTTCTGTTAACAATCCCTGCGTGCTTCTGCTCACTGCAGTTTATTTTACTTTGGGTCAGCCGATAATCCGCCTATTGCATTAGCTGTTTATTTCACAAATGTGTTTTTCAAAATGGTGTCTTTGTTGTCTTCAGGTTTAACCGCTGTACATTCCAGATCTTTGTAATTCATACACACTAACCATACAATATCCATGTATGTGTATTTATCCAAAAATAGTATAATACAAAACACGATATGATTATGTTAATAAAATAGTTTTAACATGGGAGTGTTTAGCTATGTATAAAACAGGCTGTTCTACATAGAACAGAATGGCAAAGCTGAAATCATGGTGTTATTTTTTTATTCAAATTTTTTTTTGCAAGGTTTAGTCTTGGAGGCCATAAATCCAGGTAGTGACAAGAAGTGGAGAGAGTACCAGATCTGGGCCTAATTTTAAAAAGCCAGAATATATTAAGAAAAAAAAAAAACTGGTGGGGATGGTTTGGGATAAAATGCTTAAAGGCTTATTGAAACCTTTTTTTTCCAATTTGGTATAATGCTGGTTATTTATGCTATGCAAATAAGTAACAGGGATCTTTAGCGCCTTTTGGAGTGATGGAGCCATACCTGAAGATCACGAATACTAAAGGTGCATGCAGTACAAAGAATTGTGTGTGTATGCATGAAACTCGTCAATTTTATCTGGAATAGGGGAAAGATAGTCGCTATACTTGCTCTGTGTAATCCCTTGGTTTTGTCTGATGTTTGTTTAGTGTTCCAAGTTAATGAAACATTTCTGCAGTATGGAAAGCTACATACAATGCTGTGCTGCAGCTCACCCTACTGGTCACAAGTAACACTGCAAGATAAGACCTGAGTACTGATTGGTTGAGTGACAGTGTCTAATCTGAAAGCCATTCTAGGTTTCAGAAATGCTTCTGCAGCAAGCTAGTCTGCAGTTTGCATATAAGCAATTATAAGGTTCATTGCACACTATCTGGAAATACAAGGAGCTCCTTCTCCATGTTATACTGGTCTAGAGTGCAGGATTGGTGATCAGGAGAGTTGGGAAGAAACGTTGCTATAATACTTTTTCTGCATTAGGAATCTTGTTAACTTTTTGTTGGTGTTAATATCCAATTAAGGAAAAATGCACAATATTGTGACATACCTTTTCCATACATACAGTTCAGTTTAATCTGTTTTAACCTATTTGGTCCCACGCACATTCATAAATGATAGCTATTATATATGGTGTGTGTATATATATATATATATATATATATATATATTATATATATATATAATTACCAACTCTGTATCATACTAAATGCCACCCAGGACTATTAAATATATACTGTTAAATATGTTAAAGAACAGCATTGTACTCAGCACTATCTGTTTGTTTTTTTAATAAATCAAGAAAAAACATTATTCTATCATACACAGGGTAAATTCCAGGGACCACCCTTGTGATTGGATATTTCTTACGGTGTGTTTCTTCATGTGGCACACTATTATTATCGTTTATTTGTAACGCGCCAACATATTCTGTAGCGCTATACATAAGTTAAGTTACAGGCAATGACAAGTTCAAGATTCACACATTGCAAAGAGTGTATGGCCCTGTCTTTGAGCTTGGAATCCAGTGTCCATAGCGCTTTCCCTAAAGCACCTTGCAGGATTGAAACTCGCAGACTTACAATCTAAAGGCTTTTACAATCTAAACACTACATTTTGCACCAGTATGAATGGAATACACTTTAGGGAAATAAATATAGCTGTGACTAATAATAATGATACAATTAGTGTTAGGCTTTCTTCATCTCTCTTATGTTACTAAGCACTGTCCTATAAGGTTTTGGTGTCCAGCACCGGTCCTAGGACCGTGCCATGAAAAACTATTTGACTCCTTCCTAATTTCCTCTAATATTTGATATTTGTTACACTAAGGGTCATATTAAATGTGAAGCCCGTAGCGCCGCCGCTACACCCGCAAAGCCTGCAGGCTTGAAATTCGCAGGGTTACAGAGCTATTACATTCAACCATGCCATGACCAAGGGGCCAGAGACGCAAACCCGTAAACCATTCTTACGAACGTTGCATGTGCGGCCGTGAACATGATCAATTAGTCAAACCCTTGGTTACGGGTTTAGACGGAGCAAAAGTAAAAGAGATTGTCATCATTACGTCACTGAAAAATGGAGGTTAGATTTCAATCCCTCACGGGTTTGAATTATGAGTTACGATCGGACCCGCATTCCAGAAATAATGCAATATTAATAAATCAGTAAATATTATATTCTATTCCATTATTTGTATTAATACATTGATTGCTGGGATCGATATAGCACGGAAATGAAACATTAAATAAAGTATTTTATATTGCAGACTTGCGAGCTTGAGAATGTTGTGCTATTCATTTTAATACCAAACATCACTTTACCTTTATTTTTAAGTACAGTTGTGTGTTGATATTTGCATTTACAGTGGTACGGATTGGACTTTAACAACCTTGTGGGTCCTCTATAGTACCCGTAGGCTTTTTGGCTCCATTTGCGGGTTACAGGATTGAACGCCAGTGGATACGTAGCAATTTAAAAACGTTTTTCGAAAGTAACATTTACGGGCTTGACAGATCAAAGTCTTTGCAGCAGCAGAGTTAAGATTTCGACAGCCCAGTAGGGTTTTTTCACCTGTAACACGCAGATCGTTTGCGGGTAGCTTTAAGAGGACAATTTAATAGCCGTAAGTCTTGCGGGCTACGGTACGGGCTACGAGTTTACATGTTGGGTGAATTTAATAGGGCTGTAAGTGTTTTCAGATCTTTAGAAACAACCTAATATTACAAAAATGGAAACTTTAAAAAAACCAAACACCTTTTTACTTTTTGTTTATTTCATTCTTTCATTCATTCATTCATTCATTTATTTAATGAACAAAGTTATCCAACTTCATCTGGCACTGTGTGGAAAGGTAATTGCCTCCTAGTTAAATCAACCAAATTAAATGAATAAATAGTCAGCTGATTGAGCACAGCCAGACTTTTATTACAAAACATTTTATAAAAAAACATTATAAACCTAAGGTTGGCCCTTATCAGAATAAGACAGAGACTGCTTTATGTGAATACAAGGAAATCAGCAAGGCTTGCAAAAGGGCTATTAGTCTGGCTAAAATAGAAAATAAAAACTTAGTTGCAAAGAAGAGTAAGTAAATATATTAATGGGAAGAAGGCTAGGAAGGAAGCTGTAGGAACTTTAAAAAGTGAAACGGGCCGTCTGATAATTAGTGACCAGGAAAAGGCAGATGAGCTAAATAGGTTATTTTGTTCGGTATACACAAGGGAGGTACCAGTGGTTTGGATTTTTCAAGATTCACTTAACACAGGGTTGCTACCAGATGACTGGAAAAAGAGGTGATACCTATATTTAAGAAGGGAGCAAGAGCAAATCCAGGGAATTATAGTCCAGTGAGTATTACTTCGGTAGTGGGAAAGCTTTTAGAAGGGTTAATACGGGATAATATACAAGAATATGTCTATTCAAACCAGATTATAAGTAGGATTCAACATGGATTTATGAAGGATAGGCCATGTCAAACAAACATTTCTATGAGGAGGTTAGTAGGAACTTTGATCAAGGCAACTCGGTGGATGTAGTCTTTTTGGCTTTTGCAAAGGCTTTTGATATAGTGCAACATGAGAGACTATTGTGCAAACTAAGTGATACAGGAATTGCAGTAAATATTTGCACATGGATTGAGAACTGGCTAAAAGACAGGAAAGGAAGCCAAGGGTTGTTGTAAATGGAACATACAAAATAGAAAGAAAAAAAGGGGGGTGAGGAATTTAGAATATTGATCTTTATTATAACTATGGATTAACAAGGCAAAATGCAGAAGATAAAATGTTGATGAAAACAAACTTAGATGACTTTCTAGCCAGTCAACATAGAATATGTGACACTTTAATCTGGAGCACTTATTAGCAGTTCTAACTATCAATGGTATGGGTTATAGTATCCGCTGTAGTTCTCAGATCCAATTATTCATATGAATACACTCAGACTCACTGGTACATAGTATGTACAAGACAGAAAGACATCCACAGACTTGGTGGAGACTGACCGAAGTCTCATATATATGTGGACATTGTTCCAGTTGCAAATATACGAAACCAACAAAAATCTGTATTCATCCATTAACTGGAGAAAAATTCCCAATCAGGGGATTTTTTAACTGTAGCACAGCAGGAGTTATCTATGTGATCTCATGTTCGTGCAATAGGATCTACGTCAGAAAAACCTGTAGACAACTAAGAAGGAGAACTTGGGAACATATCTATTCAATGCAAAAACAATATGATGATGTGACGATCTAAGTGATGGGGGCTAGTACAAGCCCAGGGCCACCTGCTATGGACTACAGGTTACTACCAACTAGGACTGTTTGGGTTCTTTGAAATCTCTGCACCAGCACCCTGTTATCTGCGGAATAATTGTTAATTGATCCAGAGGAGGGCAAACAGAAAAAAATCCCAGTGAAACTTTGCCAATTGTCTCAAAAGGGGAAAAAATATAAAAAATGCCTTCCTGACCCCAGATACTGCCAATCTGACTCCTTCCTGGATAAGTACTCCCTCTCTCTAATTACACCAGATAACCCTGAATGCCCTTTTTATAAAAAAAATATATCCAATCCCTTTTTAAAGTTATCTATTGAATCCGCTGTCACCACCTCCCAGATTAACCACCCTTACTGTGAAGAACCCTTTTCTTTCTTTAATGTAAAATCTTTTTACTTCTAATCTCAAAGGATGTCCTCTTGTCAGTTGAAAACCTCTTGGCACAAAAAGCTCACCTGAGAAAGCCTTGTATTTACCATGGATATACTTATATAAGGTAATCCATATCCCCTCTTAGACACCTTTCTTTCTAGAAAAAATAAGTTTAATGTGGTTAGTCTTTCTTCATAACTTAGGCCCTCCATTCACCTTTTCCAGCTCTAAAATGTCCTTTTTATGAAGTGGTGCCCAAAATTATACTCCATATTCCAAATGAGGACGTACTAGGGATTTGTATAGTGGTAGAATTATATTTGCTTGCCTTGCTGCTATACCCTTCTTAATACATGCTAATATTTTACTTGCCTCTGCAGCTGCTGCTTGGCATTGAGTACTGTTACCTAGGTGGTTGTGCATACCCCAAAAATTGCTTCATTAAGATTATAAATTGCATGGCTATTTTTCCTTCCCAGATGCATGACGTTACATTTATTTGTATTAAATCTCATCTGCCATTTAGTCACCCATTTATCTAATTTATGCAAATTCCTTTGGAGGGAAAGTACATCATTATCTGATTTAATTACCTTGTACAACTTTGCGTCATCAGCAAAAATGGAGACAATACTTTCCAATCCTCCTTCCACGTCATTAATAAATATGTTAAAAAAGAGAGGACCTAATTCTAAACCCTGAGGAACCCCACTTACCACATTAGTCAAATCTGAGTTTGGTACATTTACAACAACCCTTTGCTTCCTGTCTTTTAGCCAGCTCTCAATCCATGTGCATACATTTACTGCAATTCCTGAATCCATTAGTTTGCTCAATAGTATCCCATGTGGCACTGTATCAAAAGCCTTTGCAAAATCTAAAAAGACTACATGCACTGAGTTGCCTTGATCCAAGTTCCTACTATCTCTTCATAGAAACTAATTAGGTTTGTTTGACATGACCTATCCCTCATAAATCCATGTTGACTCCTACTTATAATCCTGTTCAAATAGATATATTCTTGTATATTATCCCTTATTAACACTTCTGAAAGCTTTCCCACTACAGAAGTGAGGCTTACATGTCTATAATTCCCCAGATTTGCTCTTGCTCCCTTCTTAAATATAGGTATCACCTCTGCTTTTCGCCAATTATCTGGTAGCGCCCCAGTGCTGAGTGAATCTTGAAAAATTAGATATAATGGTTTGCTATTACAGAACCCAGTTACCTCGGTACCCGTGAATGTATTCCATCAGGACTTGGAGCTTTATTAATATTTATTTTTTCTAACCTCTTCTGGATTTCTTCCTGCGTTACCCAATTATTTGGTGAAGTTAGTGTAGCCCCATTATGTTGCTGTGTCCCAAACACTGGTACCTCCCTTGTGTATACCGAAGAAAAGAACCTATTTAGCTCATCTGTCTTTTCCTGGTCACTAATTATCAGACGCCTGTTTCACATTGTAATGTTTCTATAGCTTCCTTACTGGCCTTCTTCCCATTAATATACTTTAAAAATATTTTAGGGTTAGTCTTACTCGCCTTTGCAACAAATTTTTCATTTTCTATTTTAGGCAGTCTAATAGCTTTTTTTTAAAGCCTTGGTAGTTTCCTTGTACTTATGTAAGGCAGTCTCTGTCCCCTCTTGTTGTATAATTTAATTTACTCCATATCTTGATCTTTAAATCATTGCCAAGCCACGTTGGATATGATTTGCTCCTTTTACTTTTATTTCCACATGGTATATTGTGATAAGTATGTATATTTATTTAGGATTTAAATGGTACGCATTTATGTTCAGTATTTTTACCTGAGACTTCATTGTCCCAGTCTATACATTGTATTGCTGCCCTTTTGACTATTAAAATCTGCCCTTTTTAAAATTGAGAGTTTTTGTTGGATCCTTTCAGTTTTTGTTTTTTTAATTCAATCGCAAATGAGACTGTGTTGTGATCACTGTTTCCCAAAGGTTGCCCTATTTCAACACGTGATACCATATCAATGTTATTTGTGATGACTAAATCCAAGATAGCTTCATTTCGAGTAGGTTCTTGTATAACCTGGGCCAGATAATGATCCCTGAGTATACTCAAGAACCTGCTCCCTTTACCCGTACCTGCTCCCTTTACCCGTTTCACTCATCCAGTTTATTCCAGGGTAGTTAAAATCTCCCATTATTAGAACTTGCCCATGATTAGCTGCATTTCCAATCTGTAATATTAATTGCATTTCATCACTTTTAGTTATATTTGTGGGTTCATAGCATACTAATACCAATTTTCTTTTGGAATTAGCAGCTTCGCTATTTAGCTCTACCCACAAACATTCAATATTATCACTAGTTCCAGCATAAATATCTTCTCTGACTAAGGGCTTAGATTCAGGCTTATCATATAGACAAATCCCTCCTCCCCTTTTACCATTGCCCCTATCTTTTCTAAATAGATTATAACCATCCAGATTAACAATCCAGTCATGAGTTATCCCACCATGTTTCAGTAATGCCTATTAAATACAATTTCTCATTAACTGCTAATAAATGCTTCTGGCACTAGCGAGCATACACCTTATGTTATGAGTCTGTAGTTCTGAAGTGCCTGCCATTGTACTTGAGTTACTTATCAATACCTCCCTATTGACTATGCTAAACCTCCCCCTCTACACTTACTATCCCATTACTTCTATCTAGGACCCCCCTGTTGATGCCATTTATTGCATTCTACGATAAGAGTGCACCACAGTATTTTTGATATGTCATATATACTCTAGTATTACATTTTGGAATATCTTGCATTACATGCAATTACCAGTCATCATAAAAGGACACATTTTTTTTTTCTCATACAAGTTTTAATTTGTTTATGGATCTTTATTATATCCCATTTCAGGGATACTCTGTTTGCAGTTGTTCTCTATTTTACACTTACCTAAAAATCCTGGAATCAATGCCACATCTTTGATCTGTTCCTATTACATCATAAATAGAACACAGTTTGTACCCTAGCCCCACCGCCCTATGACTAAGCTGCGGAGGCAGCGAATCAACGTCAGGAAATTAGGTTTTCTGATGATGTAAAATAGTTAGCAACAGCGTATCGTCGCCAAGATCAAGCAGCCCGCAATGAGCCAAACCGACTGATAATGTTGCAGTGAAATAGGGTATTAATAGTATCCACGATATGTAATTCTCTATTGCTACTTAGAATCCTTTCAATATTGCCAAACAGCGCTTAGTGTGTTGAATAAGACATTTTCTCAATTACCGTATATACTCGAGTATAACCCGAGTTTTTCAGCCCTTTTTTTAAGGCTGAAAAGGGCCCCCTCGGCTTATACTCAAGTCACTCTCCCTCCGTGTCTCTCTAACCCTCCCCTCGTGTCTCTCTAACCCTCCCCCCGTGTCTCTCTAACCCTCCCCCCGTGTCTCTCTAACCCTCCCCCGTGTCTCTCTAACCCTCCCCCCCGTGTCTCTCTAACCCTCCCCCGTGTCTCTCTAACCCTCCCCCCGTGTCTCTCTAACCCTCCCTCCGTGTCTCTCTAACCCTCCCCCCGTGTCTCTCTAACCCTCCCCTCGTGTCTCTCTAACCCTCCCCTCGTGTCTCTCTAACCCTCCCCTCGTGTCTCTCTAACCCTCCCCTCGTGTCTCTCTAACCCTCCCCCCGTGTCTCTCTAACCCTCCCCCCGTGTCTCTCTAACCCTCCCCTCGTGTCTCTCTAACCCTCCCCTCGTGTCTCTCTAACCCTCCCCTCGTGTCTCTCTAACCCTCCCCTCGTGTCTCTCTAACCCTCCCCTCGTGTCTCTCTAACCCTCCCCTCGTGTCTCTCTAACCCTCCCCTCGTGTCTCTCTAACCCTCCCCTCGTGTCTCTCTAACCCTCCCCCTCGTGTCTCTCTAACCCTCCCCTCGTGTCTCTCTAACCCTCCCCTCGTGTCTCTCTAACCCTCCCCTTGTGTCTCTCTAACCCTCCCCTTGTGTCTCTCTAACCCTCCCCTTGTGTCTCTCTAACCCTCCTTCCGTGTCTCTCTAACCCTCCCCCCGTGTCTCTCTCACCCTCCCCCTGTGTCTCTCTCACCCTCCCCCCGTGTCTCTCTCACCCTCCCCCGTGTCTTTCCCTCCCCCACTCCTCATTCTTTACCCCTCTAAATACCTCCCGCTCTTCCTTTCCCCTCACTTACCTCATCTGCAGCCGCTCCTCCGCTCTCCAAGTTCCTTCCTGCGTCTGGACCCGGCATATGCTAATGACGTAACGTCACATGCGCGCCACGGTTGAGGATGGGGGGGTTGAGGTAGAGGATGAGGGGGTTGAGGATGGGGGGGTTGAGGTTGAGGTTGAGGAGGGAGGTTGAGGGGGGAGGATGTGGAGAGAGGTTGAGGATGGGGGGTTCAGGATGAGGATGGGGGGTTGAGGAGGGGGGCTGAGGAGGGGGGTTGAGGAGAGTGATAGGGGGGAAGAGGCACAGGGAAGGGAGAGGCGGGAAGAGACACAGGGGAGAGAGAGGGGGGCACAGGAGGGACACGGGGCAGCACATTTCCCACCCTCGGCTTATATTCGAGTCACTTATTTTTCCCAGTATTTTGTGGTAACATAGGTGCCTCGGCTTATACTCGGGTCGGCTTATACTCGAGTATATACGGTAACTAATACTATTAACATAAGAAATATAGAGTCTAATATACAGTATCTCACAAAAGGAGTACACCCCTCACATTTTTGTAAATATTGTATTCTATCTTTTCATGTGACAACACTGAAGAAATTAGACTCTGCTAGAATGTAAAGTAGTAAGTGTACAGCCTGCATAACAGTTTAAATTTGCTGTCCCCTTGAGGATTTGCATCATTTAATTTACAGAACTTGCCCACAACTTTGAAGATGTTTTTATTTTTTTATTGTGAAGCAGACAACAAATAGGACAACATAACAGAAAAAGTCAATGTGCATAACTATTCACCCCCTTAAAGTCAATACTTTGTAGAGCCACCTTTTGTGGCAATCACAGCTCCAAATCGCTTTGGATAAGTCTCTATGAGCTTGCCACTGGGATTTTTGCCCATTCCTCCTTACAAAACTGTTCCAGCTCCTTCAGGTTGGATGGTTTGCGCTTGTGAACAGCAATCTTTAATTCTGACCACAGATTTTCTATTGGATTGAGGTCTGGACTTTGACTAGGCCATTCCAACACATTTACATGTTTCCCCTTAAACCACTCAAGTGTTGCTTTAGCAGTATCTTTTGGGGTCCTAGCCTCAAATCTCTCACAGAGTGGTACAGGTTTTGCTCAAGAATATCCCTGTATTAAGCACAATCCATCTTTCCCTTAACTCTGACCAGTTTCTCAGTCCTGGCTGGGTGATGTGATGTGTTGGGTTTGTTCCAGACATAGCGTTTTCGTTGATGGAGGAAAAGCTACATTTTAGTCTCATCAGACCAGAGCACCTTCCTCCATACATTTTGGAAGTCTCCCACATGCCTTTTCGCAAACTCAAAATGTGCCATTTTGTTTTTTGGCTTTCTTTTGGTCACTCTGCCACAAAGCCCAACTCTATAGAGCGTATGGCTTATTGTCGTCCTATGTACAGATACTCCAGTCTCTGCTGTGGAGAGTTCCTTGGTCTTCATGGCAGTGCTTGGTTAGTGGTGCCTCTTACATAGGTGTTGCAGCCTCTGGGGCCTTTTAAAAATGATGTGTATATGTAATGACAGATCATGTGACACTTAGATTGCACGCAGGTGGACATCATTTCACTAATTATGTGACTTCTGAAGGTATTTGGTTGCACCAGAGCTTTTTATGGGCTTAATAACAAAGGGGGTGAATACATATGCACATGCCAATTTTCTGTTTTCTATTTCTAAAAAATTGTTTTATGTATATATTTTTCTCATTTCACTTCACCAACTTAGACTATTGTGTTCTGATCCATCACATAAAATTCAGATTAACAAAACATTGAACTTAAGGCTGGTGGAATACTGCCCTGCGGCCCAGTCTCCGAAGGGAGGGGATCATGCTCTGCATCAGTATGTCACAGTACATGTTGGCATTCATGGTTCCCTCCATGAACTGTAGCTTCCCAGTGCCGGCAGCACTCATGCAGGCCAAGACCAAATATATATACACATATGTCTATATGTGTATATATTTGTTCTATAATACGTTGTGTTGATATCCCCTATATGCATTTACCCGCTATGTCAGATGCTGCCTGCACTCTCTCTGCATTGCTGTTTACATTCAAACTGAGGGTTTCATCTCATATCATTGTTTTTGTTCTCTTTGTGCATTATCCGTTTATCTGTCATTTAGGGATTTTCAACTACCTTTCCTCAGTATAGATGTATACTGTTGGTGGTAGGGGTGTCATGGTCAGGGCCTGCAGACCATGCAAAAGTGCATAAAGATCTGCAAAAGTGAATAAAGATCTCATGTATGCCCAGTAATCCTATTAATCATCGCTGGCTTATAATCCTTTTATAAAGACAAAATGTCCATATTTGTTAAAGCAAAACTGAATTCAAACATTAAGTTAAATACTGTAATTTTTTATGTAAAAATATTCTGTTTCTTATCAAGTGAATTATACTTTAAATGTTACACTTTAGTGACCCTTTAAGTTCTCATCTTCATCCTTTTTTTTGAACTCATTCATCATCTTTTACTATTCTCCTCATTCCTCCCTCATACTCAGTTTCACTATCCTCTTCCTAATATTAGTTGTTTCCTCTTAATCACATTTATCATAACTCTTGGTTTAATTCCTTGTTTTCTACCGCTAATCTCATTGCATTGTCTAATTTAAAGGAATATCTAAGCTTGCTGGATTATGAATGAATCTGATGGAGGAGAATCGGTAGTGTATGAAAAAAATCAAATTCCATGAAAATATACCAAAATTTAAATTTAAACACAAAGCTGAATTTCTTGCATTTGCAAACAGTCGGCTTTCAAAGTTGACACCACCAGCCAATCTCTTCTAAAATTAGCATAACAGTCATATTCAGTCCAATCACAGGCATTGTATCCATTTTGTTGTGGAATGATGCAGACATGAGTTCTGCCCTACTGTGGGAAGTCACATGTTTTCATACACTTCCTTTTCATCATTTCCTTCCTGTGCATACAGAGTAAGTGTTTAGCAATAATAGTAATTTCTGATTTTAGTAATTTCTGACAGTTGCAAATTAGGGTTAACTCCCTCCAAACCCAGGCTAAATCTGGGTTCCTGTCAGTGGTGCAAAGCAGCCTGGGAAATGTAGTTTATCACGGATTTGTGGCAGGAAGCTGCAAGGAGATTGGCTGAGCAAGCAAGAGCAGGTAAATAGTGGGTTAATATTGATCCCCGTATGCTTATGGGCAGAAGGTGGGTATGTGTTATCCCCTTGTGCTATGTATTAATAAACGCCTTAGCGGTAATGCCAAGCGTGGCTCTGGGTTAATTTTCAGTACCTAAAGCGGTAACCCCGCTCGGGATCACACACTTTCCTCTGTTTCAACAACGACATCCGTCTAACTGGGTTCCCTTCCCTGCAAGCGTAGGCGACACAGTGGGGTGGAACAAGGCGGTCTGGCCGTGTCAGTATCCCTAATTGTACCGCTTTAACACTCGGGGTTACTGACACCGCCATATCACCAGGGAGGTTAACCAAGTGTGATTAGTTTGGTATCTGTTTTTTTAATTATGTAGGCAGGTATTTGTAATAATCAATGCAAATTGCAATAAAAAATACTAAACAATCATCAATTAGAGGAATAGATTAACCACTAAAAAAGACTTTTGGGCTTTGCTTTTATTTTATTAGGGTACTTTGAAAGGATGAGCACCCCCAAAGCCTTCTGATAAGATGTAGAATTATCTGAAGCCGTGTAATCACACTTAAAGAAGGGAACAGTTCACAAATCGTGATGTCTCATAAGAGTGTATAATTAAGGGTTTGATATTGGCAACAGGTGAGTTTGATATGGGCAGCATGTAGTCTCTACGTTAGATTTCATGTGAGCTCTGATGCCCTTCGTTTTTGCATTTTTTTTCAAATGTTTTTCTCAAACAGCTGATGAAACCTGAATTGCCATCACATCCCCCCTTTTTTTAGTTGAAGATGAAGTCTTGTTTTCTCTATTCTCTGGGTGTTGTAATTTTTTTGTCACAAAAGATATGTTTGATAATCGCTATGTATTTATTTATTGATATTAGAAAATAGACCTAAATCAAAGTTAAAAAAGTATTTTTTAACATCAAGGACCACTGACCCACAGAAAAGTTACCGGTATATAGTATTACACAAAAATGTAAACCAATTAATTCATAATTTTCTCTTGCCCTAATGGAGTGTTCAAACACACTCATTCCTGTCTTGCTTAGGAATATTACTGGAAAATTTACACCTAAAGCAACCCTGAGGACTTTGGAAATATACATTGTTTTCAGCTGTTCTTAGATAATTATTATTATTATTATTATCTTTATTTATAACGCGCCAACATATTCCGTAGCGCTGTACAGGGGTTGAGTACATAGCAGAAAACAAATTAAACACCTTGTAAAGAATGGAGGGCCCTGTTTTTGAGCATAAAATCAAATGTACATAGAGCTTGTTTCCAAGGCCTGACACAAGATTGAACACTCGCAAACTTACAATCTAAGGGTTTAGGTGTGATACAAGAGGGTGACAAATACAATTGAAAGCAATTGGTTCAGTGGAGGGGTCTGTGTGTTGTACTGTAGATTGTGGGTGTGAGTGTTATTAAGCTGTGGAATGTTCAGTTGTACATGTTAAGGCTGAAGATGATATGATTTTTTAAACAGGTGTGTTTTTAATAATTTCTTAAATGTTTTGAGGCAGGAAGATAATCTAATGGAGCGGGGCAAGGAGTTCCAAATGGATGGGGAAGCACGAGAAAAGTCTTGAAGACGGGAGTGAGAGGAGGTGATGAGAGAGGAGGAAAGAAGAAGGTCGTTAGCAGAACGAAGGGGCCGGTTGGGAGAGTATTTTGAAACAAGAGCAGAGATATAAGGGGGTGCACTGTTGTTGAGGGCTTTATGTGTTAGGGTCATGATTTTAAATTTGATTCGGGAAGCTATGGGAAGCCAGTGGAGTGATTGACAGAGAGGGGCTGCAGACACTGATCGTTTGGTATTGAAGATGAGTCTAGCAGAGGCGTTCATTATGGATTGGAGGGGAGACAGACGAGAGATGGGGAGGCCAGCAAGGAGGGAATTGCAGTAGTCGAGTCGAGATATGATGAGAGAGTGTATTAGAATTTTAGCTGTGTCTTCTGTAAGATAATGACGAATTTTGGAGATGTTTTTTAGGTGAAACTGACATGATTTTGTTATTGCTTGGATGTGAGGAATAAAAGAGAGGGCGGGATCCAGTAGAACCCCAAGACAACGGGCCTGGGAGGTAGGGGCGATGATGGTGTTGTCAACAGTGAGAGATATTTGAGGTGTGGAAGCTGTAGTAGAGGGTGGAAAGATTAGAAGTTCAGTTTTAGACATGTTGAGTTTGAGTTGACGGGTGGACATCCAGGAGGATATGCTAGAGAGGCAGTTGGAAACTTGAGCTAAAAGAGAGGGGGATAGATCAGGTGCAGAGAGGTAGATTTGAGTATCATCTGCATAGAGATGATACTGAAATCCAAAGGATTTTATAAGGGTGCCAAGGGAGGAGGTGTAGATGGAGAAGAGGAGGGGGCCTAGGACAGAACCTTGGGGAACGCCAACAGACAGAGGGAGAGGTGAAGAAGAGGTGCCAGAGAAGGAGACACTAAATGTACGATCTTTAAGATAGGATGTGAACCATGAAAGAGCTGTGTCCTGGATGCCAAAAGAGCGGAGATTTTGGATTAGAAGAGGGTGGTCAACTGTATCGAAGACAGCAGAGAGATCCAGGAGAATTAGAATAGAGTAGTGACCCTTTGATTTGGCGGTTAGCCAGTCATTAGTGACTTTTGTAAGGGCTGTTTCTGTAGAGTGTTGGGACCGGAACCCAGATTGGAAGGGGTCAAGTAGGGAATTGGAGGAAATAAATTGAGTGAGGCGATTGTAAACAAGCCGCTCAAGGAGTTTAGACGCAAGGGGAAGTAGTGAGATAGGGCGATAGTTGGAGGCAGAAGCTGGGTCAGAAAAGGGCTTCTTGAGAATGGGTGTAACTGTGGCATGTTTTAAGGAGGATGGAAACTTGCCAGTGTTTAGGGAGAGGTTGAATAGATGTGTGAGAGCTGGGATAAGTGTGGTGGATAGGGGAGGGATTAGCTGTGATGGAATAGGATCATGAGGACATGTTGTAAGGTGAGAGGTTGATAGTAAAGTAGATACTTCATCCTCGGTTACAGGGTCAAAGGAGTCCATAGTGGAGGTGGGATTGGGGAATGGTAAGGGCTGGGTGTTGTCGGTTTGAGGAGAGGGTGGTGGGGTAGGGCCAAGCTGGGAGGAGAGCTCATTTCGGATGGTATCGATTTTATTTTTAAAATGGCTGGCAAAGTCATCAACAGTGAGAGAGGAAGGGGCAGGAGGCGGGGGTGGGCAGAGGAAGGTGTTAAATGTAGTAAATAAACGTCTAGGGTTGGAGGACAGGTTTGATATTAGTGATGAGAAGTAGTGTTGTTTGGCAAGATTGAGGGCAGACAAGTAGGAGCGCAAGGTAAACTTGTAGTGGAGAAAGTCTGCTGAAGTGCGAGATTTCCTCCATAGTCGTTCTGCAGTGCGTGATCATCTCTGTAGATAGCGTGTTTGTGTGGTGTGCCATGGTTGTGGTTGAGAGCGAGGGCGTTTGCTTGTGATTATGGGGGCAAGAGAGTCAAGGGTGGAGGTTAGCGTAGTGTTGTATTGTGAAGTGGCGACGTCAGGGCAGGCAAGGGTGGTGAGGGGGCTGAGAAGGGGTGTTAGTACATTTGAAAATTGTTGTGGGTTGAGTGCTTGCAGGTTTCTGCGTGCTCTGATGGCAGGATTTGAAGAAGGGCGGTGATCCAGGCGGGCGATAGATCACAGCTACTCGCAGAGGTATAGGAGAGAAGATGCGAATAGTGTGGACTTCAAAAGATGAGAATTGGAGGGAGGGAACAGGGGGTATGCAGTGAAAAGTGCAGCGAGAGGATAGCAGTATGCCCACACCTCCACCTTGTTTGTTCCCAGGTCTAGGAGTGTGGCTGAAGTGTAGACCACCATAAGAGAGTGCAGCAGGGGAGACAGAGTCAGATAGAGTGAGCCAGGTTTCTGTGATAGCCAGTAAATTGAGGGAGTTGGAAATGAAGAGATCATGAATGAAGGTAAGTTTATCGCAAACAGACCTCGCATTCCAGAGGCCACATTAGAAGGGCAAAGTAGATGGTTTGTGACAAGTGATGGGTATTAGATTATGGGTGTTTTGGGCATTTGCTGCCCTGGGGACTCTGCGTGGCTGACAGCAGGTGGGAATGAGTGAGGGGCCTGGGTTGGGTTAGATAAGCATTTGTATCTGTAATAGACCAATATATATGGCTTGCACTGCACTGAATCAAGCTGATTCTAGCTCCCCTTTCCTCACTCCTGGCTTCAAAAAAACATGAACATGTCACTGCTAAGGTTAAAAAAAAAAAACGATGTTTTAATCCTTGTGCAATCACTATAATAGTTGTGGATCTTAGTGATGTTGGGAACATTTGCGATGTTGGTCACGCTTTTGCGTCCAGAGAGGCGAGCAGTTGAGGCACGCGACTGCGAGGCCCCTTGGGGGGAGGAGACACCAGGGGGAGGGAGAGGGGGAAGTAAGGCACAGGTAAGGGGGGAAGGAGACACGGGAGGGGCGAAGGAGACACGGGAGGGGCGAAGGAGACACAGGAAGGGGGGGGATAGGAGACACGGGAAGGGGGGGATAGGAGACACGGGAAGGGGGGGATAGGAGACACGGGAAGGGGGGGGGGATAGGAGACACGGGAAGGGGGGGGGATAGGAGACACGGGAAGGGGGGGGATAGGAGACACGGGAAGGGGGGGGATAGGAGACACGGGAAGGGGGCGGATAGGAGACACGGGAAGGGGGGGGGATAGGAGACACGGGAAGGGGGGGGATAGGAGACACGGGAAGGGGGGGGATAGGAGACACGGGAAGGGGGGGGGATAGGAGACACGGGAAGGGGGGGGATAGGAGACACGGGAAGGGGGGGGATAGGAGACACGGGAAGGGGGGGGATAGGAGACACGGGAAGGGGGGGATAGGAGACACGGGAAGGGGGGGGATAGGAGACACGGGAAGGGGGGGGATAGGAGACACGGGAAGGGGGGGGATAGGAGACACGGGAAAGGGGGGGGATAGGAGACACGGGAAAGGGGGGGGGATAGGAGACACGGGAAGGGGGGGATAGGAGACACGGGAAGGGGGGGGGATAGGAGACACGGGAAGGGGGGGGGATAGGAGACACGGGAAGGGGGGGTAGGAGACACGGGAAGGGGGGGGATAGGAGACACGGGAAGGGGGGATAGGAGACACGGGAAGGGGGGTGATAGGAGACACGGGAAGGGGGGGGGATAGGAGACACGGGAAGGGGGGGATAGGAGACACGGGAAGGGGGGGGATAGGAGACACGGGAGGGGGATAGGAGGGAAAGGAGACACGGGAGGGGGATAGGAGGGATAGGAGACACAGGGAAGGGGGAGAGGGGGGAAAGGAGGAACGGGAGAGGGGGGAAAGAGGAACAGGGGAGGGGAATAGGAGGGAAAGAGGAACGGGAGAGGGGAATAGGAGGGAAAGAGGAACGGGAGAGGGGAATAGGAGGGAAAGGGGAACGGGAGAGGGGAATAGGAGGGAAAGAGGAACGGGAGAGGGGAATAGGAGGGAAAGGAGGAACGGGAGAGGGGAATAGGAGGGAAAGGAGGAACGGGAGAGGGGAATAGGAGGGAAAGGAGGAACGGGAGAGGGGAATAGGAGGGAAAGGAGGAACGGGAGAGGGGAATAGGAGGGAAAGGAGGAACGGGAGAGGGGAATAGGAGGGAAAGGAGGAACGGGAGAGGGGAATAGGAGGGAAAGGAGGAACGGGAGAGGGGAATAGGAGGGAAAGGAGGAACGGGAGAGGGGAATAGGAGGGAAAGGAGGAACGGGAGAGGGGAATAGGAGGGAAAGGAGGAACGGGAGAGGGGAATAGGAGGGAAAGGAGGAACGGGAGAGGGGAATAGGAGGGAAAGGAGGAACGGGAGAGGGGAATAGGAGGGAAAGGAGGAACGGGAGAGGGGAATAGGAGGGAAAGGAGGAACGGGAGAGGGGAATAGGAGGGAAAGGAGGAACGGGAGAGGGGAATAGGAGGGAAAGGAGGAACGGGAGAGGGGAATAGGAGGGAAAGGAGGAACGGGAGAGGGGAATAGGAGGGAAAGGAGGAACGGGAGAGGGGAATAGGGGGGAAAGGAGGAACGGGAGAGGGGAATAGGGGGGAAAGGAGGTACGGGAGAGGGGAATAGGGGGGAAAGGAGGAACGGGAGAGGGGAATAGGGGGGAAAGGAGGAACGGGAGAGGGGAATAGGGGGGAAAGGAGGAACGGGAGAGGGGAATAGGGGGGGAAAGGAGGAACGGGAGAGGGGAATAGGGGGGAAAGGAGGAACGGGAGAGGGGAATAGGGGGGAAAGGAGGAACGGGAGAGGGGGGGAGGTTGAGGGGGTAGAGGGGGGAAAGGAGGAACGGGAGAGGGGGAGAGGGGGGAAAGGAGGAACGGGAGAGGGGGGAAAGGAGGAACGGGAGAGGGGGGAAAGGAGGAACGGGAGAGAGGGGGGAAAGGAGGAACGGGAGAGAGGGGGGAAAGGAGGAACGGGAGAGAGGGGGGAAAGGAGGAACGGGAGAGAGGGGGGAAAGGAGACACACTGGGGAGGGAGAGGGGAAAGGAGACACACTGGGGAGGGAGAGGGGAAAGGAGACACACTGGGGAGGGAGAGGGGAAAGGAGACACACTGGGGAGGGAGAGGGGAAAGGAGACACACTGGGGAGGGAGAGGGGAAAGGAGACACACTGGGGAGGGAGAGGGGAAAGGAGACACACTGGGGAGGGAGAGGGGAAAGGGAGACACACTGGGGAGGGAGAGGGGAAAGGGAGAGGGGGTTAGGAGACACAAGGTGGAAAGGAGGAACAGGAGAGGGAGAGAGGGGTCGAAGGGGACACACAGGGGAGGGAGAGGGGGAAGGGATATAGGAAGGAGGGAAGGGAGAGGGGGGAAAGGAGGAATGGGAGAAGGGGAAAGGAGGAACGGGAGAGAGGGGGGAAAGGAGACACACTGGGGAGGGAGAGGGGAAAGGAGACACACTGGGGAGGGAGAGGGGAAAGGAGACACACTGGGGAGGGAGAGGGGAAAGGAGACACACTGGGGAGGGAGAGGGGAAAGGAGACACACTGGGGAGGGAGAGGGGAAAGGGAGACACACTGGGGAGGGAGAGGGGAAAGGGAGAGGGGGTTAGGAGACACAAGGTGGAAAGGAGGAACAGGAGAGGGAGAGAGGGGTCGAAGGGGACACACAGGGGAGGGAGAGGGGGAAGGGATATAGGAAGGAGGGAAGGGAGAGGGGGGAAAGGAGGAACGGGAAAAGGGGAAAGGAGGAACGGGAGAGAGGGGGGAAAGGAGACACACTGGGGAGGGAGAGGGGAAAGGAGACACACTGGGGAGGGAGAGGAGAAAGGGAGACACACTGGGGAAAGGAGGAACAGGAGAGGGAGAGAGGGGTCGAAGGGGACACACAGGGGAGGGAGAGGGGGAAGGGATATAGGAAGGGGGGAAGGAAGAGGGGGAAAGGAGGCACAGGAGAGGGAGAGGGGGAAAGGAGGCACGGGAGAGAGGGGGAAAGGAGGCATGGGAAAAAGGGGAAATGAGGCAGGGGGGAGGGGGAAAGGAGACACTGGAGAGGGGGGGAGGAGACACTGGAGAGGGGGGGAGGAGACATGGGGGAGGGAGAGGTGGGGAAACGCCACAGGACGGTTTGGCCAAGACAAGTGGCAAGTTGGCCAGGGCCAGCAATGAGCGCCTAAGGCACTCATCGCTGGGGTCGCAATGAGCACTGCGAGCGGGAATGGCTTGCAATGAGCGCCGAAGGTGATCATTGCAAAGCAGGAAAGTACACATGCGGACAGGATCGCAATGAGCGCCAAAGGTGCTCATTGTGAGTTACGCAGTGAGTGCCGAAGGTGCTTAGAGGAGCAAAAGCCTCAAATTGTGTGGTAAACAGCATTGCCAGCCTTACAATTTTATTCCCGTCATATTTGACGGGCAATTTCCCAGTAATAAAAAATCCAAATCTTTGTCTGAGGGGGGTTCTGATATTTTGAAAACCTACTTGTGCATTGGGGTTAAATACTTGTTTTTTATGCAGAAATCACCATATTTGTAATGCACTTTTAATAAAACAGAATGAAGTCTGGATTTTTCATGTCTGTCTTTCTTAATCCCAATATCTTTATTGTAGACCGCAAAAGAAGAAGATATATTAAAGTAGAATTGCAGTAGTTACATTATGACAACCCCCATCAGAAATGATTAAAACAGAAAATACAGAAATATGTTGCTGTGCGTGTTTTTTTGTCAACACAAATCTAACTACAACCTTCTCATTGCTTACAGTGCATAAAATCAGTCCAAATCCTACAGTGATCCCAGTGTATCATAAATGTTTACTTTTTAGAGTTTTAGTCATTTACCTCCTTTACTGCTTGCACGTTTGCTTTAGACTTGTTCCAGAAGGAAAGAATCAAGAGTAGGGCAGCGTTTTTATTAGGAACATATTTTTTTTAGTGGGGGGGCTACCTGGGTCAGGGATATTATGCAGTGAACATTTTGGATTTATAGATACTGTGGTTTGCATATGTAAGATTTGCTTAGAACATTTGGGCCAAAGCAGCGTGTGGATGCTCACACTTTCGGTGGCCACCGCTCTATATCGCAAGTATTTTGCTTTAGTTGTAAGGGGAATAGTACCACCTAGTCATTTACTTGTAATTGTTTTCAAATACACTCATAGCTGTTGATATACATTTCATAATTTCTCAAGCCTGCCTCCACTCTTCTTGAGTTCTAGAATAATTCTAACAGCCCAGTATTTAGTATTGGCCAGTAATTTGCTATATGGTGTTCTGTTTGTTTCCTCTCAAATGTAAGATTTGCCGTATGTGCGGAGATTTCCTCCTTGAGACAGTGGAACTCATCCGCACTGAGCTATAAGAATGCTGTTAAAAAAAAAAAAAAAAAAAGCCTATACACAAAATGAAATGTGTCAATACATGCAATGCTCTATCATTAAAATTGAAGTAAAAATTATGTTCTCTTTTTATATGTAATGCACAGCAAGCATATTATTGGGGGCGGATTGAATGTCAGAATGGAGTAGCAAATTTTAATAAATAACAAAATTGTATTTAGCGGCATGGTTACCCTGAGATAGCAAAGCTGCTAGGTTTTTCTCGCCACTTAACTGTTTTTACATAGAATGAGGATTACCCTCGCATGTTGATTTGAGATGGATAGTCGTCAATCTTCAACTACATTCTAATTATTGTTTTGTACATCCTCTATTGCAGGGCAAAGCTTGCATCACTGCACACTTTTTTTTGTGAAAATAGAGGTAGCTCCAGCATCCTGTCTCAAGCCCACCATTATACAATGAGATGTCATATTCAGGCATCGACAGCCTCCTTTCTTTAACTTGCTACCAAGTACAAGGAAATGCGAACCAACAATCTTACACAAACTACTGCATAATTAGAGATATCAAACACAGGCACTGCCGTCTCCCATCATGCACACACTGCTTTACAATGGGAATAATCAAATCCAGGCAGTGCCAGGCTTCCATCTCGCACACCCTGCTTTTTAACAGGATTTATTGAATTTAGGCAGTGTAGCCTTCCACCTCTCATGCATTGCTTTTCCATGGAACTAATCAAATACAGGTGCTGCCAGGTACCCACCTTGCGCACACACTGCGATTTGATGCAATTTATTAAATGCAGGCAGTGCCAGCCTCCCATTTCACACTGCTTTTCAATGGGACTAATTCAATGCAGGTGATGCCAACCACCAGTCTTGCACACACCTCTACTTTATGAGATTTATTAAATTAAGACCGTGCCAGCCGTCCGTCTCACACACTGCCATGCAAAAGGATATATAGGATGTGGGCAGTGCTAGCTTCCCATCACACATTCAACCATACCATGGAATATGAGAAATGCAGGGAGTATTGGCATCCACACTGCATCATATATATAATATATAAATTGTAGGCATTGTCAACCTTTATACACATATTCCTATCCACCTTGTATAGGAAATGTAGAAAGTCTTCACTTCACTATTTGATATATCTATGCCTGTTTGTTTTTTGCATTTTGGTGCTATTCCCCTTAATTCTATGTTGACTATATAAACACAAACAAAGCCATACTGATAAATTATTGATTGTTCTTAGGATCCAAAAAGCAATATATTTCCTTTACAGATATTTGATATTGGGTAGAAACTTAAAATTAAATACTTAATGTTATATGTGATAACCTAATTGGTTGAGCTGCATTTTAGGAGACTCCAAGTCAAGTAACCTGGTCTTTGATTCTGCTGTTCACAGCTCCCCCTGCTGGAAAATGTAAAGTAACAATGAATGTAAAGCGTCTCTGATGATGTTCTGTGCAAGTGGCCTATTCGTGTAAGAGATCAACTGTGTACATGCATCTTCTGACTGTTCAGCAAAAAAATGCATTTCCTCCATCTTTACCTTGCTTTTTAAAATGTTTAAATTGTGTCTGGTGAGAGACAAACTCACTATAAAAAGTACACTGTTTTCTTTTCTCAAGAGAACTATAAACATAGTTTCAGAATATAGTCGCAAATATTCCAAACACTATATTACGAGTAACTCTTTATGGGCCTGTCTTTATAAATTGATTTTTCCCTTTTAATCCTTTTTGTTCAGTGAGTTTTTTGTTACCTGTTGCAAATTCTGTTATGGCACTGTTAACAATCACCCACAGATTTCATGGCTTTCTTATTATTTTGCATTGTTATTATTTAAATGTAGATGCTTCAAAACCTATAGATTCCATTAGTTCGTTGACTTCCCAGCTCTAACAGAAGATGAGTGCAGAAGTTTATTAAACGTATGCCCAACTGCATATTGTCTCGCAATCTTGAATGATATGGTTATGTTGCCTAAAGAGTAGAGAAAGTGGCAGATTACTTGAATGTGTTTCCCATACTTCGGATTAAAAAGAGTCCAGGAAAGAAAGACTTATATTTATATTATTTGTCCCAGGACCTCAGCACATTATATGGTCCTTCATGCACCTAGTGTACCAGAATAGGGTTCATAGCTCTTCAGTGTTGATCAACCATACTGCTAAATGTTTGTATGTAATGTGTAACCTGCACCTGTTACACGTCAGTATCTTGTTGATACCTATAAACCTCTACTAAACCAAAAGTAATTATCTGTTAAAGGATCACTGTTTGTTAGGCATAGACTATTAAACCATATGCAATTTAAAATTAATAAAAGATCATATTTTTGAATGTGTCCGGTTTCCTTCAGGGGTGGGGCCAGCTCTTCCGGTTCAGAGTGAGTATGTTCTGTTAAGGGGGCAAGGCTGTGATGTCTTATGCATTTTCACATGGCAGGGCCTATGAGGCCACTGTAAGCAGGTTACAATACAGCGGTTACCTCTATGTAGGCAGTGATGGTGGAGCTAATGGTGTCATATGGTTTGGCCACTGACATGGTAGCCCAGCCTGCTTTCAAGTTCCATGATGGTCCAGCCCACAGGCAAAGCTACTTATGCTTCCTCAGAGTGATTAACCAAAACAGGGAAGAACACTATCTGGCCATTTGGAGAGCCGCTGTCGGGCAGGCACGCATGGTACGTCCGCTCCACAGTGTCGCACACCGAGGCCATGATGTTGCTTGGCGGCTGAAAACTGCTGTGGAGAACTCTGCTCCTGACAGGACACAGGCGGTTGAGAGGAGCATCTCTGCTTGAAGACACACAAATTTAAAAAAATAAGAAAAAATATTAATATTTAATTTAATCTGCATAATTATGACCAACAAACAGACATATCAGCTTTACATTTAAAAGCAGCAGACTTTAATATTAAATACCAACTTGCTTACTCATCTGCCTTAGGATAAAGCATGTTCAGCTACAAACAAATATATACCTGTTTAAGAAAATATGTATTAATCAATGGCTCATTCATTTCCATTGAGCCATGGGTCTTGATTACATGACTTGCAATAAGTTTTTGCTTGTCAAAATCATATGTTAAAATAATTGAGTAATCACATTCTGCATGATAAGATAAGGAAACCAATCTATTCTTTACAAGTGTCTTCCACTAACAATCTCCCTGTTTTAAGCAACCCTGAAAAAAAAGAGAGGCTATTACATGAGACCAGATATCTTAAAGGTATATAGAATTTGCCCTGGTTTAATATTACAATTAACTACCTAAGTCTTTGTTTGCATATCTAAACATAATTTTATTCATAAGTCTTTAAAATCTCTGTTTTCACTTTCAAAACTTCTTAGCAGCTCCTGCAAAGATCTACCCCAGCAGCTCATGCACATAGTGTTTCTATTGGGGCAAGATGTACTAGCCATTTACAGATTTTGTCTCGGTAGTATTTCAAAAATGTTGTTGAGAAATAGGCTGTACGTGGCTTGTATATCTCTTACAGATAGAAACATTGTATGTATGAGCTGTGGGTGCAGATCTTTGCAAAGCCTGGTTGGAGTAAGTGGAAACCGCTTGTAAGCAATGGTAATACATTGATATTTAGATATGCAAACAAACACTTAGGTTGTTTATTTCGATATTAAAAGCAGGAAAACTTCCTTATACCTTTTTAAAGGAGTGTTGGCAAAGACCTGAGACCACTCACAAGGCCCAGAATGAAGGAATACTCTAAGTCTATTAAGGAGATTTCAGAAGAGTGTAGGCAGAGGTCATTATTTCCTCAAAATGTGCTGTGTTAAAGTGGTATCAGGTTTTGCCAAAGATGGCATTGTCTAGACACAACATCGTCTTCATCTGTTTTAATTAGATAATTTTGAAAGCCTTTTAGGGTATAGAGCCTGAGATGCTCAAATTCCCTTCCTGAACTCCTAGGAGGTGAATACAATCTGCATATTTGGAGGCTACAGTATGAAAATAAGATTAAAGTGCATTTTTGTTGTTTGCCTTCCTCTGGATCAATTACCAATTACCATATTGCAGATCAGAGGAGATCTAAAAAGTTTGAACTTGGTGGACTAAAAGCTGTTTTCAACCTCAATTACTATGTAACTATGTAATATTTTATGAATTATGAATTTCTAATTAAAACATCCAGCTTATGATGGGACATTATGGTTGTCATTTAGGCTGGATGAGGGCAATGGTGGTATTTATTTCCTTTCTCATACAATGGTTAATGATATGCTGGTTTATTGCCATCATTTTTGATTGGGCAAGTTGCTAGTATATCTTATAAATGGTTAAATTAACTTCACAGTCCATTTTGAAAGGATCCCATATAAGAGCCTTGAAGTGAAATAGGCAGTTCATCCATATAATGGAAACAGTGTGATGATTACCATCTGGGTGCATTTTAGTTTTGTACTACTATGCACAGGTTTTAATTCATACAATCTGCTTGTAAGCGTTGTAGGAAACCAGGCTTATTTATATATTCTACCTTGGTTGACTGCATGAAGGTCAGTTTGACATGCAAATTCCAATATTATGTAAGGATTAGCTAACCTCCGCAAATAAAAATTACTTTTATACATGTGAAAAATAATATGCCTTATACAGGTTTAAAAAGTGTTATAGCCAGAACATTTGTAAGAGTAGGCTTTGTCCACAAGCTGGACAAGATTTACCAAGAATGTGACAATGTTTGTACTTGTCTCTGTACTAACCACTATTGAAAACATTTTATGCACATCTTTCTTCTACCTCTCCTCCCCTGTATCCTTGCACTTTGCCTCTGTCTTCCCTCTTCTTTAATTGAGGTACCTAACAATTGCTCCATTTTTGTTAAGTTTGGGTGATGGTTGTACTGCTTGTGTGTTGTTTAGCCTAAAGCTTCTGGTTCAGTCAAGGATTGGGCAACAACCTTGGTGCATTTTAGAATGTTAGACAAAGGGAAATGGAACTCAAGAATGCACCTTGTAGCAGTAAGACTCCCTTGTGAGAGAAGTGTGCAAGGTAAATTAAGCCTTTTTTCATGTTGTCTTTTCTAAATAAATGCTAACCTCCCTTCTTGTTATCACTTGTTAACAGTGGCTGGGGAAATTTTTATTCCATGAAACAAGCAGAATGAAATAGATAACAAATGCTCTGTTAATGATATTGTTTCTCTTGTAAGATATAGATCTCTTTGGGCTTCAGAAACCGTGCAGCTAATTAATGGAAGGATTGTATTTGATGTCTACTAACTTGGTGACCAGACCTGGGACTTAGCAGGTCCCCTGTGGCTTACAGTGCATTCCTGTTACCGGCCAGTTTGAAATCATTCTAGCTCTAATTACTCAGACGCTGGCAGCAGTGCCTGTCACGTTAGGTTTGTACTTGTGTAATAACTTGATACTGATACTTGATACTGTCTAGTGCCGTATCATGTGAAAATTAGATAAAAAGGAATAATCCTATAGTTATCTTGTAATCAGAGAAATAAAGACTTTAGATTAGAAATTTGTTTCACTTGTAGTTGAATGGTTTGTGATATGAGTAGCCTAGCAGTATTTAACCATTAGGAAGTGTACTCCTCTCAAGCCTGAAGCAGATATCTGTTTTTTGAAGAAAATTGAAGCCTTGCAATGCTGTTGTTTTTCACACAATGCGAGTCTCCCCCCTAACTTGCAGGCCTCGCGATAAGCTCCTTTGGCACTCATCACAGGCCTCACAATGAGTACCTTTGGAGCTCATTGTGAGCCTTTCCCCACCTGTACTTTACGGTTCTCACGATGAGCGCTTTGCCTCTCATTGCAGGCTGTGGCATGCACAAGCCCGTAACTTTGTGAGCGTTACAGACAAACAGTCTCACGGTCTCTTTGCCCACCTCTCCCTCCCCTGTCTCTCTTTGCCCCCACTCCCTCCCGTGTCTCCCCCCCCACTCCCTCCCGTGTCTTTCCCCCCACTCCCTCCCGTGTCATTCCCCCCACTAGCTCCCGTGTCTTTCCCCCCACTCCCTCACATGTCATTCACCCCACTCCCTCACGTGTCTTTCCTCCCACTCCCTCGTCTTTCCCCCCACTCCCTCCCGCTTCTTTCCCCCCTCTCCCTCCCGCGTCTTTCGCCCCTCTCCCTCCCGCGTATTCTTTCCCCCCTCTCCCTCCCGCGTATTCTTTACCCCCACTCCCTCCCGCGTATTCTTTCCCCCCACTCCCTCCCGCGTATTCTTTCCCCCCACTCCCTCCCGCGTATTCTTTCCCCCCTCTCCCTCCCGCGTCTTCTTTCCCCCCTCTCCCTCCCGCGTCTTCTTTCCCCCCTCTCCCTCCCGCTTCTTCTTTCCCCCCTCTCCCTCCCGCTTCTTCTTTCCCCCCTCTCCCTCCCGCGTCTTCTTTCCCCCCTCTCCCTCCCGCGTCTTCTTTCCCCCCTCTCCCTCCCGCGTCTTCTTTCCCCCCTCTCCCTCCCGCGTCTTTCCCCCCTCTCCCTCCCGCGTATTCTTTCCCCCCACTCCCTCCCGCGTATTCTTTCCCCCCACTCCCTCCCGCGTCTTCTTTCCCCCCTCTCCCTCCCGCGTCTTCTTTCCCCCCTCTCCCTCCCGCTTCTTCTTTCCCCCCTCTCCCTCCCGCTTCTTCTTTCCCCCCTCTCCCTCCCGCGTCTTCTTTCCCCCCTCTCCCTCCCGCGTCTTCTTTCCCCCCTCTCCCTCCCGCGTCTTCTTTCCCCCCTCTCCCTCCCGCGTCTTCTTTCCCCCCTCTGCCTCCCGCGTCTCTTTCCCCCCTGTTGTTGCAATCCAATTTCCTTTGTGTAGTATTATGTGAAAATTAGATAATAAGGAATAATGCTATAGTTGTCTTGTAATCAGAGAAATAAAGACTTTAGATAGAAATTTGAGAAGTCCCCCCCCCCCCCCAACTTGCAGGTCTCGCGATGAGCGCCTTACGGTTCTCACAATGAGCACTTTGCCTCTCATTGCAGGCTGCGGCATGCGCAAACTCTTTGCCTCCCACTCCCTCCCCTGTGTCTTTCCCCCCTCTACCTGGGAGAGGCAGGGAGCCCATAAGTGAGGTTGCAATCTAATTTCCTTCATTTGGCTTCTTTTGCCGGCCTACCAACGGCTTCCGGGGTCCAGGCTTGAAAAAAAATGGCGGAGGTTAAAAACGTACATTTTTTGTAAGGCCGTAATACGGAATCCGTTTAGAGCCTCTGCACCCCCCACCACCACCACCTTGCGAGTCTTGCGATGAGTGTCTTCGTCGCTCATTGCGCGCGCCCCCTACTTTTACGGGCCTCGCGATGAGTGCCTTCGCGCTCATTGCAGACCTTGGCAAACCTGTAACTTTCGGTCCTCGAGATGAGTGCATTCGGCACTTATTGTGCATGCGCAAGTCCGTAATTTTTAACATAGCATTACCGACAAACTTGGAATTATGACAACTATATATATATATATATACTAGCGAATTGCCCGTCAAAAAATGACGGCCATCAAATCGTAAGGTAGCTAATGCTGTTTGGTGTGTAATACTAAAATATATAATATATTAATAAATGAATATACTTTACCTATTTTGAAGCATTGTGTTGAAGAGCTGACAATCTGTTTTCATGTTGCTGCAGCATTAGTGGTGTGGAGCTGCTGTGTAAGCGTGATGAATGTGTGCAGTATAACAGTGTGCGTGCGCGAGACGAAACCGTTAGCGTAGTGGTGTACTTCCGCATTGGCTTAAAATGGCGGGTTATCTGTGTTATGCGTCTTTGCGGATTATCCGTCAGTGCTTCGTGGTGTTTTTCGAGTTTCGTGTGGTGTTTTGCGAGTGTGTTGTGGTGTTTTACGTGTTGAGAGTGCTGTAGCCTCGTTTTCGTTTTGTCCGTCGGCCATTTTTTCTCTCGCTTAGCGATTTCATTAGTGTCTAAAGTGTTTTATTTTTATTTAAATGAAGGTTTTACATTGGTTTTTTGAGGTGCTGGATGGTTCCTCTTGCTGTAGGTAAGCTTTTTATGTGTGTGGTGTGTGTATTTATTGTGTTTGAAATGTTTGTATGTCGGCGTGTTGTGTCCGATGTTTGCGAGGTCGTAATGTCTGGTAACGTGTCTCGTATGGTGTTTGCGTGTGTAGCCTCGTTTTCGTTTTGTTCGGCGGCCATTTTTTCTCTCGCATATCAAATTTTTTATTGTCCAAACTCTTTTATTTTGATTGAAACGAAGGTGTAAGTTGCTTTTTTGAAGTCCTGGATGCTCCCTGTTGCTGTAGGTACGTTTTTTATGTATGTGCTGTGTGTCTGTATTGTGTTTTTAATTTTGTAATGTTCGCGAGTTGCGTCCGAGTGTTGCGAGGCCGTAATGTGTCGTATGTTGTTTGCGAGTGTCGTAATGTGTGTGTCGTGTTATTTGCGTTGCGACGTGAAGTTTGCGAGGGTCGCAGTTGCTGGCACTGAGGCCCTTGCCCCGTGCCCTCGCTTCGCAAGCGTTAGCAACAACTCGCATGCTCATATATGTGATATATATATATATATATATATATATATATATTGTGTGTCCCAGCTCAACTTCCCAGAATGCAGTGTAATAACTGTTTTTTTTCTCGGAACTCTGAGCTGGAAGCAGGTTTTTTAACTTGCTTTGGACATTCAAATGTGAACACAGATGTACTTTTTATTTACTGTACTACTGTACGGTGGAGGGCTTCTATCGCTCTTTTGCCCACCATATTATAAATGATTGTTGTGGTGAACTACCTACTCATAATTTCCACAACACAGGCTGAGATCACGCTCCATGCTGATGATAGCCAGTAAGCTTGAAACATGTACATGGATTGGATACTCAGCCTGTGTTTATTCCAACCTTGGCTTTGCATTAAAGCTGTGTAATAATACAGCATGCATAAGCTTAAAGGAAGCCATGTTTGATGATGGCTACGGAATGAAGAGCGAGGCATTTGTGGACATATTTGTGTGTCCCAGCTCAACTTCCCAGAATGCAGTGTAATAACTGTTTTTTTTCTCGGAACTCTGAGCTGGAAGCAGGTTTTTTAACTTGCTTTGGACATTCAAATGTGAACACAGATGTACTTTTTATTTACTATATATATATATATATATATAACTGGGCCTGTCCCAATGCTGTGTTTGTATGTCGCTACTCCGAGTCCTTAGCGGCAGTGTGGGAAACACAGGTGTGCTGACCTCCTCGAGAAGTGTAAGCGTATTCAGGATGTTTTTTTTCTCATTTAGTACATCCGATACAAGCAAGTTGCTGCCAACCCTTTATGAAATTAAGCATCATGATGCTGTTTGAAAGTTTCAATTTAAACCCTTGAATGTGAATGAAGTAATGACCAATGCTTAGTTAAGTTATGGATCTCCCCTTGTTTGGGCATCTCACTGTTCTTTAAATACATGTTATCCTTTTTAGCATAAAGATTCTGTGCATCTTGGTGTTCTGTTTCATTTATGAAGCAATTGCATTTTTAAGTGACCAAACGTTTTGTGGAAATCATAAACAGTGTACATTATTTTATACAGGTGAAAATGTTACTAACCTGAAGTTATAGGTTATCCAACTTGCATATACAGTAGACTCTTAGTTATCCTGCACCCATGGGGATTGGTAGATGCCAAATAAATGTAGTTTCCAGTTGCTTGAGAGTTTCTATTAAGAGGCCTAGATTAACTGCACATAGGATGCTCTGCTAAGTATATTTGTCAGTGAGGGCTATTGCGGCAGCAGCTTTCACTCCTCACTTACACACAGGTACGTTGGGCTGGAGGGTGCGGTGCTGGCCCTGGTGAATGAAACGCCAACATTGCCCTGGCTCAGTCACTCATGCCTGTCTGCTTTCAGATAAAACTGAATTGCAGAGATCTACAGTGCATGAAATCTAGGTGACTGTAAGCATTATGTGGCATGACAACCTGGCTCCTGGCATTTGTTGAGCCCTGTAAATTTAAATTTTTATTTAAGGTTCAGTATTCAATTTTGTCTGGTTGATTGAGTTCTGGTTAACGGAGATTCTAATGTACAAGTTCTTACAAGAGTTCATGATTAACAGTTGAATGGTAGGAGATTCAAAAGTTATTTAGGAAAGCATTTAATAAAGTTATTAGTGCATTAATGAAAATATTCCCGTATAAGTATTGTGTAAGAACCCCAGTCTTAAGTATAACTGGTTCTGATACTTATTGGATAACTAGAAACTTAGCACCTTTCTTTCAGATTTTCAAAGATTATAACGTTTTTACTTAAACTTTGCAACTGTATTAAAAGCTACATATTTATCTTGTATAACCAGATGGAATTCAAACTAAAGCTGTCCTTTAAATTATATTGTGCCTGAGCTTTAGGTTTGCATGATAAGACTAATTAAAACATTTTAAGACAGATCTAGTTAGGTAGATAAGAGAACATGCATACTAGGTGGCCCTATGGTTCATGGCTGTTGTAAACATGTTTCTTCCTGTCCTCATTTTGCATGCCTAAAGTTCAGAATTACATTATTGCTACTTCAGTGTAAATTGTGATGATCTGGATTAACATTTTCATTTATATCTGTTCTTTTAAGGAGGTGAAGCTGGCAATTTATACCTAGATGACAGCCTCAATCCTGTGTCTGATGATGTCTCTTTCACCTCTGATAACCAGGATGAGGGTGAGTCCTCTTCTGTTTTTTAAACCATGATAATGTCTTATTTTAAAAATGTTTTAGGTTATTAATAATAATAATAATAATAATAATATACTTAAAGTTAAATGTTGTTTTATTGTACACTGATATCTATGATGGGCCCAACTAGGCTACAAAACACGTACTATGCATACATCTTTTTTATTGTATGTGTCTGCTTTATATACGGTAGTTCTTTGTATTTAGTGTAAGTGGTAATTTAATTAAGCGCATTATGCTCACAATGAAAATAGTTTAGTGTCAAAATTGTGTGACATGAATGTCTGGTTTAGGTTATATTTTAATGTTCTATAACTCATAAATGTCAAGTGTTATGCCTCAGGTGGCAAACCATGACACGTGACTATTTTAATAATATATTATTATTTTTTTTATTTATTGAAAGCTGATAAACTCCAGTTGAGGCAGTCTTATTTAGCAGATAAATGGAGAAGTGCAGCGCCTCCTTGTGGTGATGGGGAAGAAATCTATTTATCCAGATGATGAGATGTTGATGCAGTGACAGGCAGGCACTTCCTGTCCCTTGGATGCAGACTCATCGTGGCACACATGTTTATAATATTATTATTATTATCCTTTTATATTTATATACAGGGGTTAGGTACAAGTATAAACAATTACCCCACAATTAAAATAATGGAAGACCCTGTTATACACAGTGCTTTCCCTAAATAATATGTATGTGAGTGCTTATATGAAGCATCTGAGAAATGTACTGAATCCTAAAGTGAGGTTAGCAGTGCTAAATATGCTACACATAGATAATTAATAGTGATAAAAATATACAAACTGATTACAAACAATCCTTGTCACATATTAATGCTGTATAAAAGCTATTCATAATCAGATCAGTTAATCGGGTGGAACAATGCAGAATCTGTGTAATACAAGTCTGTGCTCAAAGAGAGCATCTTTTAGGAACAGTAACATAGTAATTACATGCTGAGGAAGTATATAGTGTAGGAAACATTCACATATAATAACATAGCTGTCAGAAACCGGTATGGTCTATGTGCCTTCAGCTTGAGTATTCAATAAACATAATGCAATGCTTAAATATTGGTATAGTATTGAACCCTAATGCATTATGTTTGAATATTGAGGATTATTATCAGTGTTAATATGTTGGTATGCTATGGGTACTACCAAATAGAGTAACTTGGACTATTCAGTACCTAAGGGTAGGGTATGCAGCAATTATTGTACACTATTAGTGTGCTAGATCATGTACATGTGAAGTGGATTCTGGAATAAAGATGCAATATTAACTGGCTAGTGCAGAGTGAATAGTAAATGTATTTACCAGCTAAACTAAAGACATATTACACAAAGTTGACATGCTGGTGCATTGTGGTTGACAAAAGTATAGAACAGATGTATTCAAAATTATTAGCACTGTTACATTTATTATATAGTATGGATATGGATGGCCGGACAAGAAACATGAAGTTTTCTCGAATACATGTGGTGACTTTGTTGTTCGAGTACATGCAGTGCACATAGACGGTGTATACAGGAATCACAATATGTTAACATGATTGTACATGTGAACGTAGGCTTATATATCAGGTGTATTCAGTAATAAAAGTAGTCTTAATAGTTTGTATATGAGGCATATATAAATGACGTATTCAGGAACAGTAACACATAGTCAATATGCTTGCATTTTATAGATTGCAGGCATATTCAGTTAACATATCAAAAATTATAATGTATTTTTAACATGTTGGTGCAGTATGGTTGCCAGGAAAATATATAGCAGGTATGTACAGGAGTAATTGAGAGTCACTTTGCTGCATGTAATAATTATCTGTCGAGTTCCAGACCTATGTCTTTTATAATTGAATTCACTTTCATTTGTAATAGTTGACATTAGTCAGGAGGGAATGAAAAGAGACTGTGCAGAGCTTTCCAAATGATCACTACTAGTACTCATACATTTAATGTGGTTGTTTAAAACAACCACATTAAGTTAGAAATGTAAATCACAGCACAATTGATAGCCCATGCTTAATGTATGTTAAAGTGTCACTGTAACCCAAACATACCTATCATCTAATAAAGTGTGTGTATGTATGTATATATATATATAAATATATATATATTCATTCATATTTTAATCATTGCAAAATAAGTGGTTTGTGAATGACTTGGTCTATGTTGTGGAAAAATTACATTAAAGTTCGACACAATTTGGTAGTTTTCTCCTGCCTTGCCCCATTTTTTAGGGGTCTGCAACAATATTGTGCGTGTATTTCCCTTTCAATTGCATGCGGGTCAGATAAACCAAAACTAGCTTTGCTTACAGTTCTTCTCTATACAATTGTAAGAAAAAGCTAGATCAAACCAATTGTTTCTGAGATGCTTTATTGTTAAAATAAATTAATTTAGAAAAAACTAGAAAGTTTTGGACTATATTGGGTTTAAGTTATATTTTGCAGATGGATATACAGTAACTAAGTCGTGAAGAGCCAGACATACTCTTTGCATAAAATACATTATATCATAAACAAATCGTTAGAAACCAGACTAGAAATTGAAACGGCTATGACAACCGGGCTCCTGGGGTTTGTATAGGATGTGGCCAAAAATTGCATAAATACCAGGAGTCAGCTATATTTACTAAGAGTTACAGAGGGCATGCATTTATAGAAATACATTTTACTGCCAGGCAAAAATGTGAGAGCCAGAATTAAAATATTAGGAATGCAAGCTTCTGGGGTTTGCACTGCCTTCTATATAGTGTATATATAGGTATATTTTATTATACATGCACAAAAGCTGAAAAATGTGACCATTTTTATTTTATTTTTTTAAATCTTGTTTAGTGCTGGTGGTTTTCTTTAGAGTAAGGGACAAATATAGTGAAAAATATTTGTTATCTAATCTATCTATCTATAATATTCAAATGCGATGTATTATAAGCACAGTTTGAAATTTCCGTTTGCTTTGGGTAAGTCAACTAACCGTATGCAAATGGGGTGTTTATTGCATTTACCATCCTAAACGGGTATATATAAACATAACAGTAGCATTATTTTCCCTGTGATCATTTTTCAGCACTGTATGTGGTTGTTCATATGGACATATGCATACGGGATATGTAAAAAATATGCACTCGTTAGGTTTCCATTGTATTTCGTTCTTTGTTGTTTTTTTAAAATATATATATAGACGCATTTAAAATGTATGATTTTTTTTTTTTTTTTTTTAACTCTCTTCAAGTGCAGGAGCATCTGCAACAATATGCCTAATTCTTCTTTGAAACATGGTCTTCTCTCTGGCTAATAGCACCTTGTTCATTAAGAAAATGAATGGCCGTGAAGGAGACTTTATTCAGCCGTCTCTACACAAGGGCCCCTCAGACCGATTGCATCAGTTGGAGCACTGACAAATCTCTCAAACATTAACACTCCTTTAAAGTTTTAGGTTCAGCAGCTGGTTAAAGGTTGATCCTTGCTCAGATAAAGGCATCTAAGTTGGGAAGCTTTTTTTTTTTCAGACACTAGGGTCGTTCATTATGTTCACGGAGTACACATTACCAATTATAACTTGCAAATATCTTTTTATAGTAGCCAAAGTCTCCTTTATAAACATAACAATCTAACTATACCTATATAAAAAGGTATTATCTTTCTTATTAATTCAGCAATATAATACAATTCCTCTGAATGCTTGCTGGATACACCAGGGATTTGGAAGAATCTACATACAATAATAATTTAATTTAATCTATTAAAATGTAGACATCTAATAAAGCCAGAAAACAATTTCAATGTAATGTCCTGATGGCTAGTAAATACTTGTTTAAACTCAAGGCAACGCCTCAGAAATTTAAGACGCCTTGGTCAGCATGCATAGTCTGCTGTTATTAGTGACACCTTTACTTGCTATTCCTGTTCAAAATTTGTTTTTTCTTCTCTAATATTGCTCTATTTTGAACTGAGACACAATTTCAGTAGCCTGAAAGACAGAGGGATTAATTGTAGCCTTTATTTCCTCTCTTTCGTTTTTTTAATTAACATGGACAAGTGTATAGTATCATTTTAATGCACTTCCCAGAGGCAGTGGCAGAAGTTAATGGCGCTGAAAATATGTTCTGCTGCGTTGGCAAAATGGAATTCTTCTCAAAAGTTATTTGTTACTGCAGGACCTGGGATTTCTGATATTCTGAACCTGGTAGGAGAATAGGATGGGATGTTGGACTGTGCCACGGTTGGGTATGGGTAGGTATTGTGAGAATCTCATTATGACATGTATAAACACATTGCACATTTTACACCAACTCAGTCACTCAAGAAAGATATTTCTATTAAACTGTAATCTACAATCTTCTAGATCAGACACATGGAAATGTTTTATTTTAATACCATATAAATCAATAGGTGCATGATATAGAGGAGTACTGAGCTATGTATTTATGTAAGTGTATTATAAATTGGACATTTTTTTATATTGTCGCTAAATAAGCGTGGAAAAGAGGAACATCACCAAGAATGGAAAGTGAGTTTTCAAGCTGATGGAATATATTGGGGGATGAAGAGTTCAGGGTTCAATATATGTTCACAAACACACAGATTTCACCTTGCAAAGAAAGGAAGCAGCAGGTAATTGGGTCACTTCAATGAACATATATCTTCTTCTGAGTAGAGGGTATTTGGGATTGTTATGAAATTTGTCTAAAAGCAAAGCACAGTGTGCCCAGTGAAAGGTAATGAGTTCAAAGGGTAAATTGAGTTCAGGGTTCAGTTCCTGTTCATCTCCCCTCCTCAAGTTTAAGGCACTGAAGAGTCAAATCTTTCCCACCAATGAACCCTGAATTGTTTTCTGTTACGTAATATGTAGTACAATATAGCCTATTAGCTCACATTTGCAAATGATGAATGCAGATGAAAACATATACAGTATATGCCTGTCCAGAGCACATCTGTTTGATGAATAGAATATGTTTTCATTATAGCTTAGAACTAGGTCGTAGTATTTTTTTTTGACTAATTATCTAGTGGCCATGACCTTATATGATTTGACCTTATAGTGTTAGACAGTTAATATGTAATATGACCATATTATTATAGTTGTAATTTAGGACATGATAATTACAACTTTACTAACTTTGAAACTACATGAAAATACTGAAAATGGCTGTGTCTTTTAGACAGATGGGGAACAAGCAAACATCCGCTCATTTAATTTTATTGTGTTTATTCTCCAGCTTTTTTTGGCTAATTCACAAACTGCTCTTGCATTTATATTGATGCCCCACATTATGCAATTGTTAAAAACCCGCAATCGCTATCTTGCTATTTGTGTTTCTCATGCCATGTTGTGGTCTGTGACACCAGTTCTGTAGAGTTCAGTGTGCGAACACTGTACGATAAATAACAAAAGCATAATTGGGCGCCGTGTGAGTGTTGCTGTATGGATGTTCTCAATAAGAAGACAGTACCCCACTCTCATTACAACACATCGCTTACCTTCACCTCATCAAAAATGTGTTTTTCACAGGAGAAATTTAGTAGAAGTTCAAGGAACGACATTGTTAGTATATTAATGAAGTTGGAGGGCATGGAGAGTTCAGAGTTCATGGTATGTTTAGAGCAGCCCGTTCTTCTCATCCATTCTACACCACATATTATTATTTACCCAAATATAGCTAGTAGCTGCTTTCATAATGCAAAAAAATGTAGGTATGGTGACAAATTTAGTTACCCCCTACTGGTTATCTCTTAGAAAAGAGGGTGTGGAAGCAATAAAGACCTTACATTTTATGGTTTACTGGGTTGTAATAAAATGTCTTCAGTTATGTGGCATTTAGACCCAAGTCTGCTGCCTTTAACTAGAGCTCTGTGCTTTTCCTATTGGAAAAGCGGCTGCCGTTAACAGCAAGTTGGGTGACACTCGATTTGTACTGTGTGACGGGAACAGATGGGCCTTCTTTGTGAAACTCCGCCTGTATGTAAATGTGAACGGAGTTTCACCCGAGCCCAGGCATGACCTGACCGTGCACATGCCGAGGGGAGGGCTGCTTGTGAAAGGGGATAAAAAATGGCCACTGGATTGTACCATTGGCAGGTCAAGTTTACTATCAGTCTTTCAGCACAAGTGTTTGAAACAAGATTTTTTGTTTCTCTGTTGATATTTGTTCCTTAGCATTGAATTGTTTCACCTGCTTGTGAACCCAGCATGATACACACTCTTGAGATTTTAGCCAGCATTGAAACACTGGAAGCCATTCTGGTATGCGTTTAAATAGATACTTATTTCTCTGTGTCTGTATTATTAGTAAATTCAGAAACTTCTAATCTAAAAATCGCTCACCCTTCTGAAATGTATGTCCGTTTTCATAAAATTGGAGGTAAACATGGATGGTTAACACTTCTGGAAAATCTTTTAATATTATTTATGTCTCCGTTCTGAGAAGCTACCATTTGACTAACTAGAATCAGAGGGAATATCGCCAATTATTCACGATTTTACCATGATCTTTTGCTTCATTTAATGTCCCCTGTTTCTCCTGATCTAATAAATACTCTAGTGATTTCCTATCCATTCATTCTTATTATTATCATGTATTTGTAACGTGCCAACATATTCCGTAGCACTATACATGGGTTAATTTCAAGACCATAACGATATTATCACACTGCAAAGGATGGAGAGCCCTGTCTTTGAGCTTAGAATCCAGAATCCATAATGCTTTCCCCAAAGCACCTTGCAAGATTGAAAACTCACATTATGCCTTCCTTGTCCCCAAGAGATTAATATACTTAATATTTGAATATGCAATTATTCTAAATGTACTTCATCACCTCATCATTTTAATAACCTTATTTAGTCGTGCAGTGGACCAGTAATATATGTATACTGCATTCTGTTTGATAAAATCGATATTGTTGAAAGTTAAGGGGATCACTAGTTCCCTTTTCTCAAACAGAATTCTTAACCAGATCCACGTTTGGCAGACGTTTTACTCCACTATCTGAAATGAAGAACATGTTATGTTTTTTTTTATATTCATTCAAACCATGTTTTTTGCTTTAGTTTTCATCTTCCTCAGGTTAGTAAGAGGCTCTTCTGATATCTTCCAGTAGCTTTATCCATTGCATTCCATATGATCTGTATTGACAATAAAGTTGTGAGGCCTGGCAGAGCCATCAGGCTTTTAGCCCACATTTTTTAAAGCATGCATTCATTGTATTATAATGCATATCATGACTTTAAAATTCTAACAAAATTCACCACATAAGAGAAAAATGATTAGTCCAATCTCTTAAAATCTGCAGACATATTCCTGTTTGCAGTATTTTTATGCTTTACTGAATACTTAAGCTTTAAGTACATACTTAAGTGATGATGAATGTAGTACATTTTTCTCAATATGACAAATGGCTTTAAAAATGGTGGAACAAAAATAAAATTGGAGAAACATTGTTACAATTATGTTGAACTCCTAATCCAATAAATTGTGGATATTTTTTTAGTAATTTCTTTCTTTTAAAGCATAGAAAGAGCCTTAGATACATCTGTTTGCTTAAATGGTCAGAGCTACATGAGATTAGAATGGAATTTATCTAGATTTTATATGCATGGCTTGCTGTAAATTGAAATAAATGATACTGCAAACTCTGCCTGGACATATTGGTTTTTCTTCAGCTGTTTGAACTTTTCACCTCGGGTCTGAGTCGGTCACACACTGACCTGTCTGAACTCCACTGGTAAAACCATGTCTTCAAGGGTGACCTTTTCCTACGGGAGGTGCAAATGTATGTCCATCTCCTCCTTTCCTCTCACTTGTAGGTCTGAAGTGATGAACAAGCTTACATGTAACCACATCCCAAAGGAATTTCAGGGTTTGTTACTGAAACCATTTCCTTTTGTATTATTGACGTTTGTAGAACAGTAAGTCGTTATCTAGAACTGCAGCATTTGTTTAATATACCCTTCCAAATTTCATGTATAAGCATTACAAAAATGTCATTATTGCCCAATGGGTTTGCTTTGAAACATCTAATAATTATTATATGGTTCTCGTGAATTCAGATACCTCTTCGTGCATGATCACCCTTGATATCTTTAGAGAGTGACCACTGAAATATTTTTGTAAGTTTGCACATGATATTTTCACAAATGCAGTTGTTTTTTTTGATGATCTTCATGCTATGTGTAGTGTAATTTTGCATAATGTAGCAAATGTATTTATTTATATCTATACACAGGTAAAAGTATAACCTATACGTGACAATATAGTTTGTCTGTTCTATCTACTTCAGAATAGTATCCAGGCATTCTTGATATTTTAAACAATATTTGTTTCTATCACTTGGGCAAAAAGGATATTACACCTCTCTATCATTCTTTCCTTGCAGTATATGTTCTACTGGTTTGCATATTTAAATTACGGTGGACCCCTGTCTTTCCATACTCAAATCAACTCTTGCTCAATTCTTAAGGCATGATTGAAATACTGTTTTTGATTTGCTCCCTAGTGCTAAAGCGGATGGAGAACTTAAATTCAGGTCTAGTCGCTACTCTGAATAAAGATCACACAATGCAAGCATACAGTGTGTATGGAGTAGGAAGCATGCAGCAATATTCATCTCCAACCTTCCCTCACGTAGCATTGCAAAAAGAAAGCTCTTATTTTTATTCAGCAGGTGCACTGCTTTCATGTCATGGATTTTAGGAAAGTAAAGATCCCCATAACTAACCTTTTTGCGAGCCCTGCTTGTTACAAGCTCACATTCGTTTTAGTTAGTATTATCACAAGAAGATGGCCAGAATGGCAACTCTCAAGCTATATGATCCTATATATAATTGTCTCCTAGGATAAGTCAGTGTGCTGCACCTGGTACATTAGAGTACATCGGAAAATCATGGTGCCTTCCCCTTACTCTATATAGCAGAGGAGGGATATGTATCCAGGCAAGTTTTGTTTATATTGTTTCCAGGTGTCCTCTTACTTTCATGTGAAATTAAAGCACTTTAAACTATGCAGAATTTATTCTTTCACAAATGTTTATGCAACTGTATACATGTAAATATTGTAGTAAACAGCCCTATAGCAGTGAGTCTTCCCAAGTGGCCTCAGACACGTCTCTAAAGGGAGATAGCATTCCCCTCTTCTACAGCACATTGCCAATATTGTACCTCCATAATCAGACGGTCGTAGTCCCACCGTTAAGCTTTCATTTGTGTTGGGTAACCAATAAATGTGTTCAATATCTTGTACTGCCCTTTAGAGAACTTCAATGTGGAATAGATTGCCTCTTATTGATAAAAAGTATCTGCTCTGAATCAAGTGAAGGAAGCTTGGAGTGAAAGTAGTTCAATCTGTTCATAAGGACACACAAAGCATCTTGTTCTACAATACATAAGCATATAAGATTTTTCCCTCTGTATGTTTTTTTTTTTTTTTATGGATGTTGACTTTTTTGGAACATCTACTGTTACGAAGTAATAGTTATTAAAAGGCCACTGTAATTCAGGGAAAATGTCACGTTGGCAAAGTATTTAACAAACCAACATTGCTATTTGTCTACTCCAAGTTTAGGAGTGGATAGAGGTGTCTTTATTGTCTTACAGCATGGTTTGGTTTAACTCCTCCATTATACATGCTTGGAAGCAGTCACACATAAACTTCTCTGTACCCGCCTTCTCATGCCTTGAACAGGAAAGATCACTTTTGGCAGTCTATATACCCTAGCAGAGCCTGCTAAGGTTAAAATGTTCTCATACTAACCAATCTGTGACTCTCAAAAGCATTCTGCAACATGCTGCTGAGACATGGTCCCTGATAGGCTAGGACACCACACTGCACATCAATGCCCTAAGAGTATGTGTCTGAGTACGCTACAGTGGGCAGACCTATGCAGGGACTATTTGTTTGATTTTAGGCAGTAAAACAGACTTTATAAGTGCTTCTTAATAAATGAAAGTACATAAACAAATACATTATATATCTAGTAAAATCCTAGGACCTTCTACATCAATTTAAACTTAGTAAATACATGACCGAATGCCTTTACTGTGCTTGGAATGATATAATGTCCATTGGAATGCTTTTCCATTTTCTACTACCATTAAAGTGTCTATACCTTTAATTTACCTCTACATTTACTTTCCAACTTCAGTGTATGTGCTGTTGTTGTTGCATGCCTCTTTTTCTGGAAGATACTTCCAACTAACTTCATTGAATCCAGCAATATATTTGAATGTTTCTGTCTTTATATTATATATTGACTGGGTTTGTAAATGCAAAGTCCTCTTATTAAAGTATGTCTATATTTATATGCATATCCATATGTGTACATTTATTTTATTAATACTCCTGAAGAGAACTATATTGGCATCCAAGAGAAAAATTGTATGGTAAATGGTATTCCCTTTTTGTGGAAAGGACAATGGTAACTATTGTAAAAACAGAGAATAATCTGCATATTATTATCTTTTATTTGTATTGTGACAACATGACAACATAATCCAAAGCGCTGTACAGGGGAGAAGAACAAGGAAATATACAATATGTAATATTGACAACGGCAGAAAATGGAGGGCCCCGTTTTGAGCTTCAATTCTTGTAAAAAGTGCTTTTTTTCCCCGAAAGCACCCTACAAGACTGGAAACTCACCACTTACAATGTGCATAGACCACAAATGTACTTTACAAGTAGATAGATCTATCCCAGGTAGCTCATATTAAAAGGACAAGGAAAGAGAGTGTGAAATGCAAAGCAAAATCTGATCTTAAATCTGAATGAATTCACTAATCAAAATGCCTGTTAGAACAAGCACTATAACTAAAGACAGATAGATCCACTTGTTCAATACACAAATCTAACACTAGTCCACTTTATTGTTACTTTGTGAGTTCTTTATGAAATTGTCCACAAAAGTATTGCTTTGGCCATGAAATGTGCACAGGGTTCCTTTATTTTTTTTTACTTACACGGTATAAATGTACTTCTGGAAAGGATGTACTATGGAAGGATCAAATGGAATACTCACACTACTCATTTCTGTCTATTTAATAGGAGCCACATGCAATAGCTTTCCTGTTATCTGCCCTCCATGCTGCAGCACATTGTTCAGTTTGTTGTCAGGTTAGTGATCGATAACAGATTCTACATACTAAGAGTGGGGTGCGCAACAGAGGTCTGCATTTGGATGGCAGATAATAGGACAGATCCTAATCCTGTCTACTAATACAATTCATATGGTGTGTATGCAACACTTGCTTTGAATGATCTTAAGGGCAATTTGCGCTCTCGTTATTACATTCTTCCATTGGCCTTTCTAGATGAATCAGTTGCCATATACTTATAATATACAAATACATACACAAAAACAGTGTTGTATATTTTGGCAAATGCTCCATTGGCCTTGCTTTCTAGACATTGCCTGCATTGTGGGTAATATTTGCAAACACTACAGTATGACATTGTACAAATCTCTCATTCTCAGCGGCTGGTCTGAATATTCTCCTTCCTCACTGTCACATTCTCCAAGTTTGCAGCTGCCCTATATATGACCTTTCTGTGGGTGGCTGATTTTGGAAAAGTCATATTCTCTCATTTTTTTTAAAGTAAGAAATTGGTAATTTGTTAGTCCTTGTGCACAAATGCTTTATTTCAGGCACCTGCTTTTGATACGGTATAAATGATGGATCATGTTATTACACAATGTTCTTCATTGTATGTCATTTTTACAATATTTCTGTGAAATAAGAATGAATCCTCTGTTCAGTTTTTGAATTCCCTACAGATTACCCACGTTTTCTCTAGTGGATTTGTGTGGAATGTTTAGAGCAGACGTTTCAATTAGCGAACACTCTGATGATTTATCAGGTGGTATTAGAGGGAAAGAAGCAATTCATAGATACACAGATTAGTACTGTTAAGCACTTTCACTTTAAAATAGTGATTAATATATTCTCACTTATGTTAAATATAAATACAAAGTAAGAGAAATTTGTAAATAGATTAGAAAGGAGATGCCAGGTCAGTATTCAAATTAAAGTGACAACCTTCCTTTAACTCTTAATTTTTAAAGGAATTATCTTTTCAAATTTTTTCAAAATACCCATTTTCACTCAAGTTCCTATTTTTCTGATCAGATATTTTTACTGCGCATTTATATATGACTTCATATTTATATTTTCATTATTTTCTTAATAATACTTTAAAAAAGGAATTGTGATGACCTGAGGTCACAATCATGTAATCCCATAAACATTAGCTAATCTGTGCATTACAATATATATGTCATTTGATGAATAGAGAAGATAAAAATTTCAAAAGGCCTCCCATAGCTTAGAAGTCTGATTTAACACTTCAGACTGTGCATGAAAATAAATTCTTCACAAAATGTTTTATCCACTTTTCCTGCAGCTTCTTCTCATTATAACCATGAAGCACTTTATATTTTTCATCATTAGTAATGTATTGTCTTGCTGCCTTTTGTGTGGTTTTCTGCTGCTTGCAGACTCCAGGCTGTTGCATCATGGTCTGCCTCGCCTTCTTGGTGCTGCTCCCCATCTTACCCACTACAGGAAAACAATGCGATTAATTTTCTCCAGCGCAATCATGCATAGATTTAATAAGCATCCAAAGGTATGATCAGTGTGTGCTGTGCATGCCAAATTAATCCTCTCCTGACTTTTTTTTCTCCTCTTTGAATGTTAATGAATTGAAGAAAAAAAATGTTTATTAAAGTGAGAACAGGGGAGGCTTGGGCTCCGCATCTTTGGTTCAAAAGTTCATTCTGTTCCCTAAAGGCTCATCTGAGCGAGGCAGAAAGAGTGAGAGTGTAGGCGCATCTGTTTTCTTCTTTAAGAGGGGAAATAAGCGCTTAAGCATCTTCTAAACCTTGTTTTTGTATAACTATACAATGGAAGCAGATTGGTTCTGACACAGAATGTCTTGTGATAGTGAGAGGTAGAAGCGCCTACCTGCAACAGCCTGTTTGACCAGGTGAAGTTTATTGTATCCCAGGAATATTGGCATTATGTAAAAAATAGAATGTAAATGGAAACTGACCAATCAGGGCTCAGCAATGGCCACAAGAGAGTATCTATGCAAGGGTGTTGACGCCACACAAATACATTACTGACCTGTCGATTAGTGCTTATCTAGACACGTTTAAATATGACAGAATTCAGAAAAACAACAATAAAACATTTAAAGGGACAATAACGCAACTGTTTGTTTTCCAGAAATTTTAAAAGAACATGTTTTAAACATTACAAAAATATTTTTTGGAAACCTTATTAAGTAAGATGTGCTTTACTTAGTTAAAACAAACAGGAAATGCACAGAGCATACTTTAGATTGTTGGTGTCATTGTCAGGAACAGTTAAATAGTTTCATAGTATTTATGGTTGAAAAAAGACTTTCAGTCCATCAAGTTCAACCTTTTTAAGATCTCCTCTGATCTGAAATATGCAGATTAACTATTAATGAATTAATGAATTATTATTATAATTGTTTTAAATGTTTTTTTTATTATTAATTAATCCAGAGGAAGGCAAACAGAAAAAAAACCCAAGCGAGACTTAGCCAATCGCCTCAAAGGGAAAAAACCCAAAACGAACTAATTCCTTTCTGACCCCAGACACCGGCGACCGGATTTCTCCCCGGATCAATACTGTCTCTCTAATTATTCATGATAACCCTGAATTCCCTTTTTAATTAGAAATAAATACAGTCCCCTTTTAAAGTTATCTATCGAATCCGCTGTCACCACCTCCTCTGGTAGAGAATTCCACAGATTAACTACCCTTACTGTGAAGAACCCTTTTCTTTCTTTAAGGTTGAATCTTTTTACTTCTAACCTCAAGGGATGTCCTCTTTTCAGTTGAAACCCTCTTGGCACAAAAAAGCTCCCTTGACAAATCTTTATACTGACCCTGGATGTATTTATATAAGGTAATCATATCTCCTCTTAGATGCGTTTTTTCTAGAGAAAATAAGTTTAATTTGGTTAGTCTTTCTTCATAACTTAGCCCCTCCATTCCCCTTATTAGTTTTGCTGCCCTCCTCTGTACCTTTTCCAGCTCTAAAATGTCCTTTTTATGTAGTGGTGCCCAAAATTGTACTCCATATTCCAAATGAAGGCGTACTAGGGATTTGTATAGTGGCAGAATTATATTTGCTTCCCTTGCTTCTATACCCTTCCTAATACATGCTAATATTTTACTTGCCTTTGCAGCTGCTGCTTGGCTTTGAGCACTGTTACCTAGGTGGTTGTCCACAAGCACTCCCAAATCCCTTTCAATATCTGATACCCCTAGATTTGCTCCATTAAGATTATACATTTCATGGCTATTTTTCCTTCCCAGATGCATAACTTTACATTTATTTGTATTAAATCTCATCTGCCATTTAGATGCCCATTCCTCAATTGTATGTAAACCCCTTTGAAGGGAAAGCACATCATTATCTGATTGAATTACCTTGCACAACTATGTGTCATCAGTGAAAATGGAGACGCCACACTCCAATCCTACTTCTACGTCATTAATAAATATGTTAAAAAGTAGAGGACCTAATACTGAACCCTGAGGAACCCCACTTACCACATTAGTCCAATCGGAGTATGTTCCATTTACAACAACCCTTTGCTTCCTGTCTTTTAGCCAGCTCTCAATCCATGAGCAGATATTTACTGCAATTCCTATATCTCTTAGTTTGCACAATAGTCTCCCATGTGGCACTGTATCAAAAGCCTTTGCAAAATCCAAAAAGACTACATTTCTGAGTAAGTTTTTGTGTTCTGAAACCTTTATTTGAAAAAACACTGCAACACATTATCAAATATCCCCTTTCTGATGTAACGGAGGAAAACATTCTTTCCATGTTCTTTTAAACGATTTTGGGATTTTAAGTGCTACTTAAAATTATATCTTAAGTATAAGGCATACTAATTGAGAAGGGAAAAAAAACAAGAGCTTGGTTGCTACATATATATAGCGACTTGCCTTCCGGGCCCCTCCTGTGTCTCATCGCTCCTCTCCCTCCCCTGTGTCTCTTTCCCCCCGTCCCTAGTCTCTCTTTGCCCCCTCTCTTCCTCCCCTGTGTCTCTTTTCCCCCCTCCCCAGTCTCTCTTTGCCCCCTCTCTTCCACCTAAGTTTCTCTTTGCCCCCTCTCTCCCTCCCCTGTCTCTGTCTTTGCCCCCTCTCTCCCTCCCCTGTCTCTCTCTTTGTCCCCTCTCTTCCCCCCCTATTTTTTCCCCTCTCTACCCCTTCTGTGTTCCCCTTGCCTCCATTGGTCCACTGAACCACCAATGAATGGGCAAGTAGAGCGCAAAGGGGGGACAGATGTGGCCTGCTGAGTGTTGTGGGCCTTGCGTAGTCTGGGATGAGAGTGGTGCGGGCCTCGCGATGAGCCCTTATTGAGCAAAGGGGGGACAGATTGCAGCCGGGGGTGACAGAGCAAAGGGGGGAGAGATTGCAGCCAGAGGTGAGAGTCATACCTGCCAGGATGAGCCCCATGGACAGGAGCACCAGTGCTCTGCTCTCCCCCTTCCGGTTAGCCTGCCTCTGTGTTTATAGGGAGGAGGTGGAGCCGTAGGAGTCATTGTGTGCTGGTGATTCTGGGTGTCAGTGTGGGTTTGCACCACCCTCTGGGAACCCAAAACGGAGTGCCAGGGCGACCCCAGGGACAGGAACACCAGCAATACGGTCCTGAGCCGGGCTGTAGATTGAGCCATCGCTCCGCTCTCCCCTCCAGACTGCCTCTGTGTTATAGGGAGGAGGGTCATTGTGTGCTGGTGGTGCTGGGCGTCAGGGTGGTCTTGTTAGTGTAGATCACCAGCCTTAGCAACCGAGCAAAGTAGGGACAGATGTGTGCCTACTACGCTCATTGGAGCCGGGGATGAGAGTTGTGCGGTTGCTACCTCTGCCCGGGCTCCCCCTCCTAGGATTTGTTTGTTTGGTATGTTAATAAATACACTGGGGCCAGCTTGACTCCCATCCAGGTTTCCTTGTCGTTATTTATTAGTTAAGGTGGTTACTTAGAATTGGTTAATTATACTTAGGCCAATTCGGATCTCTCTAGGTCATGCTTTTTATACATACTATATGTATATAGTGCATTCTTGTACTTTCCTTATGATTATCCATAATACCTATAGTTGTTAATCTAACAAATGCTTTTTATACATACTGTGCATATAGTGCGTTCTAATACTTTCCCTACGAATATCCATATTATTTAAAAATTAATGTTTACAAAAATGTCTGGTTAATCTAACATATTATTAATTGAGCAATTAATGTTTTTTAACACGAATATTCATAACAATTAAGCAACCCAATGCATTCTTACTCCTATACCAATGATGCATGAACTGTGGTCAGGTGTTTGGGAGATCTTATTTTTCACTGGACCTAAATCGTAGAATTGCTTCAATTGGTTTTCTCAAAGGCCTCCCTCCTACGCGTTTGTGCCTATTATACCCATGATACCACCTAACTTAATTGAGATAGCATTTGAGTAGCTGTATGCAAGTTACAATAGAGCCATTATGTCTATGTATCCAAGGTAGCTAGGGCTAATGGAGTTACAATGTGGGACCTTTGACATCACCCATAAGGAGAAAAGAGACAATTTAATATAAATTGAATATTCTTACTTTCTAAACTGTATACTGTTTTAATAGTCTCTGCCCAACAAATAAACATAAGAACTTTTATTTTTAAATGCATTACAGTGCTTATTTAAGGGGTCAGTACTTTATATTAAGTTCTTGATCTGTTATGACTACTATTTTTACTGTTTTGCAGCCCTCCCTAAGGTGTGTCTGATGTAGGATTGAACACATGCGTCATCTGTTTTTCATACTGGCACTGTAAAGATATGCCTGATGTAGCAATGAACACATCTGATTCATGTTCAACAGACACTAGGAAAAAGCCTTTACAAATTAGCATATTCCTTGCCAGTTAGTACAGATAACACATAACATGTTTTGTGGCTCTCGATAAGAAAAAGATTAAAGAAATAGGATAGAGCAAATAATGGTAAATGATCACATATGATAGTGCTTAGAAACATCATAGTTTTACTCTAGGTAGCCTTGCCCCCACATGAATATATCTTCCTTATACATGCTTAATACAGTGAGGGAAAAAAGTATTTGATCTCCTGCTGATTTTGAACATTTGTCCATTGACAAAGAAATGATCAGTGTATCATTTTAATGATAGGTGTATTTTTACAGTGAGAGACAGAATAACAAAATACCCCCAAGAAAAATGCATGTCAAAACAATTCTAAATTGATAAGTATTTGATCCCCTATCACTCAGCAAGATTTCGGTCTCCCAGGTGACTCTTAAAGGGAGTGCTCCTAATCTCAGCTTTTTACCTGTATAAAAGCCATCTGTCCACAAAAGCAATCAATCAATCCGATTCCAAACTCTCAAACATGGCCAAGACCAAAGAGCTGTCCAAGGATGTCAGGGACAAGATTGTAGACCTGCTCATGGCTGGAATGGGCTACAAGACCATCGTCAAGCAGCTTGGTGAGAAGGTGACCACAGTTGATGAGATTATTCGCAAATGGAAGAAACACAAAATAACTGCCAGTCTGCCCTGGTCTGATGCTCCATGCAAGATCTCAATGATCATGAGAACGGTGAGGAATCAGCCGAGAACTACACGGGAGGATCTTGTTGATGATCTCAAGGCATTATAGTAACCAAGAAAACAATTGGTAACACACTACGCCGGGAAGCACTGAAATCCTACAGCTCCCACAAGGTCCCCCTGCTCAAGAAAGCACATGTACAGGCCCGTCTGAAGTTTGCCAATGAACATCTGAATGATTCAGAGGAGAACTAGATGAAACTGTTTTGGTCAGATGAAACCAAAATCGAGCTTTTTTGCATGAACTCAACTCACCCTGTTTGGAGGAGGAGGAATGCTGATTATGACCCCAAGAACACCATCTCCACTATCAAACATGGAGGTGGAAATATTATGCTTTGGGGGTGTTTCTGCTAAGGGGACAGGACAACTGCACCGCATCAAAGGGACTATGGACAGGACCATGTACCATCAGATCTTGGGTGAGAACCTCCTTCCCTCAGCCATGACATTGAAAATGGGCTGTGGATGGGTAGTACAGCATGAAAATGACCCAAAACACACAGCCAGGCAACAAAGGTGTGGCTCAAGAAGAAGCACATTAAGGTCCTGGAGTGGCCTAGCCAGTCTCCAGACCCTAATCCCATAGAAAATCTGTGGAGGTAGCTGAAGGTTCGAGTTGCCAATCAGCCTCAAAACCTTAATGACTTGGATAGGATCTGCAAAGAGGAGAGGGACAAAATCCCTCCTGAGATGTGTGCAAACCTGGTGGCCAACTACAAGAAACGTCTGACCTCAGTGATTGCCAACAAGGGTTTTGCCACCAAGTACTAAGACAAAGGGGTCAAATACTTATTTCGCTCATTGATCTGCAAATCAGTTTTATAACTTTGTTGACATGCATTTTTCTTGTTTTTTTTTGTTATTCTGTCTCTCACTGTTAACATACACCTACCTTTAAATTATAGACTGATCATTTCTTTGTCAGTGGACAAACGTTCAAAATCAGCAGGGGATCAAATACTTTTTTCCCTTACTGTATTTTTCATTTTTAGTGTTCAGTATCAAAAAAGCCTACTTAGCACTGTAATCTGAGGTCTTCTGTTAATCTTTTGCAGTTGTCATTTTGTTTACCACCCTAACATAGTTTGATTGATATATCTATTATACTTACATGCCACATATATAAGATTTACTATTCTTTTAATGAGGATCATTTGCAAATTGCTGGAGGCCTTTTGATTGCTTTGGAGCTTTAGAAACATTTTAAAGGTATATGTACGTTTGCTGGATTATGAATGCATCTGATAGAGAATTAATAGTATATAAAAAAGAAATGTTTGCATGAAAAATTACCAAAATAAACATTTAAACACCTTGAAGTTCACAAAATCTATTGTAATTTCTGACAGTTTAAAATTAAGATCAACACCCCCACCATAATTTGTTTCAGCCAATCCAGTTAGATGAAAGATTTGATAACACTATGTTATTTGCTATGGCAACAGCACACAGCATAGGCAGGAAGCAGGGATGAGACAGATATCCCAGCATTGACTGGGAGGCTGACAACACTGCTCTACTAGTGGCTGAGCAAGCAAGAGGAGGTAAATAGTGGGTTAATATTGCTCCCTGGATGCTGCATGCTGATTGGGTGGGGATCAGGAAGTTGTGTAGACACCCCCTAGGGGTGTCAACACAATCATTAGAGGGAATTTCAGATATTAATAAAAATAAAATGTTTTATTAGATGTGCTGCATACACATAGGCTGCTGTTTGCCTATATAGTGCAGTAATGTATTAATCCAGCTCACTTAGACATCCCTTTTAAGAGGTCCACCAACTCTTCAACTATTTTTCTGCCTATTTTAGCACTACTTTTAGTTTTAAATGATTCTATATACAATGCCTTGCAAAAGTATTCACCCCCATTGGCATTTTTCGTGTTTTGTTGCCTAACAACCTGGAATTAACATGGATTGTTTGAGGATTTGCATTATTTAATTTACAGAACATGCCCACAATTTTGAAGATGTTTTTTTTTTAATTTATTGTGAAGCAGACAAAAAATAGGACAAAAATAACAGATAAAGTCAATGTGCATAACTATTCAACACCCTAAAGTCAATACTTTGTAGAGCCACCTTTTGCAGCAATCGCAGCTCCAAGTCGCTTTGAATAAGTCTTTATGACCTTGCCACATTTTACCACTGGGATTTTTGCCCAATCCTCCTTGTAAAACTGCCCCAGCTCCTTCAGGTTGGATGGTTCTGAACACCAATCTTTAAATCTGACCACAGATTTTCTATTGGATTGAGGTCTGGGCTTTGACTAGGCCATTCCAACACATTTACATGTTTCCCCTTAAACCACTCAGGTGTTGCTTTAGCAGTGTGTTTGGGGTCATTGTCCTGCTGGAAAGTTAACCTCTGTCCTAGCCTCAAATCACACACAGAGTGGTACAGGTTTTGCTCAAGAATATCCCTGTATTTAGGACCATCCATCTTTCCCTCAACTCTGACCAGTTTCCCAGTCCGAGCTGCTGAAAAACATCCCCACAGCATGATGCTGCCACCACCATGTTTCACTGTGGGGATGGTGTTCTTTGGGTGATGTGATGTGTTGGGTTTGCTCCAGACATAGCGTTTTCTTTGATAGCCGAAAAGTACAATTTTAGTCTTATCATCACATTCTTCCATACATTTTGGGAGTCTCCCACATGCCTTTTCGCAAACTTGTTTTTATTTTTTACTGAAAGTAATGGCTTTCTTCTGGCCACTCCCCCATAAAGCCCAACTCTATGGAGCGTGCGGCTTATTGTAGACCTATGTCCAGATACTCCAGTCTCTGCTGTGGAACTCTGCAGCTCCTCCAGGGTTACCTTAGGTCTCTGTGCTGCCTCTCTGATTAATTGCCCTCCTTGCCTGGTTCGTGAATTTTGGTGGGCGGCCGTCTCTTGGCAGGTTTGCTGTTGTGCCATTATCTTTCCATTTGTTTATGATAGATTTGATGGTGCTCCTGGGGATCATCAAAGATTTGGATATTTTTTTATAACCTAACCTTGACTTGTACTTCTTAACAACATTGTCCCTTACTTGTTTGGAGAGTTTCTTCGTCTTCATGGCAGTGTTTGATTTGTGGTGTCTCTTGCTTAGGTGTTGCAGCCTCTGGGGTCTTTAAAAAACGGTGTGTTTATGTAATGACAGATTATGTGACACTAAGATTTCAGACAGGTGGACATCAGCTAACGATAGGTATGAACAGTACATACAGGTAACCCACACGTCTTAACGCTATGTTCAAATGCATACTTTAATATAGAAACACTACTTGGAATGTCCTTTTCAGTAAATAGCAATGATGTTTGAAAGACTGTTATCAAGCTACTCTTGAAGTGACATCTAGTGCACCATGTTCAACCTATCTATCTTTGTAGATTGTAGGACAGGTGTAAAGGGAAACCGCAAGATAAATGCTGTGCAGCACGTTTAAATATGACTATGTGGGACAGTTATCACTGTGCTTGCAGTGCTATAGGTCTTGCTACGATAACTACAAAAAAGGTATATCCACTAAAGTATGGACACCCGGATATGCAGTCACTGCTGACCTAAGCATTAAAATGTAATGTCTGTTTCTGTGCAGGTGGTCATTAGCTATATTTATGTTTTATATTAAACAACTGGAATAACAAAAATAGACAGATCTCTGTGCATTATTTTTTATGTTACAGTTTATACCCTATATTAGTTAAAAAGCAATCAGGAATCCCTAGTGAAGGGGGGAGGGTAGGGGTTACCAGCTTACCCTACAACAACACGGCTGTCCTTTTTCCGCAAACATGTGGGTCCTTGGGGGGACAGTGTGGATCCTTGGGGGGGGGACCTTACACGGCCTGCTTGTTCCTGATTGACAAGACTCTGATGCTGGGAAAGACTGAAGGCACATGAAGGGGACGGCAGAGGTGGCGATCGATCATTGAGGTCATTGACGCAAAAAACATGAACTTGATCAATCTTAGAGTGGTTTTCCTCTTTTGAGCAGTCTCATCTACAGCCTTTTTTTGTCTAGTTATATCTTTATTGAAGTGTAGGATATGAACAGGGCAGTTTACAATTATGCCTAATATGCACAAGTACAGGGGTGTACAAAATAACAAACGCACCACATAGAAAATGAGTTTAATTTTGAAGTAATTAAATAACCATTACAAATGCAGGTGCAAAGGTGAGTCATATTAGGTTTATTACCAATCAGCAGTATGAGCCAACTATAAGTGTAGTCTGACAATTAGCACTTTGGTAGGTGAGCTTTCAATCCAACATGAGGTAACGAACAGTTCCAGTGTGGAAAATAGTCGGTGCCCTCATTGGAGGTTCATAAGTCACAATGCAAAACTTATCTAAATTGTCAGGGAGAAAAGACTCCAAAATAATTAAAGCAAACACGTTTGGACAAACTATGGTTTTGATTACATTGCTTCATAGGAAATGTTTCCTGCATTGGATTATTAAATGTAACAACATAGCTATTACTGCTATTAATGCTGCTTGTAACAAACCCTTAAGTGTAATCCTGTAGATTGATGTGCGTTCCCTGCTTTTATAGCTAAAGTGTGGTTGCATGGTCCTTAGTGGTGCCTAATGCTACACATAGCGAGTCGAAATCTTGTATGTAAAATGAGTACCCCACAAGAGCACCTAAACCCTTTACAAGAACACTTACAAGACCCGTAAGAATTTAAAAGTGTGTGTAAAAATGTAGTTTAAGAGAAAAAACAAAAAAACATTTTACATATACAGTTGTGCTCAAAAGTTTGCATACCCGGGCAGAAATTGTGCATTATTTTTATATTTTTATTTGGAAAGTATGACTGATCATGCAAAAAAAGTATTTTTTTGAAGGATAGTGATTATATGCAGCATTTTTAAGTCATAATGATAACAGAAATCACTCAAATTGCCCTGATCAAAAGTTCACAAACCCTTGTATGTTTGTGTCACCTTGTTACAGACACACAAGGTGACACACATAGGTTAAAATGGCAATGTAAAGGTTAATTTCCCACACCTGTGACTTTTTTTAAATTGCAATTAGTGTCTGTGTATAACAGTCAATGAGTTTGTTAGCTTGAACGTGGATGCACTGCACAGGATAGATACTACGCCATGGGGAGCAGAAAATAACTGTCAAAAGACCTGTATAACAAGGTAATGGAACTTCATAAAGATGGAAAAGGATATAAAAAGATAGACAAAGCCTTGAAAATGCCAGTCAGTACTGTTTAATCACTTTTTAAGAAGTGGAGAATTTGTGGATCTCTTGATACCAAGCCACAGTCAGGTAGAGCAAGAAAGATTTCAGCCACAACAGCCAGAAGAATTGTTCGGAATACAAAGAAAATCCCACAGGTAACCTCAGGAGAAATGCAGGCTGCTCTGGAAAAAGACGGTGTGGTTGTTTCAAGGAGCACAATACGACAGTACTTGAACAAAAATGAGCTGCATGTTCGAGATGCCAGAAAGAAGCCTTTACCGCTCCAATGCCACAAAAAGGCCTGGTTACAATATGCCCGACAACACCTTGACACACCTCACTGGCACACTGTAATTTGGAGTGACGAGACCAAAATACAGCTATATGGTCACCACCATAAGCGCTATAATTGGTAAAGGGTCAACAAGGTCTATAGTGAAAAGAATACCATCCCCACTGTGAAGCATGGTGGTGGCTCACTGATGTTTTGGGGGTTTTGATGGCAAGATGAATACAGCATGTTATCAGAAAATACTGGCAGACTGGCATTCTTCTGCACGAAGGCTGCATATGGGACGCTCTTGGACTTTCCACCATGACAATGACCCTAAGCACAGGGCCAAGTTGACCCTCCAGTGGTTACAGCAGAAAAAGGTAAAGGTTCTTGAGCGGCCTTCACAGTCTCCTGACCTTAATATCATCGAACCACTCTGGGGAGATCTCAAATGTGCGGTTCATGCAAGACGACCAAAGACTTTGCATGACCTGGAGGCATTTTAGGCAGCTATATCACTTGCAAGAATTAGGGGCCTCATAGATAACTGTTACAAAAGACTGCATGCTGTCATTGATGCTAAAGGGGGCAATACACAGTATTAAGAACTAAGGGTATGTAAACTTTTGATCAGGGCCATTTGGGTAATTTCTGTTATCATTATTATTTAACAAGGAGCCAAACAACTATGTGATAATAAATTGCTTCATATGATCACTAGCCTTCAAAAATATTTTTTTTTGCATAACAAGTCATATTTTCTAAATAAATGCCAAAATTTCACAATTTCTGCCACGGTATGCAAACTTTTTGAGCACAACTGTAGATAAGGGCTGCACATCACAAAGCTCAAAATAAGACTTTGAAACTTTCAACCCAGTACTACACAAAATTAAACATTGAAGAACAATCCACTCACAATGTCAATTTCTAATACTTGCTTTCACTATTAGACACTGCCACACAACTAATGCCAAGTAAAACATGGACTATATGGAGTCCCAGGGGTTAAACCCACTACCTGGCCAACAAATGCATATATAATTACATCAACTACACTACCTTCATCAAACAATTGGTTACCACAGGAAGAAATCCAAAATAGATTGGATAAAAAATAAATATTATTTGAGCCTCAGGTCCTGATGGAATACATCCAAGGGAACGGAGTTCGGTAATAGCCAAACCATCAAATACAATTTTTCAAGATTAACTAAACACAGGGTCGCTACCAGATAAATGGAGAATAGCAGATATGATAACTATATCTAAGGGAGCATGTCCAAATCGGGAATTATAGACCAGTGAGCTTAATTTATGTAGTGGGAAAGCTTTTAGAAGGGTTAATAAAGGATAATATACAAGTACAGGATTATAAGTAGGAGTCAACATGGATTTATGAGGGAAAGGTGTCAAACAAATCTAATTCGTTTCTATGAGGAGGTTAGTAGGAACTTGGATCAAGGCAACTGGATGTAGTCTTTGGGGATTTTGCAAAGGCTTTTGATAAAGTGCCATATGTAAAACTATTGTGCAAACTAAGGGATACAGTAATTGCAAAAAATATCTACACATGGATTGAGAGCTGGCTAAAAGACAGGAAGCAAAGGGTTGTTTTTAAATGGAACATACTCAGATTGGACTAATGTGGTAAGTGAGGTTCCTCAGGGTTCAGTAATAGGTCATCTCCTTTTTAACACCTTTATTAATGACCTAGAAGTAGGATTGGAAAGTACTGTCTCCATTTTTGCTGATGACACGATGTTGTGCAAGGTAATTCAATCAGATAATGATGTACTTTCCCTCCAAAGGGATTTGCATAAATTGGAGAAATGGGCGACTAAATGGCAGATGAGATTTAATTTATTATTATTATTAACCTTTATTTGTATAGCGCCAACATTTTCTGTATCGCTGCACAGGGGATAAGAACGAGGAAAAATACAATGTTATCAAACTGCAGAAAAATTGAGCCCTTTTTGGAGCTTAGGATCTTTGCAGGAAGTGATTTTTTCCAAAGCACACTACAAGATTGGAGGCAGAGACTTGGGGAGAACAGATAGCGAATAGCAAGGGTGAGGAGGAAAGTGAAAGTTTACTTAGGTAGGAAGGTATCTGACATTGTGAGGTGAATGGCTCAAGTGTGTAATTTGTTATCTGTCCCTAGTGGTCAGATAATGTAACCTGCTAGTGGAAATTTAATATGAATAAATGTAAAGTTATGCATTTGGAAAGAAAAATAGCCATGCAATTTATATTCTTAATGGAGCAAATCTAGAGGTATCCGATATTGAAAGAGATTTGGGAGTACTTGTCGATAACCACCTAGGTAACAGTGCTCAATGCCAAGCAGCAGCTGCAAAGGCAAATAAAATATTAGCAAGTATTAAGAAGGGTGTAGAAGCAAGGGAAGCAAATAGAATTCTGCCACCATACAATTTGCTAGTACGCCCTCATTTGGAATATGGAGTACAATTTTGGGCACCACTTCATAAGAAGAACATTTTAGAGCTGCAAAATGTACCGAGAAGGGCAACAGATCTAATAAAGGCAATGGAGGGGCTAAGTTATGAAGAAAGGCTGACCAAATTAAACGTATTTCTCTAGAAGAAAAAAGCATCAAAGAGGGAATATGATTACCTTCTTTAAATATGTCCAGGGTCAATATAAGGCATTATCAAGTGAACTTTTTTGTGCCAAGAGGACATATTTGAGGTTAGATGTAAAAAGATTCCACCTTAAAGAAAGACAAAGGTTCTTCACAGTAAGAGTGGTTAATCTGTGGAAAGCTCTTCCGAAGGAGGTGGTGACAGCTGATTCGATAGGTAACTTTAAAACTTTAAAAAGGGATTGGATATATAAATAAAAAGGGAATTCAGGGTCATCCTGGTTAATTAGAGAGAGAGTATTGATCCAGGGAGGAATACGATCGCCAGTACCTGGGGTCAGGAAGGAATTATATTTCTTTCCTTTATGAGACAATTGGCAAAGTTACACTTGTTTTTTTTTCTGTTTGCCTTCCTCTGGAACAATTAACAATTAATTTTCATATTGCAGATCAGAGAGATCTTAAAAAATGTAACTTGATGGAGTAAAAATGTTTTTTCAATCTATGTAACGATAATCCCAAAAATGAAAGGTGTATAGGTATTTAATTTAAAATGTGATATCACTAAATCGCTACGTGCATGTAATTAACCTCATCAATGTGTTGTGAGTTCTTGTGTGATTTGAAGCATGTTACAAAATGGTGGGTGCATTGGTTGTAAAGTATTTCTCTTTAGTGCCTCCAAAAGTTCTGGATTATAGCACATGCCCACTTATGCATTCAGATTAACTCAGGTTAAATTCCAATACATTGGGGGGACCATCACCTGTATCTATTATGCTAGCAGCTGCCTCAACCATCTTCTTATCGACTATTTCCCAGTCATTGTACCTGTGCTTCACATTTTTTTTATCCCTTGACTAAACTCTCTGTGCTGATTATGATTACCACCTCTCTCCACATCTTTGTGCTCTGACCAAGTCTCGCAAAGCTAAAGCCTATGCTCCTTGGCCCTTTGTATTCGCTTTTGCTAGAACAACACAGTCAACATTTGAATGAGAAACACATCACTATATAAACTCTGTTACTCAATATTTACTTACAATATTTAACTTTACTGTGGCTTCTAGGGGAACTACTGGGTTTATTGGCTCTGACTTTCTGCTTCATACTTTTAGCTACTTGTGTATCTTCCTAGATTTCTGCCTACTTACTTCGACCTTCAAAAAGTACAGGTCTTCTTCTTGAAGAAAGATGCACTATCCCACTACAGACAGATCGTTACTTGCATGACAGCATTTTAGGTAGCATGGGAGATGTTCTGAAGACAGAGGATGGTTCTGTTCTTTCTTAGGTCCTTGATACTAATATATTGATTTATTGTCTCTATTATTTATCTATTCCTATATGTCTGCAGCTGGATTAAGTTAACCAGTCACTTATATCAATAGGCTTTTATACTTAATATTATTCAGGTTTTGTATACCTATACTGCAGACGAATAGTGGAAGTCAGGATTCTGTTTTGTATAAAAGATGTTTGGTTTTCACCTATGTGGTGGTAGAAGCATTCTTCAGATGAGACGACCACTTTTTTTGTTTTAGTGCATTTTCAGTGCCTCAATTTAGAGTGTGTGGTATAAAAACACCAGTTGGTTGTAGTGGAGCCATGCACACTGTTCCAAACAGAGTGGTTCTATGTCCTTGGTCTGGCAGTGGCATAAAGGCTAAAGGGGGTGGTCAGATGACCCAGTGGAAAAAGAGCATCTTACCAAGTACAACATTTTAAAATGTGAATTATCTGAACTAGGCACTTCACAATCTGAACTAAATGCTAAATATATATATATATATTTTTTTTAATGTAGCGTGTTTTATTGATAACAATCATATGGTACATTAACATGTTTTTGCTAATTAACATAACAATAGTCCACAATAAGAACTATCAACCAGTTTCTGTGGAGATAGATCATGTGCAAATTAGTGAAAACACTTGGTGTAAAGAAAATTAATATCGGAGTAATATAAATCAAGATCCAATCCAAGTTCTTCTAAAAAAAACATTTTTAGCTGGATCCAAAATTGTTTTTTCTCAATCAACTTTTATTGGCATTTGACAACAGAGAAAATAGAATACATGCACTAAATTTATATATCAATGTACATATAATAGATGATAAAGACTTTCTATGATCACGGTAAGTCCCTTAGACTAAGTGATAAGGTAGTAGGTCTAAGTATGGAGGTGAGACTTTATTTTTATTATTATTATCGTTTATTTGTAATTAGCCAATATATTCTGTATCTCTATACATACGTTGTGATCAAGGCAACACAATATTAACACATTACAAAAGCTGAAGGGCCCTGTCTTTGAGCTTAGAATCCAGTGTCCATAAAGCACATTGCAAGATAGAAAACTCGCAGACTTACAATCTAAAGGTGTTTGGTGTGGTACAGGAGGGTGAAAAATGCACTGTGCCTGTTAAGGAGGCAGGTTATAGGCCTCTTTAAACAGGTGTGTTTTTAGTGAGGGTTTAAAGGATATGTGCTGGAGGATAAACTGGTGGAGCTAGGCAAGTAGTTCCAGAGAATAGGGCAACGCTAGAAAAGTCCTGAAGGCAGGAGTGAGAGGAGGTGATGAGAGGGGAGGAAAGAAGAAGGTCATTAGAAGAGCGAAGAGGGCATGTGATATTTGGTGATGAGAGCAGAGATATAAGTGGGTGCAGTGTTGTTGGGAAGCCAGTGGAATGATTGACAAAGTGGTGCTGCAGAAACTGAGCTTTTAGTACGGTAGATGAGTCTAGCGGAGGCATTCATTATGGATTGAAGGGGGGGATAGATGGGTGGTGGGTAAGCCAGCCAAAAGGGAGTTGCAGTCACCAAGACGGATATGACGAGGGAATGTATTAGAATATTAGTTGTGTTTTGTGTAAGGTAGTGACGTATTTTGGAAATGTTTTTTATATTGAAAAGACAAGATTTTGTTAGTGACTGTATGTGAAAAATGAAAGAGAGGGCAGGGTCCACTAGAACCTCAAGACAAAGGGCTTGGGAGGTGGGCGTGATGATGGCATAGTTGACAGTGAGAGAGATGTGAGGAATTGACGCTGTAGTAGATGGTGGGAAGATTAGATTGGTTTTAGACATGTTGAGTTTGAGATGGTGGGTGGACATCCAGGAAGATATGCTTGAGAGGCAGATGGAAACACGTGCTAGAAGAGGGTGAGGAGAAGGAGAGGTGGCAGAGAAGAAGAAACTAAATGTTCAATCTTGTAGGTATGACGTGAACCATGAGAGAGCAGTATCTCTGATTACAAAGGAGCGGATAATTTGGATTAGTAGAGGGTGATCAAATGTATCCAAGGCAGCAGAGAGATCCAGTAGAAGTAGAATAGAAAAGTGACCCTTTGACTTGGCAGTGAGCAGGTCATTTGTGACATTTGTTAGAGATGTCTCAGTGGAGTGTTGGGACCGGAAGCCAGATTTGAAGGTGTCAAGATGGGAGTTAGAGGAGATTAATTAAGTAATGCGATTGTAGACAAGCTGATCAAGCAGTTTGGAATCCAGAGGAAGTATAGAGATAATGCGGTAGTTAGTTGTGGAATCAATGTCAGGTGAGATTTTTTTAAGAATGGGTGTAATCAAGCATGGTTTGAGAGATGATGGAAACGTGCCAGTGTTTAGGGAAAGGTTGACGAGATGTGTGAGAGCAGGGGTAACTGTGGTAGAGAGGGGAGGCATAGTAGGTAGTGAGAGGTTGATAGTAGGCTGGATTCTTCGTCCTCTGTTACAATGTCAAAGCAATGCATACTAGCTGTGGGTTTAGAGAAGGGTAAGGGGTGGGTGTTACCAGTTAGTTGAGAGGAGGGAGTGTGTGATTCATGTTGAGAGGAGAGTTTGTTCTGGCTGGCAAAGTCTTCAGCTGTGAGACAGAAGGGATGGAAGGTGATGGTGGGCAGAGGAGAGTGTTGAAAGTAGCGAACAAACATTTGTGGGTATAGGACAGTGTAGATATTAAAGATGTAAAATAGTGCTGTTTGGCACGGTTGAGGGCAAAGAAGTAGGAGCTCAACATAAACTTGTAGTGGAGGAAATCTACTGAATTGCGGGATTTCCCCCATAGTGGTTCAGCAGTGCGGTAGCACCTCGGATGTATCATGTTTGTGTAGTGTGCCATGGTTGAGGATGAGAGCGAGGGCGTCTGCGTGTGGTTATGGGGGCCAGAGTGTCAAGAGTGTGGAAGTAAGAGTCATGTTGTACTGTGAGGTGGCAGTGTCCGGACAAGTGAGATCAGTAAGGGGACTGAGAAAGGGTTGTAACACAGTGTAAAGGTGTAATTGGTCAAGCGCTTGAAGGTTTCTGTGGGTAATGGTAACTGGGATAGAAGAAGGACAGTAAGAGAAAGATGAAGTGAGGCTGCAGGATATAAGGTGGTGGTCAGATAGAGGGAGTGGGCCAATGGCAAGGTTAGAGGTTGTGCAGAGATAGGTGAAAATAAGGTTTAGGGAGTGTCCATCATGGTGAGTTGGGAATCTATCAATTGTGAGAGGCCGAGGGAAGAGGTGAGTGAAAGTTGTTTAGCAGCACTAGGAGAGATGGGACTGTCAATGGCAAGGTTGAAGTTGCCAAGGATGAGTGAAGGAACGTTCGAGGAGAGAAAGTGAGGGAGCCAGGCGGCAAAGTGATCAAGAAATTGAGAGACTGGTCCATGAGGGCGATAGATCACAGCAAAACGTAAAGAGCTAGGTTAGAAAAGGCAGATGGTGTGAACATCAAAAGATGAAAATTGGAGGGAAGGAATAGTGGGTATGGAGTTAAATGTGCACGAGAGGGAAGTAATATGCCAACACCACCACCACCACCATGTCCGTTCCCAGGTCGAGGTGTTTGACTGAAGTGAAAACCACCATGGGAAAGTGCAGCAGGGTAGGCAGTGTCTGAAGGAGAGAGCCAGGTTTCTGTGAAAGCCAGTAGATTGAGGGAGTTCGAAGTGAATAGGTCATGGATGAAAGTGAGTTTATTGGAGATAGATCGTGCATTCCAGAGTGCACAGGAGAAGGGCAAAGAGGATGGTTTGTGGCAGGAGATAGGTATTAAATTGTGGGGGTTTTGGGTATGTGCAATCCTGGGGGCAGTGCATGGCTGACAGAGGGTGGTAGGTAATTAGTGAGGCGCCTGGATTAGGAGATATATCTACAGCTGCCAGCAGAAGTAGGAGTGAAAGGGATAAGAAATGGGAATGGGTCTTACAGAAGTGTTTCTGCTTGTGAGCTGTAGGAGATGGAGATAGTGACTGGAGGAAGAAGAGAAGCTTGTGGGAGAAAATAAAAGAGGAGGAGATGGGAGAAGGTGGAATGGTTATTTCATTGGATACAGGATGTGGGGGAAAATGGGGAGGAGAATCTGAGAGACAAACAGGAGGGTATGAAGAAGGTGGTGAGAGGAAACATTGTGACATAGTGTTTCTTTTAGAAGAGTAATCATGATTAATTAGCAGGTGTTGCTGATTTTGAATGAGTCTATAAATTAAGAGAAAGTAGGGGTGGGAGGGGATTGGGGATTGGTTCCAGGTAGGAGCAGGAGAGGTATAGGGCAGTCAGAATGTGAGAGTTTGCAAATGGCTCTGTAACAGATAAGTATATAAGAATTATTGGGGGAGGAGAGAGGGGTAATGTGTTCAGAGGTTGTAGGATAATAAAAAAACAGTGCTATGCATAACAAAACAAAGTAGAATGAGAAAAAAAAACTACCTATCACATATATAGTTGTGAGCATGCGAGTTGTTGCTAACGTTTGCGGGCTCGCGCAGCGAGCCAAGGCCCTCGCGAAGCGAGGGCACTGGGCGAGGGCCTCAGTTGCTAGCATGGAGCGCCGCCAGCAAATGCGACCCTCGCAAACTTCACGTCTCAACGCAAATAACACGACACACCAATTACGTCACTCGCTAAATTTTACGACCAACGCAAACAACATACGACACACGTTTACACACATTACGGCCTCGCAACACTCGGACGCAACTCGCGAACATTACAAAATTCAAAACACAACACATACACACAGCACATACATAAAAAGCTTAACTGCAGCAAGAGGTAGCATCCAGGACCTCAAAAATGCAACTTACACCTTCATTTCACTCAAAATAAAAGAGTTTAGACACTAAAATATTTGCTAAGCGAGAGAAAAAATGGCCACCGAACAAAACGAAAACGAGGCTACACACGCAAACACCATACGAGACACGTTACCAGATATTACGACCTCGCAAACATCGGACGCAACACGCCGACATACAAACATTTAAAACACAATAAATACACACAACACAAACATAAAAATATTACCTACAGCAAGAGGAACCATCCAGCACCTCAAAAAACCAAGTTACACCTTCATTTAAATAGAAATAAAACACTTTAGACACTAATAAAATCGCTAAGCAAGAGAAAAAATGGCCAGACGAACAAAACAAAAACGAGGCTACAGCACTCTCAACACGTAAAACACCACAACACACTCACTAAACACCACACGAAACTCGAAAAACACCACAAGGCACCGACGGATAATCCGCAAAGACGCATACCACAGATAACCCGCCATTTTACGCCAATGCGGAAGTACACCACTACGCTAACGGTTTCGTCTCGCGCACGCACAGTATTACACTGCACACATTCAGCACGCTTACACAGCAGCTCCACACCACAAATGCTGCAGCAACATCAAAACACATTGACAGCTCTTCAACACAATGCTTCAAAATAGGTAAAGTATATTCATTTATTAATGTATAATATATTTCAGTATTGCACACCAAACAGCATTACATATTCATTTATTAATGTATTACATCTTTCATTATTATACACCAAACAGCATTAGCTACCTTACAATTTCATTGCCGTCATTTTTTGACGGGCAAGTCGCCAGTAAAGATATAATAACGAGACCTTAAGAATAATAATTATCCATAAGAGCTTAGTTCATGAGTCTGGTGGTGAAGTCCTGTGGTATTATCTTGTTGCAGGGTCCAGGTGGGAGCAGGATACGTAAAGGGCAGTTGGAATGTGAGCGGTTTTTGAAAAGACCATGCATTGATAAATGAGGAGTAAAACAATAAAAAAATAAATTGCAATACTATGTTATCAGGTAATTTTAAAACCTGTAATCAAAAACAGGAGGAGTTACACTCTGGATCCAAAATTTAAGTACAGATGTTTTTTTATACTAAAAAGACTAATTCTAAAAAAAAATAAGTACTAAAGGATTTAATGTTTATATGGATTTCTCTGCAGAAAAGGTAAACGTTCTGGAAACCATCATATCGAACACAAATGGCGCACTCCACTCATCTACAGTATCTCACAAAAGCGAGAACACCCCTCACATTTTTGTAAATATATTATTATATATTTTCATGTGAGAACACTGAAGAAATGATACTCTGCTACAATGTAAAGTAGTAAGTGTACAGCCTTTATAAGAGTGTAAATTTGCTGTCCCCTCAAAATAACTCGACACACAGCCATTAATGTCTAAACCTTTGGCAACAAAAGTGAGTACACCCCTAAGTGAAAATGTCCAAATTGGGCCCAATTAGCCATTTTCCCTACTTGGTGTCATGTAACTCGTTAGTGTTACACGGTCTCAGGTGTGAATGGGGAGCAGGTGTCTTAAATTTGGAGTTAGCTCTCTCGCACTCTCTCATACTGGTCACTGGAAGTTCAACATGGCACCTCATGGCAAAGAACTCTCTGAAGATCTGAAAAAAAAATAATTGCTGCTCTACATAAAGATGGCCTAGGCTATAAGAAGATTGCCAGGACCCTGAAACTGAGCTGCAGCTTGGTGGGCAAGACCATACAGCGGTTTCACAGGACAGGTTCCACCCAGAACCGGCCTCGCCATGGTCGACCAAATTAGTTGAGTGAACTTGCTCAGAGTCATATCTAGAGGTAGTCTTTAGGAAATAGACGTATGAGTGCTGCCAGCATTGCTGCAGAGGTTGAAGGGTTGGGGGGGTCAGCCTGTCAGTCCTCAGGCCATACGCGCACATTTCATCAAATTGGTTTGCATGGCTGTCGTCCCAGAAGGAAGCCTCTTCTAAAGATGATGCACAAGAAAGCCCTCAAACAATTTGCTGAAGACAAGCAGACGAAGGACATGGATTACTGGAACCATGTCCTGTGGTCCGATGAGACAAAGTTAAACTTATTTGGTTCAGACCGTGTCAAGCGCGTGTGGCGGCAACCAGATGAGGAGTACAAAGACAAGTGTTGCTGACACTGGGGAGCTACAGTGCATTGAAGGAACCATGAATGCCAACATGTACTGTGACATACTGAAGCACAGCATCATCCCCTCCCTTCGGTGACTGGGCCACAGGGCAGTATTCCAGCATAACGACCCCAAACACACCTCCAAGACAACCACTACCTTGCTAAAGAACCTGAAGGTAAAGGTGATGCACTGGCCAAGCATATCTCCCGGCCTAAACCCTATTGAGCATCTGTGGGGCATCCTCAAATGGAAGGTGGGGGAGTGCAAGATCTCTAACATCCACCAGCTCTGTGATGTCATGGAGGAGAACTCTAGTGGCAACCTGTGAAGATCTGGTGAACTCCATGCCCTCTTATACAGTGTGTACACTTACTACTTTACATTGTAGCAGAGTGTCATTTCTTCAGTGTTGTCACGTGTAAAGACATAAGATATTTACAAAAATGTAAGGGGTGTACTCACTTTTGTGAGATACTGTCTATATAATAAAACCAAATACAGATGCAGGTAGCTTCACAGCTTCAGTTTCCATCCCTCCCACACTAAACAAGCCATCATCCATAGCTAAGCCATGATGTACCACCTCATATGCTGCAACACTAAGGACCATGACAAACACTTTAAAAATCTGAAAGCTTACAAACCCTGCATTATTACTGAGATAATTACCTCTGCCGTCCTAGCCACATAGCAACAAGACATATACCATCAGAGGGTCACATGCCTGCACATTATCTAATAACATAATACAATGTATTTACACAATACAATGTAGTGTATTTGAAATAGGCCATTACGCTGGGGAAACCAGGAAAAAAACTACAACTAAGGATGAATCTGCATAGACGTTCTGTTAAAAAAAAAAAAAAAAAAAAAAAAAAAAAGAAAACCCTGTACCCCAGGTGGACACCTTTTTACCCAGAAAGGATCAATTCATCCAAAATCTAAAAATTGTAATACTAAATGGGAATTTCAAAAACATCCAGAAGATGATCACATTCGTTAAAGCTAAAGATACAGGACTTAAAGGGACATGGAAGGTTTCTGGAATTCACTAGGAATATAATATACCTATTTATCTCTTTACTTTTTGTGCATTTTATCTTACTAAAAGGTTCTCCTGTTTTTTCTGCCTAAAATCTTACACATTTGTTCCTAATCCACTCTGCAGCTTATGAAGCAAGTATACTTTAAAGTCATGGGTGTGCAGTGTCTAATAGTAACCAATTAATTAGTGGCAACATGTTGCTTGTGAGGGGTCACTGATTGGTTAATTTTAAACATGGCACTTCACAGTCTGTGTATTCATGAGCTGCAGGAGCTACAGATGGCAGATGCAGGCAGGTACAAATTGTATAATTATTGGCAGAAAAAACAGCTTATAAGAACCTCTTAATAAAATAGAGTACAATAAAAGTAAATACATACATTTGTTGTTTGTTGATGTGTTCAGTCATTTCCACTTTTATGTGACCCTATGGACAACAGCACAATCTTATACATAAAGTTATCTTGGTAAAGATACTGGAGTGACTTGTCAGTTCCATCACCAGTAGACCGCAATTCGTCTGACTTCTCTGCTATGACCTGCACATTTTGGATGACGCTACATGCCGTAGCTCGTAGCTTCACTGAAGTACACAAATCCCTTCACCATGACAAGGTAGCGATCTAGAAGGAGATAAATAGGTATATTATATTACTAGTGAAATGTAGAACATTCCATGTCCCTTTAACACTATCAAAGTTTCTTATGATTCTGCCTTAGACTTTCTCATGTTTTGTTGTTTCACTATAACAGGCTTGTCACTTATAGTGAAGTGTTTGTTCAATAGGAAGGGTATCACTGTAAACTTTAATACTCTAACTTTTCATGTATATATTAATGCATATATACATAATGAGTATTTTTCCTATAGTATATTGTATATATTATACCCAATAAATGACAATGATTTAAATTCAATTCAAGGCAAGCCATTTAACATCACAGTGATCCAATTCTATGCTCCAACCATGGATGCTAAAGAGGCTGAAGTTGTCCAGCTCTATGAAGATCTTCAACACGTCATAGATATAACACCAAGAAAAGATGTTACTGTCATCCTAGGAGATTGGAGGAGTGCTAAAGTAGAGAACCAAAAGACACATGGAACAACTGGCCAGTTTGGCCTTGGTGTACACAATAAAGCAGGTCAGAGATTAGTAGAATTATGTCAAGATTCTTATAGAAATCAGATTGACTATATACTTTGTAGCCAAAGATGGAGGAGCACTCTACAGTTAGCAAAAACAAGACCTGGAGCTGACTGCGGCTCTGACCATGAGCTTCTTATTTCAAAGTTGAAAATTAAACTGAAGAAAAGAGGGGAAACCATCAGACCAAGTAGTTACAAAATAAATAATATCCCTTGTGAATATGCAGTAGAAGTAAAGAATATATTTAAGGGACTAGACATGGAAGATAGAATGCCTGAACAAATCTAGACTGATCATTATCCAGGAAACCGCAACAAAGAATATCCCCAAAATAAAGAAAACTAAGAAGGAAAACTGGCTGTCTGACGAGTCTTTGAAAGTAGCCCAGAAAAAGAAGGAAATGAAAGGTGGTGGTGATAGGAAAAGATTTCTCCAACTGAATGCAGAATTCCAGAGGATAGCAGGGTGAGACACGGAGACATTCTATAATGAGCAATGTAAAGAGATAGAAGAAGATAACAAAATAGGAAAGTCGAGAGATCTCTTCAAGAAGATTGGGGATCTTAAAGGAACCTTTCATGCTAAAATGGGCGTGATAAAAGACTAAAATGGTAGGGATTTAACAGAAGCAGAAAAACAAGAGGTGGCAGGACTACACTGAAGATCTATACAGGAAGGAACTTTACAGCAGTGATGACCTCAATAGTTTGTCCAATGAGCTGGAGCCAGACATCTTGGAGAGTGAAGTGAGATGTCTTGCTAATAACAAGGCTTCAGGAGGTGATGGAATCCCAACTGAACTATTCAAAATGTTATAGGAAGATGCTGTGAAAGTGTTGCTTGCCTTATGCCAACAAATTTGGAAAACTCAAGGGTGGCCAATAGACTAATTCCAAAAAAAAAGGCAGTGCCAAAGAGTGCTCAAATTATCGAACAATTGTACTCATTTCACATGCCAGCAAGTTAATTCTTAAGATTCTACAAGGTCAACTCCAACAATATATGGACAAGGATCTACCAGATGTGCAAGCTAGGTCCAGCAGAGGAAGAGGCACAAGAGATCAAATTGCCAATGTCCGCTGGATAATCGAGAAAGCAAGAGAGTTCCAGAAAAACATTTACTTCTGCTTCATAGACTATTCTAAAGCCTTTTTCTGTGTGGATCACAACAAAAGGGCCAAGTGGCAAGAGATGGGAGTTCCAGATCATCTCATCCACCTCTTGAGGAATTTGTGTTGTCCCATGTTCGGTTCTGACTGTGGCTTCTTGGTCTCAACAGAATGGTTTAAAAGAGGAAAAGGTGTGCGCCAAGGTTGTATATTGTCACCTTTTTGTTTTAACTTATATGCAGAATACATCATGTGTAAAGCAGGGATGGATGAGTCCAAAGACGTAATCAATATTGCTGGAAGAAACATCAACAACCTCAGATACGCCAATGATACTACTCTGATGGCTGAAAGTGAGGAGGAACTAAAGGACTTATTACCGTATATACTAGAGTATAAGCCGACCCGAGTATAAGCCGAGGCATCTATTTTACCACAAAATACTGGGTAAAATGAGTGACTCGACTATAAGCCGAGGGTGGGAAATGTGCTGCCCCCTGTGTCCCCCCTCTCTCTCCCTTTTCTCTTCTCCCCTCTTCCTTCCCTGTGTCTCTTTTCCCCCTCCCTTATCACCCTCCTCAACCCCACTCCTCATCCTCAACCTCCCTCCTCATCCTCAACCTCCCTCCTCATCCTCAACCTCCCTCCTCATCCTCAACCTCCCTCCTCATCCTCAACCTCCCTCCTCATCCTCAACCCCCTCCTCATCCTCAACCTCCCTCCTCATCCTCAACCTCCCTCCTCATCCTCAACCTCCCTCCTCATCCTCAACCTCCCTCCTCATCCTCAACCTCCCTCCTCATCCTCAACCCCCTCCTCGTCCTCAACCCCCTCCTCCTCATCCTCCCTCCTCAACCCCCCATACTCATCCTCCCCCCTCAACCCCCCGATCCTCATCCCCCCATCCTCATCCTCTCCTCACCACCCCTCAACCCCCCTCCTCAATCTCCTCCTCATCAACCCCCTCCTCACCCACCTCAACCCCCCTCCTCCTCATCAACCCCCCATCCTCAACCTCCATCCTCAACCCCCCATCCTCATCCTCAACCCCCCATCCTCATCCCCCTCCTCACCCCCCATCCTCAACCTCCATCCTGAACCCCCCTCCTCAACCCCCCATCCTCGTCCTCAACCCCCCATCCTCATCCCCCTCCTCGCCCCCCCTCAACCTCAACCACCCTCCTCATCAACCCCCTCCTCTCCCCCCCTCAACCTCAACCCCCCTCCTCACCCCCTTCCTCAACCCCCCTCCTCCTCATCAACCCCCCCTCACTTTCTCTTCTCCCCTATAAATACCTCCCCCTCACTTACCTGCTTCTTCTCCGGCCTCTGCTCCGTCTAATGACGCGGCACGCATGTGACGTGTCATTAGACGGAGCAGAGGCCGGAGAAGAAGCAGGTAAGTGGGGGGGGGGGGGTGAGGAGGGGGGTTGATGAGGAGGAGGGGGGTTGAGGTTGAGGAAGGGGGAGGGAAAGAGACACGGGGGGGTTAGAGAGCCACAGGGGGGTAGAGAGACATGGGGGGTGGTGGTTTAGAGAGACACTAGGGGGGAGTGACTCGAGTATAAGCCGAGGGGGCCCTTTTTAGCCTTAAAAAAAAGGGTTGAAAAACTCGGCTTATACTAGAGTATATATGGTAATGTAGGTAAAATGAGAAAGTGGAAAAGCTGGCCCGCTGCTTAACATTAAAAAGACAAAGATCATGGCAAACGGCAATATCCGTTCCAGGAAAATAGATGGGGAAGAAGTGGAGGCAGGGACAGATTTTATTTTCCTGGGATCCAAGATCTCTTCAGATGGTGACTGTAGCCATGAAATTAAAGGACGTTTTTAAAGCTAGTAAAAAGTAAAGACAGTTAGAACTATGGTATTCCCAGTAGAAACATACGGATGTGAGAGCTGGGACATAAAGAAGGCTGAGCGCAGTAGAATTGATGCCTTTGAATTGTGGTGATTAAAAAGACTGTCTAGAATCCCTTGGACTGCGAGAAGATAAATCAGTACTGAAAGCTATGATCATAAGGCTGAAGCTCAAATATTTTGGCCATATCATAAGACGACAGGATTCCCTAGGAAAGACTCTAATGCTGGGGAAGATTGAAGGCACAAGAAGAAGGGGACGACAGAGGCAGAGACGGATAGATGAGACCATTGAAGCAATGAACTCAGAGGGGCTGTGACTGACAGATGTACCTGGTGTGCTGCAGTCCATAGGGTCACAAAGAGTTGGACACGACTAAACGACTAAACAACAACAATATTATGTTGATTTGCCTCAATATGTATTTGCCCCATGATGTCAGTTAGTTTCCACCCTCTCTGCATCACTTTTTAAATTCAAAGTAGGAAAGTCCTACTTAGTGTCAGTAATGCTTTAGACTTGATTATAGGAGACCAAACATATCAAAGCTTGTCACTTTAAGTATTCTGGTCATTCTCTAATAATACTCTGATTATTCCTCTCAATTACAGTCTTCTACACTCATATAGTTCTTGGGAGCCTTGACTACTTAAATGTGTACATCTGGCACCTAAATATTCTTCCAAAGTATATGTCTATGAAGGCATTTGCTTCCAGTCAGCAAAAAATACAATAATAAGGAATGATGCCTCACTTGCAAGTATATAGAGCTAAAATAAAATGTATCAACCATATCCCTATTCCAATAATATATTCCCAGGCTTTAAGGCAGGTTTGTCACTTAGCAAAATGTAAACTATCCGTAGCTCCCCTTGTGTCCACAAGTGTTCATGAGTTGTACCTCATTAACATCTCAATTAAATGCAATATTAATATTATATCTTATGATAAACGCTTAATAAATCTTCTTGGTAGAAGGTATGGAAATGTAGTGCTTAAAATGTCTTCTCTGTCTACAGTGGCCTTTTTGTGTGTTTTTTTTTTTTTTACGTAGGTTTTGCATCTAGACTATTTTTGCTTTAATTAACAATGTCCAAGATCAGTTTCATCTGCTCAGAAAAAGATAAATCTACAACTTCCAAGTTGGAGGTTTGTATTGTATTTAATGACCCACTCCAACCTTAATCAGTCAATCATTGTCAATACCTTTCTGTAACATGCTGAAGTCGGATGTTGTGACACGCTGATACACTTGTTAAGAATGACTGAACAGAGGAATGTTCTTGTATGTCATAGGTGTGTCCAGATCGTGGATAGCCCGTCGTATAAGCGTGAAATTGTATCATATTTTTTGGTAGACTAATAAATTCCATTTATCCATACCACACCAAATTTTGACAAAATAAACTATAAAACAGAATTTTTATATGACCAATCTTTCCTAGCTTTCTTTTGCATTATTTAATGCAATCTATATGAATGTCTTTACTTACCACTTACCTTAAAGGTATATCTAAGTGAGCTGGACTAATACATTTCGGCACTCTATAGGCAAAAAGCAGCCTATATGTATACATCACATTTCGTAAAACATTTTATTTTTATTAATATCTAGGGGGGTGTCTACACAGCTTCCTGATCCCCACCCAATCAGCATGCAGCATCCGGGGAGCAATATTAAGCCACTATTTACGTGCTCTTGCTTGCTCAGCCCCTAGTAGAGCAGTGTTGTCAGCCTCCCAGTCAATGCTGGGATATGTCTCATCCCTGCTTCCTGCCTATGCTGTGTGTTGTTGCCATAGCAGCTAACATAGTGCTATGTCTCAAATCTTTCACCTAACCGGATTGGCCAAAACACATTATGGAGGGGGTGTCAACCTTAATTTTAAACTGTCAGAAATTACAATAGATTTTGTGAACTTCAAGGTAAGTGTTTAAATGTTTATTTTGGTATGTTTTCATGCAAACAATTTTTTTTCATATACTATTAATTCTCTATCTGATGCATTCATAATCCAGGAAACTTACATATCCCTTTAATAATTACCAGAGGTGAGTTGCTGGAGTGAGTAGTTAGCCATGTTGTCTGTCCCCTCAATCTATTGGCAAAGGTATCCGATATCTGGAGGTCTGGTACAGGGGTATCTGCCAGGTAGCATCTTGATCTACCAGAATATTCAATTTCTGATAGACTTTCGCAATACTAATAGAGAAAATATCAAAAGCTTAATGCCCTGAAACCTTTTTAACAAAATTTGATATGCCGTATATACTTGCGTATAAGCCGAGTTTTTTAGCCCTTTTTTAAAGGCAAAAATGTTCCCCCTCGGCTTATACTCGAGTCACTCTCCCCCCGTGTCTCTCTAACCCCCCCCCCCCCGTGTCTCTCTAACCCCCCCCCGTGTGTCTCTAACCCCCCCCGTGTGTCTCTAACCCCCCCCCCCGTGTGTCTCTAACCCCCCCCGTGTGTCTCTAACCCCCCCGTGTGTCTATGACCCCCGTGTGTCTATGACCCCCCATGTGTCTCTAACGCCCCCCGTGTGTCTCTAACCCCCCCGTGTGTCTCTCTACCCCCCATGTCTCTTTCACTCCCCCCTTAACCCCCCTCTTCCACCTAAACCCCATGCGCGCCGGGTCAAGGAGCGGAGGCCGGAGCACAAGCAGGTAAGTGAGGGAAGAGGGGGGAGGTATTTAGGGGGGTTTAGGTGGAGGAGGGGGTTTGAGGGGGGTTTAGGTTGAGGAGGGGGGTTGAGGGGGGAGGTTGAGGTGGGTTGGGGTTGAGGAGGGGGGTTGAGGTTGAAGAGGGAGGTTGCGGATGAGGATGGGGGGGTTGAGGAGGGAGGTTGAGGATGAGGAGGAGGGGTTGAGAAGGGAGGTTGAGGAGAGAGGATGGGGGGGTTGAGGAGAAAGGATGGGGGGGTTGATGAAGGAGCTTGAGGAGGGGGGTTGATGAGGGGGGGGTTGGGGTTGAGGAGGGTTGAGGTTGAGGAGGGGGTTGAGGATGAGGATGGGGGTTGAGGATGAGGATGGGGGTTTGAGGAGGGAGGATGAGGATGGGGGTTTGAGGAGGGAGGATGAGGATGGGGGCCTTGAGGAGGGGGTTGAGGATGGGGGTTGAGGATGAGGAGGGAGGGGTTGAGGAGGGGGGTTGAGGTTGAGGAGGGGGGTTGAGGTTGAGGAGGGGGGTTGAGGTTGAGGAGGGAGGATGAGGAGGGAGGGGTTGAGGAGGGTGATAAGGGAGGGGGGAAGAGACACAGAGAGAGAGGGGGACACAGAGGGCACAAGAGGGACACAGGGGGCAGCACGTTTCCCACCCTCGGCTTATACTCAAGTCACTCATTTTACCCAGTATTTTGTGGTAAAATGGGTGCTTCGGCTTGTACTCGGGTCAGCTTATACTCGAGTATATACGGTACTCTGCTATGAGACTTCATTTTTATAGATATATGTAAGCTTCATGGTTAATTTTGAGTTACATTTTCCATGGCAATAAGGGCCAAACTGCTTTCTTACTTTTTATAAATAACAGTGATAATGTATTTCACACAATGTGCCACATATGCAGCCACAAGTCCCCACAAATCAACATTTCTAACCATTCTTCTATACACAACAAAAAGGTAAAATGGAGGAAGTTGGGGACAGGATATGTATATTAAAAGTAATGAGCACTTGTTACCCAACAACAGCTTAGAAGGCATCTAAGTGTTGTATATGCAATCAACCTCTCTGATTAAATAAAATAATAAACTTAATAACCCAACTACATATTTTGTATCTTATACTGAGTATGCTTTATTCTCCCCTTGTCCTTTACAAAGATGAACAGAGACCTGCCAGGTTTTAGTAAGCCAGTGGAATCATTTCAAAGAATATAATTTAGAGCCCTTTCCACCTCTGTTGAATAATTGTTCTTATATCTTTGCAGCCAGATGGCATTCGGTAAACACAGCCATTGAGGGCCTATAACAGGAGGGCTGCAGGTGAGCCTTCAGGGGCTTTGTTTGCGCTCGCTCACTCATCTTATCAGTGTGATCTCTCTTCCCATACGCATCTCTCTGTACAGTAATATATATATCCATGTCATCTGCCAACAGCTGACTTTCCAAATATATGCCGCAGCTCATCTCTGTTATGGAAGCAAACACTCCTCAGGGTACAAGTATCTAGGCCAGCTCATGGGGTCCTCTTGTAACTCAGGAGCCCAGCCAAAAATCACATACTACTTTCATAGGGTTTTCATACATGAAACCCTCACTGCAGATTGATTTATATACTACTAGCTTAGAGACTGAGCTACATTATACAACATTGTAGCAACTTCTCTGTGAATTGCACTGTACAAGTAAGAAAATTCTCATATGAGATTCCTTAAATATTTGTGGCTTGGGTCAGTGGTAGCAGAAACAATGGAGCAATATGGAGAGTGTCAGGTCTGTGAAATTTTGGCCCTGACTGAACTTCCTGTCTTGTGAAAGCAGAAAAGGCACCAAAGAAGCCAAGAATTTAAAACAATTCAATGGCTCCTGTAGTTTTGATTGTTTTATTAAACTTATGTAAAATCACTCATTATACCCATAACTGGTATTTTCGCTTTGTCTTAAATACTGACACAGTAACACAAAGCTGTAGTTAAATATAGGACACTAATTGGTATAGATCCAACATATCCTATGGGCTCTGTCTAGTGCTACAAACAGCAATCAGAGTGTACTGGTGCTAATAGAGATGTAAATTGGCTCTTCATTAGGATGTGGGGAGAAGTGGGTGTCAGTGTTTTGCTCCTAGGTTTTCATTTTCGGTCTAGTATCGCTCATCTATTTATATATCACTGTAGCAAAACAACGGTTGATCATTAACTATGGATCATTGTCAGTGTTTTATTAAGAGATTTGTTTAGGCAACTTGATGAAAAATAAATGGGTAGACATGACTGATGCTGGAAGACCTTTAAATACTGCTTTCGTTAAATTAAATTGCTCCTGATAAATCATTATTATTTTTTTATATTTGAATTTGCCATATTCTTGTTTCATAAAACAGGTGTTTTTGTGAGTCATGGGCTGCCAGCTGCTCTGACTGGGATCCCTTGCTCTTGTGTGTGCGTGTTTTCTTTATTGTATATATTTATTTGTTATGTTGCTCAGTTGTGTCCGACTCTCTGTGACTCTATGGACCGCATCACGCCAGGCACATTCTGCGCCTGGTTGTGCTTATACATAAGGTTTTATTGGTACAGATACTGGAGTGGGTTGTCAGTTCCTTCTCCAGTGGGCCGCGATATGTCTGACCTCTCTGCTATGACCTGGGTTGACCCTACAAGATTTAGCTCACAGCTTCATTGACGTGCACATGCCCCTTTGCCACAACAAGGTAGCAATATCACATATTATAATTGTCAAGCTGTGAGACGTCATCACGCTTTGCGCTGTTGCGCACGACTTAGGCGATGAGCGCCTATGGCGCTCATTGCCTTTGAGCCTCGTGTAGCGAGGCGAGCAGTTGAAGCATTGAAAGACATGGAACTTAGACGAAATGAGCGCCGAATGCGCTCCTGTGAACCTCTCAATGCGAGGCTAGCCGTTGAGACCTTGAAAAACGCGGGACTTGTGCTCCACGCAGTTAGGAAACGCGGGATTGCCTTCGGCTGCAAGCAGTTGAGGAACGCGGGAGTTGGACAAAAAAAATTGGGGAACTGAGGGGGAAAAAAAATACAAAGTTAACGGCCGAACCAAGCAAATTGAAAAATACAAAAAAAAGAAAAAATCACACACAGCACGGGGTACAGCCAGGACGTGTGGGAGTGAGCTTGAGGCTAATTGAAGCCGAATTTGCCGAGTTTCGGCACTCAAATCGGCTAAGCGAGAAAAAGAAATGGCGGACAAAAAAATGAAAACGAGGCTACACAACCACAAACCACGCAACACACCGACAGACGCTTACCACTTTTACCCAGGAACGTACAAGGTACAAAATACACTATTGCAAAGGACGAAAAATGCGCCGCCATTTTACAACACTAACTTGCAACGAATAACATTACGAATCTAAAATGGCGCTTTACCCAACTAAACCAACGATTTGGCCTCACCCACGCATCCTATTTATACTGCACAATTGGCACATTGATGACACTTTCTCATCTGGGCAGCAACAGTCCAACTGTACATTGTATGCTTCAGGAAAATCAAAAGAGATTGTTAGCTCTTCAGGATATTGATTGCTGGATATATTAATTACAAATAGGTAAAGTATATTAATTTATTAAGTAATTAATTAATTATTATTTGGAAAAAAAATATATATATATATATATATATAAATACGCTTAATAGCATATTTTACACTGTCGTTACTTTATGAATACATTAATGCTTCGCACTTCTTAATAAATGTATTCATTCAGGATTAATTATTAACGTACATTATTGAATAAGTATTATTAGTAATGGAAAATAAAACTGTATACTTTCCACTTCACTAAAAAAAAATGCATTTGTACACTGCAGTTATATATATCGCGCCAAAAGTGTTCAGAGGAGCAAAAGTAAACAAGGAGAGACGTTTGCAGTGACCACTGAAGGTGCTCAGTGGAGCAAAAGTACACGAGAGGAGAGGCTCGCAATGAGCACCGAAGGTCCTCCGAGTAGCAGAAGCTATACATTGTGTTGCAAACAGCATTGCCATGGCTTCAAATTGTGTGTATATATATATATATATATATATATATATATATATATATATATATATATATATGTGTGTATGTATGTATATATATATATATATATATATATATATATATATATATATATATATATATATATTACACCTATACAGACAGGCCTAGCTGCCTCCTTTAGCTAAGCTTTAGTTTGGGCAGGAATCATCCAGGACTGATCTACCACTCCATAGATGGACATGGAATGGTCTGTCAGATTCTTCTTGCAGCTGTACAGTACAGATTTGTGTGTGTGGAAATGCAATTTTTTTTTTACAAAGCTGAAATGTTATTATTCACTTTCAGCTTAAAAAAAATTAGCTTTACTTAGCACTGAAGACTGGCACTTTTTGTCCGTTCATTACTTAATCCATTGTTGTATGGTTTATTTGTATGTCTTTTGGTTGTATCATTTTATGATATCCGTAATTGGCTCTTTTGTGAGTTCATCATTCTATGATTATACTGAATTTCACATTTGTATTGATTACTTTGTAATTGATTAGAGTGGCTATTAGTTCATCAAGTATTGAATCTAGAAATGGTTTCTTTAGACATAGGTAAAGACCATGTGAATGGGAGTGAGCCACGTTCATGGATGAAGTTTCATGCCAGCAATTTCCATTGCTAATTTCTAATTAATGTGCAAGGATGAATGTCTGATCATTAACCCAGTTGCCTGCAATTGCTTAGCCTTCCCATGACTTTCCCCCACTTTGTATTAAAGGAATAAAGAGTAGGTTCCAAGTCTGGTGTCATTTAAAATAATAAATAAGAACAAAAACTTTATGAGTTGAATCTTATTTTTTAAAATGAATTTTATTTACAGTTTATTTCAGTTTGTAATATTTACCTGTGAATTTATCTTTCTGACCCATTTACCAAGTTTGAGCTGTTATCTAGTAATCTATGGTCATGATTGCTAGTAATTCCCAATTACTGACTGGGGATCTGAATTAGTTGTTTTCAGTCTAACCACAAATAGCCTAACAAATCTGAGTATATGTAGGTTCAGGAGAGAAACTAGGCTTATTTTTTCTAAGAATTTAAACATTCATGATAAAATTGTTAGGTCTTCAGCGTTCCTTTTTAGTAGTAGCTTTTCTACATATTTATACAAACTTTACTAAGATATTATACCCATGTGTAAAAGTTTTAGCACCTGCATTTTACTATTACCTCTGTACTTGAGGTACTGTGAGGGGCTCAGTTGTAATTTGCTTAGCTCTTCAAATGTTGCCCCAATCAGCAAACCAGGAAAGTTTTTGTGTAACTTTGTAGGCCGTTGATCCGAACAGTGCTCTTTAATAGAAAAAAAGAATAATTTTAGGTGCAACTTACACCTAATCTTGCTCCCATGCATATAATCAATGAAACATCTGAAATCATATATTTATTATTAAGTCAAGAACAAATATCAAACGATGCAAAGGATGGAGGGCCCTGTTATTGAGCTTTCAATATAATCTTAACATTTTTATGCATTTACACCCTATTTTTTATTTTATTTTTTTAATTTAACTTTTAATATCTGGTCAGATTTTGTGTGTGTAAATTACTGAGACTCTACAAAATTACAATAGATGTTTTACTGTCCCTATCAAGTCAGTCAGTCAGTCTGGAGTAATGTAAGAGATGTGGGAGTTCATATATAACATAAAGAGATTGCACACTTGTTGGAAAGATCAACAAAAACATATAAACCTTGATTTCACGCTAATTAAAAAACAAAAAGCCCATCATGTCTGTTCATTTTATCTGCCTAATAAATCATCAGGATGGCCTAATTCTTATCCCAGTATTTTTTTAATTTGTTTACTGTATTACTCGGTATCACTTTTGCTGGACAGCTGTTTCTCATATTTACAAGTCTTTAAAGTCCTAATTTTGCACCATAGCAATGGAATCGTTTCAAATCACAAGCTTTTGCATCCCCATGTTTCTGGAGAAAAATTCCTCCTGGGTTTTATCCAATCTTTTTTGCTTAAAGTTTTATATAATATCTTTCCCTCTAAACCAGAGTCTTAACCTTTTTGATCTTGGCACAAGTCAGTTAGCTAGCAGGGCTAATTGGGGCCGTCTTTGTGATTCAGAACCATTTTCATTGGGTAATACTACATTTTACACACTACATATCTATGTGCATTTTGCTGTAAACAGAGTGGATTTCAGTAGTAGTATAGATTGCCTACACAGTTACCTATTTTCTTTGTAGCCTTACAAAATGTATTCTTTAAAATGGTTATCTTTTGAGGAGAATATGCAGGCTCATGTATTTAACACCACTGTAGTCCCTTATTTATAGTATTCCTAGAACAAGACTTGATAATGTGCAAAATACTTAAAAAAAAGAAAGAATCTACATAGCCTTTAATTAATTGAATTACATTAAGCTATTACAATTGCTAATTTGCCCATACATTGCAGTATGTGTTTTGCTCTTTTGACATTAAAGAGATCTGGTATGTTTTATGAATGCTATCATTCCAGATAATCATACCATTTAAATAATGGGTATATTTTAGTTTATAGATTATAGCTGAAAGTATGCTCACCCTTTAAATAGAATGGATACTGAATCTGGGTGAGATCCTTTTGAGTTGTTGGCAAAATTCTAGATGTCTATAAAGAAAATGCAAAAATAGCTAAATCCTCTCAAATAGCAGTAGTAGTGTGGTTTCCTGTGCTCTCTGGTTATTATCATAGGACTATCTGTCCGAAAATATTTCTCTTACCCTCGAAAGCTCTCGGGTAATACCAACAATACCCAGGCCCGGATTATCCATAAGGCAGTATAGGCTCCTGCCTAAGGTGCTATGCTGAGGGGGCACCTCATTTATACATTAAAAATAGGATTTATCATGTGCATGTGTTTTATCACTAGCACAAGTCAGAATATGCTGACCTGCATGGGTGGGGATGTGGAATAGCTTCCTGTCAAAATTCTTACACTTCCTGTCTGCGGAGCATGGAGGGAAGTAGTTGCATCAGCACCCCATGCATGTATCCAGTGCTGTTTACATGCAGCCACCACCCTGCACCTGTTGGTCTGATAGAGAGCGACAGCAGCTCATTGTGAAAGTAGGTACATGCATCTGGGACATAAAATTAGATAAGAAAGTGAAATAATTTACATTTTGTGAAGTGCATCTAAATTAACTAAGCTAAGAAAGCTCATGTTGTATGAAAAATACTGTATTCTACCAGCTATCTGCTGGTGTTCTGTCCCTCATAGTGTTGCCTGCCGATGAGCACCACACTCCAATTATTATTATTATCTTTTATTTGTATCGCGCCAACATATTCCGTAGCGCTGTAAAGGGGATAAGAACAGGGGATATAGAAGTTTAACAAATTCAAATGTTGAAGGGCCCTGTTTTGAGCTTAGAATCTTAGCAGAAAGTGATTTATCCCAAAGCACCCTACAAGACTGGAAACTCGCTACTTACAATCTAAAGGGAATTAAAGGGCAGAGAACTGGGGAAGATTAACAAATAAGGAATAGCAAGGGTCAGAAAGCAAGCAAAATATAGAAAGAGTTTTATTTTAGAGGGAGAGGGGAGTAATCTGAGGTGAAAGACTAGTATACTGGCTGACCCCTATTGTTGAGATGATATATCTGCAAGTAGAAAGGCAGGTGTTTTCCATGGCTCTATAAATTTAATCTGTGTTGGGGTGGGTGGGTGAGGGGTAGGGAGGGAGGGCAATATTCTGAGAATCTCACAGATGTAGTAGGCCTTGAAGCAGAGTTAATTTGCACTACTGAGGTGGTGTGCATGCAGCTCTGAGACACAGCCTGTCACCATGATCTCTCCATCAGAACCAGATGTCATCCATTCCTACTTGTCCAGCAGTCTGTAACCCTCACCCTAAAATAGTTTGCATGTAAGACCTGCCCCTGGTGACCAGGCAGGGGCAGCTAAGAGGCAGCCTGTGCATGCAGTGCCTAGACGCAGGGAATTGTCTTCCAAGTGGTAGAACTGAGGTAAGTCTATGAAATAACTGATTCTTTCTGTCTATATATTTAAGGTAACTAGTTCTCTTCTCTGTACAAGGCTGCCTGTGTTTGAGGGCATTCTTAATTTTTTTCTACAAAATATGATTTTTGTGTAAGAAAGTAATTTTATTTTAAAAAATCACTTCTGTAACTGATACTGCGAATAGAGGAGGGGTAAATCCAAGGTAACTAGAAGGATTAATTTATTATTATGAGAGAGTATACCAGTATATCCTTCAAGATATTATATATATATATGGACCTCTATATTTGGTAATTTGTAATGTTTGGGGGATCCATGTAATAAGAAAAAGAATATTGCATATTGTTATCACAATCTACTTCTTCAAGGGAGCTTCATATGAACCTAGTTCAAACCTACCCCAGCAGAATCAGGTGGTTCTTGTTCTCTATGGCACAAAAGGTGGCTTCTGAAGAGGACAATGCCCAAAGGTACAGGCAGAGAATACTGGATACAGGTTACTAGTGGCCTATGGCAAGACCACTCCCCAATTCAGGGCACAAACACAAAAAACAGCCTCACACCTCGGATATATGAAACTAAAACTGAACCTTTATTGAATCAAAGAACCAACATATGTATCCATCTCCCATACCACACTCTTGTGTACATTTGTGTAAGTGTGTGATGAAACACATCTGCCTTGCAGCCTTGGTTACTATAGACTTTTAAGTTAAAAATCATCAGATGGCAGATGTCTATAGCTAACTAGATCAGAAAATCTTGATATTACTCTCAAGTGTTTGCTTAGGACTACTTGAAGTGCATGCATCGGTCTTGGCTGCTATCTATCAAGGCCTATATGTGTGAGGATGCAATGTTCTGCAGTTAAGTTTATGTGCAGAAATGTTTTCCTTATCCTCATGTATTCTCCTGTTCTATATACATTTTCCCTCTATAACATATAATACTAGTATACATAATAACCATGTACAGGCAACATTCAACCACACACAATAATACATAATCACAATGCAACAATGTCATGCTCCCTTGGACATAAAAATAATTACTGGTAATATTAGTCAATAAACAATGTAATTATGACATCTGTATATACCATAGATTAGTTACTATAGCCTTCCGTGATACTGTAGGTTTTTATTCCTTGTAGTATCCTGTTCAAGTTATAGGGTTCATAGAATACAGTAAAAATAAAGTGAGCCATGGAAGGATGAAAGAGTGTCTCAGGGGGCTTGTGGCATGCCCATACTAGGGGTGTCAGTTGTAAGCACATGCAGGCATACACATACTGCTGGGGTGTTCTCCCTAGGGGCTCAAGAAATGTATCTGCCCTGTATATAACTGTATGTGTGTAACTGTGTGTGTTTTGTATATAACTGTGTGTGTTTATATATGTTACAGGCAATGTGTTGAATGAGGGCATTGTGTACAATGTCCGGGCAGTGTGTAGAATCTTTGAATCTTTTAACGTGGTCATTCTGTAGAATGACCGGGCAATGTGTTTAATGCGTTTTTTTTTAATATATTGCAGAGCTGATTCAAGAACCCTACACCCAAAATATTTTCTAGTAGCAGGTGCCATGAGCACAAGACAAAATTGGCTAGACTGTGAATTGGGTAGAAAATGTATTCCATTATGGTCTAAAAATTTGGCATGAACCACCGCCAGAGGCCAGAACCTACATTATACTGAAAACAGTATGGATCCAATTTAAGAATACTTTGTCATTATCAAATTAATGGTGGGTTTAAGGGAAGGCAAAGAATATAATCATTCTCAAACATGTCGTAACTCGACGGTGCTTTGTCTATAGCGGGGCTATCACTATGTTTGGCGGTGGCAATAGCCGCCCCCAGCTCCTCGAGCGCGCCTCTCATAGCTCAAGGCCCCTTCTGTCGGCGCGCCTTATATATATTGAGTTGTTTTGGTAACTAAAACACAGACAAAGAATATTGGTTTATGTTAACTGTTTTATTCATTACAAGTTATATGGCATATTAAAATCATGCTTTGAACGAATGTGTTTCCAAAACGTGTGCGTGCAGAGCTACCTGTCAGCTCTTTCATTCAAAGTGCCACAGTTCTTTGCCTTGCATCATTTATGATTAACTATGGTTGATTTGGACTAATAATTCAAAAACCTTGTTGTCTGTATTCTACTTATTGCCCGGGCATTGTACACAATGCCCGCATTCAACACATTGCCCGTAACATAAATATAACCGTGTATTTTTTTCTTGTACTGCAGTGGACCCTTAATAACAAAAGTGAACACCATTGTAATATTAGAATAAAAACACAATTTTTTAAGTATGTTTAAGTCATGGCCATTTTTTCAGGAAATTTTGAATTTTGTATGAGTTTAGGAATTCAATTTGTGTTTGTCACTTTGTGTGAGCAGGATCATAACAGTGTTTTTTTGTGGAGGTAGAGTTGAGGAAGAAGGGAACAAGAAGCATTTCTTAATTGGAGAAAATTTAAATTTACATCACACTTTTTTTTTGCCTTTTCTGTGTGATATACAGAAAAGGCAAAAATGGGTGCACACCTTGCACACGCACTTGCAGAGGCTCCTCCACTTCACCGACCAGGGGCTCCTAAAAGGTAGATCTGGCCCTGACAATACCAAGTAACTAAGAGGTGTAACTGTGTCTGGGAGTCTGTCTGTGCGTTGGAGTATTTCCTATATTCCCTAGCTGCTTTAAGTACTTTTTTGTACAAATTTGGGAAGTAATATATTTTACATAATATTTTTTAATTATGCCAGTTTTAGGAATTAACTACTCCCAGAATATATAAACGTTGTACCTCCTGTCCCATCAATAATTGTCATTATTCATACTAAAAGGACAGATTCAGACTGTGCTGGGTGCCTATATAATGCAATATGACCAAATGTCTGCACATAATCAGGACATGCTCACATGCAGGGGTGTAGGAGCCAGAATAATTCTCGGGGAGGATACAGCTAATTGTATCTACAGGCCATTAAATAGCTTATATATATATATATATATATATATATATATATATATATATATATATATATATATACACACATACATAGAAACATAGAACAATCTGGGGGGGATGACCTTCTGACTGCTCATTATAAGGCAAGGCTCAAATAGCACTGGGTGTCTTAAAGCAAACGAGTCCTTAGTGAAGTGCCACCAGGCCAGAATCACATATAATAGTTGTCGTATTGCGAGTTTGTCCGTCACGCCATGGTAAAAGTTACAGGGTTGCGCAATGAGCAATAGGCTCACACGACTTTGCTGCAATGAGCTCTGAAGGTGCTCATTGCAGGCCTCGCAATTGTGCCATTTCAGGGTCCCTCTAAGGGTCCTCTGTCCCGTCATATCTGTAATTTGGCCAAGGACGCTCCACAGATCAGCGATGAAGGCCGAAAAAATACAAAGTTAACGGCCAAACCGCGCACATCGAAAAACACACACAAAAAAAAAAACACACAAAAACATCACACAGCACGGGGGGACAGCCAGGATGTCTGGGACTGAGGTAGTATGCAAATTTAAGTTGAATTTGCTGAGTTTCGCCACTAGTAAAAAAAAAAAGTGAGGGGAAAAAAATGGCTTCAGAAAAAACGAAAAAGGAGCTACGCGCAAAACACTGCCAAAGGACGTACGACTTTTACAAACAACAATTATGAGGTCTTTGAAACAAAAAAAGACCTGCGGGACTTAGAAAAAAATGTATATGAGGCTGCAAAAATACGAAGTTAACGGACGAACCGCGCACATCGAAAAACACGAAAACCACAACAAACAAAAAAATATAAAACAAACATCACACACAGCATGGGGGGGGACAGCCAAGACATCTGGGAGTGAGGTTGCGCGCCAATTTAAGTCGCATTTAAGCAGTTTCGGAACTTGAAATTCGCCTAAAAAAAAAGAAAACGAGGCTAAAGAAGACAGAGCCGCGGAAATCACCGCCAGGAACGTACGAGTTAGCCAGGAGTATACCATTACAACGGACGGAAAATGCTTGCGAGCCAAGTAACATATAGAAAAAGCTGCCATTTTACAACACTATTTTGCAAATAATATTAGGATTCTAAAATGCCGCTTTACACAACTAAACAAACGGTTTGGCCTCGCGCACGCAACCTGTTTGCACTGCACACTTGCCTCATTGCTGACACTTTCTCCTCAGCTGATCAGTCCTTTTTTCCCATTTTCAGATGCAGGAAAATCCAAAGAGAGTGTTAGCTCTTCAGGATATTGATTGCTGCATATTAAATATAAATAGTAAAGTATATTAATGTATTACTTCACTGTTCTCACATTTTTTGATATTTTACACTGTACTTATATATCTGTCTTCGCGATGAGTTCCAATGGCGCTCATTGCGAGCCATGCGATGAACGCTGAAGGTGCTCAGTGCGGGGCTTGCAATGAGTGCAAAAAGGTCCACAGAAGAGCAAAAGCCTTACATTGTGTGTCAAACAGCATTGCCATGGCATCAAATTTTATTGGCGTAATTTTTTGAGGGCAAGTCATTAATATCAAATCAGGTTTTCAGTATTATTGTTTACTTTTAGCAACACAAAGGAGCACATTTGTGTGCTCTGAAAGACTGCTATGGAACTCTACTCAGTTAGCCATTAAAAGACAGTATACCTACTCAATCTATTTCTTCTTATTATTATTATTGTTTATTTGTAAGGCGCCAACATATTCCGTAGCGCTGTACATAAGTTGTGATCAAGGCAAAACAATATTGACACATTACAAAAGATGGAGGACCTTGTCTTTGAGTCCATAGTGCTTTCCCCAAAGCACATTACAAAATTGAAAACTTACAATTTAAATTATAAAAAATAATGTGGATTCTGGACCCTTACAAAATTTTCAACAAAAAAAAATTTGGACCATGGTGAATTAGAAAAACAACTAATGGGCTACCCCTGGTGTAAGGTCTGAACTGCTTGAGACAGTAAGACATTGTATCATTCTTTTCATACCTGAAAATATCTTGCCAGGATCACAAGTTAATGGCTCCCATTGGGTCAACTTTGTGTGGTTCATAAGTTCACAGCTCAGAATGCTTATTAAAAATGCACTGTGTCATTGTGGGTCTGTTTCTCCAACTACAATAAGAAGTAGTGCTGCTGGTGCTTCCTCAGAGTACAAATGGAGTAAGATTTTTCACCCAGCAAGGAGCTAATAAGACTCTAATTGGCATTGAAGGCTCTGCGACCCCATAAATAGTGTGACAGGAGGCTGAGTGTGAGGCATGTTTATAGAGCAGGATACGCTTCTACTTGAAATAATGCTACGTTCTGTTTACATGTGTCTCATGAATATCCTTTCTGGCAATAAAATGAGCAATTTTAGCTCTTTGTTAATTTGAGACTGGTTTCTAACAGTGTGCTTTATAGATACTGTAAAAAAATATAAATGGTAACAATATATTGAACTGTAGAATTAATCTTCTGTATATGTGTGAAATTACCAATTAAGATGTAGGGTTTAGAAAGAGTGCATAATCCAGGTCTGATTTAGTTAGTTTGGAAAGTGGTTTGTTACTTCCAGGATTGTGTGAGTTTATGAAGACGAATGTGTTTTAAGTACAAACGGTACGACTGTTTGTCAGGCTGGCCAGAGCTTGGGTCACTCAGCGGTCAGAATGCAGTCCTTCAATCCTCTTCCTGTGTTTCCTTATATTTAGTGTTAAAAACAGACATGTTTTCTCCTTAGCAACTGGTCACAAAACGTAAGCTGTTTGGACCCTTTCAGAGCCCTTCATTTTTCTTGACTGAGAATGGAACAAAAGCCTTGTGTACAGTATTGTAACCTTCATTGGTTAGAAGAGTACATGTTTCAAAAGTGCCAAAGTTGTTGTCCCTCCAACCTCTTCAAAACTCTATACACTCAACATGAATGCCGTCTTAGCAAATGTTTTATGGAACATCATTTCTTAGGAAATTCTTGCAAGTTTTTTCTTAGTTGCGGTTTTGTTTCAAACTCTGTTTCATTCCTCTGTGCCATGTACACCTCAGATGCCTACAACCTGCAGCACTTCTTGTATCTCATCTGCTTTTCAGGTTGAAATGGTATATATACTCTGTTTTTCTTGATCTAGAGTTTAATTCTTGTATAAAGTTAGTCTCTTTATTAGCTTTACAATGTATGCAATATTGCAAGTCTGTTAAAAAGTAACAATTTATTTTGTTGCTGTCAACAAAATACCTTTAGGTGTATTATTGTTGCAATAACCATTAAAGGGACATGAAATTCAACATTATTTCTATCATGGATTTAAAAGAGTATGTCTTGAACATTTAGTGAAATTATATATTTGTTAAAATATTAAGTAAACTACATTTAACAGGTTATACATGCAGTTGTATTCCTGGACACTAGTTGGCTATGACAAGTCCCCAAGAAAAATTATGTATTCAGTATCTGTTTGTTTACTGGTTTTCCTAACCTATTGTAACGGCAAAGACTGATTCATTAGATGCAGGAACCCACACAATCCCAAATGGCATGTAAGTATAAGCCTTTCCATAAAGGACCAATTTAATGTAATCAATGGGTACATTTAACAATTCATCCAAATTCCTTTTGTTTACTGGGTGCAGAATTAACCTATGTATTTGCATTACAGCAGTGTTTACTCTGTTGCTGACCTGGGTAGTCGCCTCTTCCAGAGAAGAGTAGTAAAAGCCTGCATAAAAGGTGCTCAGCCCAACACCTTCATGATAAGTCTGGAAGAGTTTTGTACCAGATGTTTACTGAAACCAGTGCAAGGCCTATGCAGGGAGTACTACTGTGTGGTATAATGATTTAGCTTGACAATAAAGCCTGGCCTAGTGTTAGGCGTGTGTGTGTATATCTATTTATATATATATATATATATATATATATATATATATATATATATATATATATATAATGTGTGTTTATACAGTGGATATAAAAAGTCTACACACCCCTGTTAAAATGTCAGGTTTCTGTAATGTAAAAAAATGAGACAAAGATAAAATATTTCAGAACTTTTTCCACCTTTAATGTGACCTATAAACTGTACAACTCAATTGAAAAACAAACTGAAATCTTTTAGGTATAGGGAATAAAAAAATATAAAAATAAAGTAATATGGTTGCATAAGTATGCACACCCTTAAACTAATACTTTGTTGAAGCACCTTTTGATTTTATTACAACACTCAGTCTTTTTGGGTATGAGTCTATCCGCATGGCACATTTTGACTTGGCAAGATTTGCCCACTCTTCTTTGCAAAAACACTCCAAATCTGTCAGATTGCAAGGGCATCTCCTGTGCACAGCCCTCTTCAGATCACCCCACAGATTTTCAATCGGATTCAGGTCTGGGCTCTGGCTGGGCCAATCCAAAACTTTAATCTTCTTTTGGTGAAGCCATTGCTTTGTTGATTTGGATGTATGCTTTGGGTCGTCGTCATGCTGAAAGATGAAGTTCCTCTTCATGTTCAGCTTTCTAGCAGAAGCCTGAAGGTTTTGTGCCAATATTGACTGGTATTTGGAACTGTTCATAATTCCCTCTATCTTAACTAAGACCCCAGTTCCAGCTGAAGAAAAACAACCCCAAAGCATGATGCTGCCACCACCATGCTTCACTGTGGGCATGGTGTTCTTTTGGTGATGTGCAGTGTTGTCAACCTTGGTTTCATCAGACCATAACACCTTTTCCCACATGCTTTTGAGCGACTTCAGATCTGTTTTTGCAAAATGTAGCCTGGCTTGGATTTTTTTCTTTGTAAGAAAAGGCTTTCGTCTTGCCACTCTACCACATAGCCCAGACATATGAAGAATTCTGGAGATTGTTGTCACATGTACCACACAGCCAGTACTTGCCAGATATTCCTGCAGCTCCTTTAATGTTGCTGTAGGCCTCTTGGTAGCCCCCAAGGGCAGTTTTCTTCTCGTCTTTTCTTCAATTTTGGAGAAAGCTCCAGTTCTTGGTAATGTCACGGTTGTGCCATATTTTCTCCACTTGATGATGACTGTCTTCACTGTGTTCCATGGTATATCTAATGCCTTGGAAATTCTTTTGTACCCTACTCCTGACTGATACCTTTTAACAATGAGATCCCTCTGATGCTTTGGAAGCTCTCTGTGGACCATGGCTTTTGCTGTGGGATGCGACTAAGAAAATTTCAGGAAAGACCAACTAGAGCAGCTGAACTTTATTTGGGGTTAATCAGAGGCACATTAAATGATGGCAGGTGTATGCTGACTCCTATTTAACACAATTTGGAATGTGATTGCTTAATTCTGAACACAGCTACATCCCCAGTTATAAGAGGGTGTGCAGACTTATGCAACCACATTATTTTTCTTTTTCTTCCCTCCACCTAAAAGATTTCAGTTTGTTTTTCAATTGAGTTGTACAGTTTATAGGTCACATTAAAGGTGGAAAAAGTTCTGAAATGATTTATCTTTGTCTCATTTTTTTACAGCACAGAAACCTGACATTTTAACAGGGGTGTGTAGACTTTTTATATCCACTATATATATATATATATATATATATATATATATTAAATAAATAGTACATCTGTGTTCACATTTGAGTGTCTAAAACAAGTTAAAAAAACTATTTCCAGCTCAGAGTTCTGAGAAAAATAGTTATTACACTGCATTCTGGGAAACTGAGCAGGGAGATGCAAATGTGCCCACAAATGCCTCGCTCTTCAATCCATAGCCCATTTTAAACCTGGCTTCCTTTAAGCTTATGCCTGTTATATTACATAGCTTTTATGCAAAGCCAAGGTTGGATTATACGCAAGCTGGGTATCCTATCCACACAGAGCTGTTTCTAGCTTACTAGCTATCATCAGCGTGGAGCGGGATCTCAGTTTGTGTTGTGGACCTTATGAGTAGGTAGTTCACCACAACAAACCTGGGCAGAAGAGCGATAGAAGCCATCCACCGTACAGTAGTACAGTTAATAAATAGTACATCAGTGTTCACATTTAAATGTCTATCACATATAATAGTTGTCTTCGTTATGAATGTTGGTCACACAGTGTTAAAAGTTACTGGCATGAGCATTGCGCGCCGAAGGCCTGTACGACTTGGGCTGCAATGAGCGCCGAAGGCCAACACGACTTGGTGCAACAAATTGTGGCCTTTCAGGATCCCTCTGTGTCATCTGTCCTGTCATGCCTGTTATCTTCCCGATAGAGGATGGAAACAGATTGCAGGCGCACATAGCAATGGCCACGATCGGCGCCAAAGCACATAGCACTTTGGCGCTGATAGCAAGGCACGCAACACTTTCTGTAAACACGTAACTCTAAAGACCCCCAAAGAAAGCCAAATAGTTAAAAACATTTTTTAACATCAACACTCACACACAGCACAGGAGGAGAGGCAGGGAACCTGTGAATGAGGTTGCAAGCTAATTTGAGCCTTAATTGCTCATTCCCAAGAATGAATGTGGCAGTAAAGTAGAAGTAGTAAAAGTAGACTGGGGGAGAGGCTCGCAATGGCACGCGATGAGCGCCAAAGGTGATCAGAGGGGGCAGAGCCTCCCATTGTGTGGCAAACAGCATTGCCAGCCTTAAAATGTTCTTGCCCTCATTTTTGACGGGCAAGTAGCTAGTATATAATATATGAGATTGTCCGTTATCCGGCCCTATGGGGATTGGTAGATGCCGGAAAAATGTTGTTTCTGGTTGCTTGATATTTACTATTGAAAGAGGCCTAGATTAGCTGCACATAGGATGCTCTGCTCACTATATTTATCAGTGAGGGCTGTTCTAGCAGCAGCAGCTTTCACTCCTCACTTACACACACGTACGTTGGGCTGGAAGGTGTAATGCTGATCCCGGGCAATGTAACACCAACAATGCGCTGGATCAGTCACTCATGCCTATCTGCTTCCAAATAAAACTGAATTGCAGAGACATACAGTGGATGATATCTAGGTGCCTGTAAGCATTTTGTGGCATGACAACCTGGCTCCTGGCATTTGTTGAGTCCTGTCTGTAAAATTACATTTTTATTTAAAGTACAGTATTCAATTTTTTTCTTGCTAACTGAGAGTCTACTGTATATATAAATTCCGATGTGGTTACATTGAAAGAAGGTAGACCTGTTCTTTGTTGTTTTCCTTTAGTTTCAGAGCAGATGCATTTCATAGATTATGCAAACTTATCTTTGGCTTCCTTTACTTAAATGTTGGATTCGCTTTATATATGAAATAGCCTTCAAGTACATTTTTTTTAGAACATTTGATACATATATGTATTATACATTAGCTTGAAAATGCATTGGAATAAAACTATATATTGTGTGTGAACCCGTCATACCTCTATATGACATGTTAAACATCTAGAACCATTTGTTGTTCCTAGTCACAAACCCCTCCACCCACATTACCCCTTACACATTGATCCTTATATAATCACTAGCGACTTGCCTGTCAAAAATGACGGGGCAATAACATTTTAAGCCATGGGAATGCTGTTTGACACACAATGTAAAGTTTTTTTGTACTCTGAGGACCTTTGGCGCTCATTGCGAGCCTCTCTTTTCGTGTACTTTTGCTGCTCTGAGCACCTTCGACACTCATCAGAAAGACAGATATATATTTAGCTTTATTTAGTTAACTAATAATGAACGAATTAGTTCTTGAATAAATTAAATAAATGAAGAGCTAACAATCTGTATTTTCCAGCAGCATACAATGTACAGTTTGAGTGTTGGTGCCCTGATGATAAAGTGTCATGAATGTCCCAACTGTGCATTAGAAATAGGCTGCGTGCGCGAGGGAAAACCATTGGTTTAGTTGTGTAAATCGACATTGTAGATTCGTAATGTTACTAATGTGTTATGCGCCTCCTAAGAATTTTCCGTCATTTGTAATAGTGTATTTTGTAGTTCGTACGTTCCTGTGTGAAAGTGCTACGCGTTTGTCAGTGTTTTGCACGGTCCGCGGTCGTGTAGCCTCGTTTTCATATTTTTTTAGCGGACGTTTTTTTCTCTTGCTTAGGTGATTTTTCGAGTGTCGAAACTCGTCCAAATCTACTTAAATTTGCATTCCACCTCACTCCCAGACATCCTGGCTGCTCCCTATGCTGTGTGTGATGTTTTTGTAGTATTTTATTGTGTATTTAGTGTGTTTTTATTGTTTTTTGGTTTTCTCGGTTCTGCCGTCAACCTTGTATTTTTCCTATCTATTTTTTTTTTTTTAAAGTCCCACGTCTCGTAATTTTTGTTTTTTTCTAAATCCCGCGTTTGTCAACTGCTTGCAGGCTGGCGATCCGGTGTTTACGAAGTGTTTGGTGGGTAAGTCCCGCGTGTTTCATTGCCTTCACTGCTCGCCACGGTTTGCGAGGCGAGCAGGCAATGATCACCTTTGGCGCTCATCGCCTAAGTGCTCCGCGTTAACTGTCGCCTCGCTTTGCGAGGTGAGCAATCGATGAGCGCCTTTGTCGCTCATCGCCTAACTCGTATGCACCACGCAAAGCGTGATGACGTCTCATAGTTTGACAACTATTATATGTGATTCTAAAGCATGGTTGCATGCAAAGTTGATGCCGGTTTTGTGGCTTTGTACTACTCACTTAGTGGCCCTCAATCAGCGTAGATTTGTAACTAATTTCCACCTTCATCTCAGCTGCTATTTACATAGATTTGGAGTCTGTATCAAACATGCATATTTTTTTCTTGTTAGATTTATGGTTTGTAGGCCATTTTCATTTGTTGTTTAGGAATGTCTAAAGGAAAGGTGCATCGCCTCATTAGTGGTCACCCACTTTAAGTGGCACTCACTCTTTCTTATCTGCACGTATCTCCTACATCTCCCCAATGTTTTTCTGCTTCTTTGTATAGCTTTATGATTTGTGCATTTCAATCAATGGCATTTGCTTGGTTTGAGAAGCTTTTTGAGACAAGTAACGTTAATTGCGTTAATCTGTTGAAAACGGGATGTTACTGGAGAGTGTACCGTTCAAAGGACCTCATTATTCTCTGAACCATAAGGTCAAGTTCTGGGTTCAAGTCATTTAGCAAAGTAGGAAGCTTTATAAAAATATCTTTCTGTTACTGGTAACATATTATTTGGCACTGTAGTCATTTATAGAAACCTTATTCTCCTAGGTAGAAGTAATATACACTAATACTTGTTGGAGATTTGTAATTTAGCTAAGTCACTTCACATTACTATCACCTTTGTCTGCTGAGATATAGAACATAGGATAACACACTCGGTAAACACACACACATTTTATATATGTATAAATAAATAGTACATTTGTCTTCACATTTGAATGTCTAAATCAGGTTTAAAAACCTTGTTTGATGCCCAGAATTCTGAGAAATACAGTTATTAGACTGCACTCTGGGAACTTTGGCATGCAAATGTGCCCACAAAGATTTTGCGCTTGCAATCCTTAACCATATTAAACATGGCTTCCCTTAAGCATATACCCGCTGTGTAAAACAGCTTTGAGCAACGCTGGTGTTGGATTATAGACAAGCTAGGAATCCCACCCACGTACAGCCGTTTCAAGGTTATTGCCTATCATCAGCGTGGGGCTGTATCCTTAGCTTGTGTAGTGGATATTTTAAGTAGGTATTTTTTGTGTATGTGAGTGTATGTGTGCATATATGTGTTTGTGTGTGTGTGTGTATGTATGTATGTGTGTGTATATATATATATATATATATGTATGTATAGTTGTGAGCGTACAAGTTGTTGCTAACGCTTGCGGGCTTGCGTAGCGAACCCGCGGCCCTCGCGAAGTGCCGAAGGCACTCCTTGCCAGCAACTGCGACCCTCGCAAACTTTACGTTGCAACGCAAACAACATACAAGACACGTTACCACTCATTACGACCTCGCAACCCGCGGACAGGAAAAAATGAAAAACACAATAAATACACACAACACATACATAAAAAACTTACCTACAGCAACACGAAGCATCCAGCACCTCAAAAAATGAAGTTACACCTTAATTTAACTGAAAATAAAAGAGTTTAGACACTCAAAAATTCTCTAAGCGAGAGAAAAAATGGCCGCCGAACAAAACGAGGCTACAGCACTCTAAACACACAAAACACCACAAGAAACACGCAAAACACCACAAAACATCTACGGATATTCCGATACAGACATATACCACACATTACCCGCGATTTTAGAACAATGTGGAAGTACACAACTACGCTAACGGTTTGGTCTCGCGCACGCACACTATTATACTGCACACATTTATCACCCTTACACATCAGCTCCACACCACTAATTCTGCAGCAACATCAAAACGGATTGCCAGCTCTTCAACACAATGCTTCAAAATAGGTAAAGTATATTAATTTATTAATGTATTATATATTTCATTATTATACACCAAACAGCATTAGCTACCTTACAATTTCATTGCCGTCATTTTTTGACAGGCAATTCTCTAGTGTATATATATATATATATATATATATATATATATATATATATATATACTAGTGACTTGCCTGTCAAAAATTACGGCAATAAAATTTGAATCCTGGCAATGTTGTTTGCCACAAAATGCGAGTCACTCATTCCGAGCCTCTATCCCCGTCTACTTTACAGGCCCCACGATTACCGCTTTGGCTTCGGCGCTCATTGACGTTTTTGCCAAACCGCACCTTTCCTGCTTTGCAATGATCCCCTTCGGCGCTCATCGCGTGTCTCGTAGACTGTGACATTAAGACAATGCTCAGTTGGTGTTTAGGTTAAGTAGCCTAATAGGTGCCAACAAAACATTCCCACACCATAACACCACCACAGGCCTGTACTGTTGACACAAGGCAGGATGGATCCATGGATTCATGTTGTTTGTGCAAAATTCAGACCCTACCTCCTGCATGTCGCAGCAGAAATCAAGATTCGTTAAGCCCGACAACTTTTGCCTGTGTCCACTGTCTCCACTTTCTATTCTTAGCTGAAAGGAGTGGAACCCAGTATGATCTCCTGCCGCTGCAGCCAATCCACTTATATAATATGTGGTTCTTTGAGTTAATGTTGTCTTCCTTTCAGCTTGAACCACTCTGGCGAATCTTCTCTGACCCCTCTCATTATTAGGCTTTTTTTTGCCCACAGACCTATCTGTTACTGGATGTTTTAATACTTTTCACACTCTGTAAACTCGAGAGACTGTTTTATGTGAAAATCTCAGATCAGCAATTTCTGGATACACAAACTACTCAATCTGGCACCAACAATCATTTCATGGTCAAAGTCACTTAGATCACATTTGTTCCCCACTCTGATGTTTGGATTTGAACAAATACAGAACCTCTTGGCCAAGTCTGCAGGATTTTATACATTGATTCGCTGCCACCTGACTGGTAAAGTCCAATAAGTAGCAATTGTAATGCAAATAACAACACACTACTGTACTAATATTAAAGGTTATAATATATTTATTATTTATTTATGTATTATTATATTATAACGGTTATTTGGGTCCGATCGTAAATCAGAATTGAACCCCGTAAGACTTTGAAATCCAACCTCCATTTTTTGGTGACACAATTATGGAGATCACTGTTTCCATTGGCTCTGTCTAACACTACGGGTTTGACTAATTCATTACGTTGAAGCCCGCAAATCCGACAGCCGACAAATAGTTTACAGGTTTGCATCTCTAGCTCGTAGCTCACATCCCGTTCTAATTTAATAGCACCGTAACTCTGCTAAATTTCAAGCCCGCAGCCGTTGCGAGCTTCACATTGGAGTTACTGGCTTTGAATTTAATAGGGCTGTATGTCGGTGCGTTTCAGATAAAGGATAATAATAATATTGGTAACGTTTCCTGAATGGAAGATAATCTCTTCTACTATTTCAAACCGAGTTGGGATGTGATTTTTTTTCTTAAATGTCTCTACTGCCACCTAGCTCTTAAACATGAAAACTGCACTTCTGTGCTTGCAGCAGTCAGTGAATAGTAATGTGTGTAATTATGTCACTAATGGATTTATAACTCATATATTAGCGAGTAGGTTTTGCTACCTATTGTGCTGGCATCAACTTCCCACCACTCCCCTTTTTAACTATATAAAGGTTTGTTTAAAATCACCATTACATGGAGAAAAGTCTAATAAAGCAAGATGATTAATTATCTTATCTATACAGTTTTGCTCCCCTTATATGCACATCCAATTCCTTAAGCACAATGCATCTCCTCTGTGTTTATATTCATAGTACTCCTACTTAAAATTGGACACTAAAAACAAGTTAGACATCAAGAGGCAAATCAATGGAGAAAAATAAAACGGCAGCATTTATTAAAAATGAATTTTAGACTTTTATAGGATTTTTTCAAAAATGTTAATGTGGGTAATTAATCTATTAAGTTTGAATTAAAAACTAAGTTTAATTTCATGCTTTTTTTTGCATGCATGTGTATTTGGGGATTTGTACTAATATGCTAATAAAGAAGTTGTGTGTTAAAAATAGCTTCTTATGCAATTAATAACCAAAGATAATTGTATTTTGTTTAACATTTATTTGGTGCATGTAATTTATTTTAATGATATTTCATTAGTTATTTATTTAATATTAATACTCTTTTATATTAAGTTTAGTATAATGGCAGGTGTACTTTGACAATACATAATATAAACTTTAAGCATATTGGCTGTCTCAAAGATCCCTTCCTGACTCAAGGATACCAGTACAACACTACCTTTTATTATAAATGTATTATATTTAATATTTTCAGTCACTTCTATTTTATTATTAAAAATGAGTAACCTATTTTTACTAACTTTAAATTTATTATGCCATTGCTAGTTGGCCCAGTTCTTTTATTTACGTTTGAATTTAGTGTATATATGACTTCAACAAACATTAATTGAAGAGAAGTATTTAAATCATATTATACAGTTGTTTCAGTTATATTCTGTTTTCCAGTACTTCATAACTCAATCTATTTCCTGTTCTTTTCTGTATTTTCCATTCCGTCTTTACAATATTTAATGGAATATAATGATACTTTCTTTCTTTAAATAAATGTTAAAAATAAATACTTTTTTAGATAATAGAAACCTAGCCTATAGATTTTGTTTTTACAAAAATATTTTACACTTGCACTATAATTTACATTGATTTGTCATAATAATAAACCTGATATCTGGTTGCTTTATGTTCCCAATCTCCATAGATTGTCTGTTTTCCTCAGTATCCTTCATAATACTATTTATTCCTTTCTGTTCTAGAACATTACTCCGCTCTGCCTGCTCTCTGCCCTCCCTATGCTGTATCCATGGCACCATCACCACACACATAGTGAATTAAATAATAAAAGTCTTTGGTGACAGAAGTTTGTTACAGAAAGTTTCCTTGTGTTATTTTTATGGCCAAGTGAGACAGAATTTACAGGGAGCTGAAATCATTGTAGCTAATTAGTTGAATGGCCCTATTATTTATCCAGGGACACGTAGTACAATAATTGCTATTGCAGGTTTGAAGCATCTCGGGGATATTAATTCCAGAGCCTTCATGTCATCTCAGTACAGTAAAACTTCCTAATGGTACCCTGAAGGTGCATAATCTCATTTTAAAAGTACTTCTTCTTTTTTTCTGGACGCACTGGCAGAATCTCTTTCCATAAAAACGGAAAAGGGGAAGAAGATAATATTTTCCTCTAAAGAAATGTACGCATTTTCTTATTATTTTTCAACATGTGACCTTTTGTGGCCAGGCTCTTGTTCTCTGCTGCTCTCCAGACATTCATATGAGGAATCCCAGTTATTCCTGTGTGCAAGCGACATGGGAGTGATGAATATGGTACAAATGGTTGGACTTGGGAGAGAACTTATTACATGAGCTTATTCAGAAGTATTTAAAGTCAAAGCAAAGCTTAATCATATACATTTATTTCACTAATTAGTATGTAAAGCCCTCCCTCCATTTAATGACCATTTTGAAAAAAAAAAGTATCTAATAATACAAAACAAAGAAAAAAAACAGAAAAAAACACCCATACACACACGTGGAAAATGTAATTAATTTCTAAGCATATAGCTAGATGGACCTAGTTATTTTCTGGGAGGCAAAGGCCTGCATCCTGTTCATTTTAATGCTATCATATTTAACACCTCATAAGTTCCCTACTGGGCAGTTGGTGAAAGTGACAGACTAGAGGCTCCCCAAATGACCATGCGTCCTCTTTATTACTCTCGCACTAGCAGGGACTAAGCCTCATTGATTTCTTGCTGGTAACAATTCTATGTTCAGTTGCTGAGTTTCACAATCTCTGGTTCTTATTCTTATCTCTAAATTGTTTGCATACTACACTTATCCTGGTATTTACTATAGGTAGTTCATATAGTTTAATTGCATTTTGATATTTTTTAAAGCATGGCACTAAAATGCAACGGGTATAATTCACTGACCAAGTGGTTTTACCATATACTTCAGCAAATTATCTGTTACTTGTATACAATGGCCATGCAGTGTGCTCTCTAATGAAGTTTATTTTAATGTCTCAATTTTGGTGTAGTATCCATGTTATATAGTGACAGATGGAAATGAGTAAACTTTAAAGATACCTTCAAACAAATGTCTCATTCCATTCTTTTTATTTTGTCCCTTGAGTTTTACATATTAGAATCTATATAAAATCTTTCATGGCATTTATATATCTTGGCTTAGTATGCTAGATAAATTTGGCCAACATGTATATTTGCAATACCAGACTCCATACAGATAGTCTTGTGCATACTTTTCTATTATATGAATAATGTGTTATCTTCACATTCATTGTGCTAATTGAGTGATTAAAAAACCTAGGTTAGATTTAAAATCCACTGAGAGCTGCCTTGGGACAGTTCTAAAGCTCTTTAACAATGATTTAGTTTGCGATACTTTAATAGTCTTCCATTATATTATACTGTCTTGGACAAATATATGAGATTGCTGCACTTCGGATTATCTAAGTCCAAATCATGATAGTCTGATTATTTATAAGCACTACTGGTCTTGAACACATTGGGTCAGTACAAGAGTAGTTTTCCTTGTCATGATACTATTGAACCAATAAACAGAACAAGGTTGGTTGTAAGAGAGGAGGGTGACAGATGCATGATGGCAATGGCCAAGGCGATAGTACCATCTCCACTTGCAGGAGCCTATGTCATACTGTGGGTTGAGTGTGTGAGCAGTTTGGTAGAGTATGCAAATAGTGCATGTTAAACCTGAAGGTTTTGAGACAAAAAGATGGTCATACAGAGCGAAACAATGAGTTCCACAGAGTAGGCGAGCTTGAGAAGTCCCAAGGAGGAAAGAAGAAGGTCGTTAGAGAGAATAAATCAGCTGAGGGAGTATTTGGATATGGGGACAAATATATAAGGATGTGCACAGTTGTTAAGAACTTTATATGTTAGGGTCAGGATTTACTTTTAATTCTGGAAGCTATGTGTAGTCATTGGAGTGACTGAAATCATTGAGTGTTGTGGTTGAGGCCAGCTACAGTAAGTGTTCATTATGGATTACAGTGGAGAAGAATTGTGACACATATTGGACTGTACCCACTGGCATTTTCTATACTTGCCAACCTGTCTTCTTGCATTCATCCATGTTGATGTCTTTGGGTAGCGAGTTGCAGTAGACGAGAAAGGAGATAATGAGTGAGTGGGTTAGAATTTTAGTTGGGTCTTGTTTAAGACGATGACATATACTTGAGAGTTTTTATAGATGAAGGCGACACGATTTAGTTATTGATTATTTGTAAGTGGAGAAGGATAAGACAGAGCCCAATAAAACCCCAAGAGTTTACAGGTATCGATGTCAAACATTTTTGTTAGATCTTAAGATATGACCAATTCTGTGGTAAATGTTGATGCTTTGCAACCATTTGCAAATGGGTGAACTATATGAATCAAATGATGCAGGTTGGCCCTGTGCTAATGATATTCAATACATTAATATGCTCATATACTCATTAGCTAGGACCAGATAATGGCTGTAAAATAGTACACAGTCTATATATGGATAATGTTTTTTTTCTTCACAAATAGAGCAGGACAAGTTACATTGTCCACATGGAGTGGGTACACCTAGATGATTTGCTATTTGCCTGATTTAATTTGCAGATGGTTTGATTTGATGCAGATTTTAGGGCACCGTTCTGAAGAAATTGAACAATTAAAGTATTATTATATTACGATAATAGCATTAATATTTCCAACCATGATTGAGACTTGAGGTAAGATTTACTTACTCTCAGGAAGCAGTGTCTCTGTTGTTAATGACACATTTGTTTACCATTATATTTTGTTAAACAGAACAAGAACCTGTTATTTGTCAGAGAAAATATTTGCTCAGATCAGGGAAGATGTGCATGTTGTAGGTCTGTTTCTACTCTGGTAGGGTTGCATTGTACCTTCAAAGGAAGTGATGTTGTATGTGGGGTCCCAGCTGTAGGGAGAGCAGACGCAATGAGTTTGAGGTATTTATGACCCCACAAACATCAAGCTGAATAGGGGGCTGTAAACAGAGGGAGGAGAAGAGTTTTATGGCAGGCCTGCGGTGGTGTGAATGCTGTGACTCCCCTGTGATTGTCTTTCATTTGGGCACCATGATCTGATCTCAAGATGTTCTCGCATGACACCCAGCCCCCTTCCTCTGGGTGGGAATAGAAGAGGAAGGAAAGGGAGGTGCAAGCTGTTTATTATTGTGCCCCATTATGAAGATACCATTCACTATCTGGGCAAAGGGTTTATTAATATTATTTTTGCTTATAATACCAATTTATTTTCAATAGAGCAGGGGTTCCAAATATTTAGAAATAATATAGAATTTGTAAATCTTTGAGAATAATGTATTTTTTTATCAAATTCAGGAACATTTTTTAGTTAATAAACACTATCAAATGTTTACATAAACACCAAGTATTATCCCTTAGCACTGTGGCATTTGATACCCTCCACTTGTCTGTCACTATAATAGCTGTCAGTGTTGTGAATGCTTACGATGTTGGTCACAATTTGCGAGGCGAGCCGTCGACCGCGCATACAGGACTTCGGCTGCAATGAGCGCCAAAGGCGAGTAGCTGAAGCATGTAGCACCTTGCCGCTGACCGTGAGGAACGCAGTTTGCTAAGTTGACGGTCAAACTTAGTTCCAGCGCGTAACTCGAAAAGCAAGCAAAATAATAAAAAAAATAAAATGAAAACACACTCACACACAGCACATTGGGAAAGCCAGGAAGCCTGGGAGTGAGGTTGCAAGCGAATTTGAGCCATATTTGCCGTTTTTCGTCAATCGAAAATTGTCTAAGCAAGGGAAAAAAATGGCGGACGGAAAAAATCTGAAACAAGATGAAAAAGGAGGCTCACCAATGCCAGGCACACACACAAAGGAGAAACACACAGGGAAGAGACAGGGTAAAGATGGTTGAAAGAGACACATGGCATTCCCAAGCAAAAAACTTGCAGGATAACGAACCCTGCAATGAGCGGCCCTTACGGTAGGCGGGAGGAAAGGCTTGCGATGAGCACCACGAGTGGGAGAGGCTTGCAATGAGCGCCGAAGGTGACCATTGCAAAGCAGGAAAGTTAAAGTAAACCGCGGGAGAGGCATGAAAAGATAACAAAAAGGATCTTCTCAGAAGAGAAAATGGAAAATGCAACCACACAGTAAAAAAATAATTGCATTTAAAAGTTAAATATATTTGTTTTCTTATTTATTTTTTGCTATCTAAAATAGTTTGCCCATTATCAGGTTTAATGATTTAAAAGGCCACTTAGAAAAATTATTGTATATATATATATATATATATATATATATATATATATATTTGTATGTGTGTGTGTCGAATGCTACAAACACGTGTGCGTGTGTATATATGTATATGTGTGTTGCATTTAGATTTTTGTAAGGAAGGAATATGGTTCCTTTTATAGCACAAGATGTCTGTACGTGTCTGCCTCTTATGGGTTAACCTCTCTGCTTGCTTGCCTGCCTGTGCTAGTAATCGCTTGCAGGTGAGATATAAAACACAGAAATTGTTCACATTGTTAATGGACTTCACATTGCGTTTGCTGTTGAGGTTTGTTCCTGTTTATAAACGCTAGGTTTTGGTTGACATAGCTTTTTTGTTGGCCCTCCACGCGTACTGTGATGGTGTTCCTGTGTCAGGCTATTACTGCCTGATTGTATTTGCAGTTAAGAGAGAAAATGGGGGCCGTAAATCTGTAGCCGGAGATTCAGGGCTCTGCTCCTGCTTTCATCTGTTCCCCTCTGGCTGAATTATACCCTTAGGAGGGGCGCTGTGTCTCACTCCAGGATAAACATTTCCCTTTAATAATGACAAGTAGAGTAATGAAAGCACTATTGTGCTTGAAGAGCTTACACTCTAATAGTTTAATAGTAACAATGCATTATTCCAGCTTCAGATGCATTTGTCTTGAATGCAAGTCTAGTTATGGCACAAAAACTGACATTGTGTATTGAATTTAGCTCATTTTTTTTTTTTTAGTTTTATATACAGTGTGGTGTAAATGATGGTGCTCTATAATAAATGATTAATAATAATAAAATCCACACTGTATGACATAGACCTATATTCAAAAGAAAATGAAGGTGGGCATAAATGAGTGTATTCTTGTATTTTCATATATTTAAAAAAATATATTTAGGAGCCATACATAAAACCTAAGTTCCATTATATCTATTAACACATTGATTGCCGGGATCGATATAACACCGAAATTAAACATAAAGAAATGTATTTTATATTGCAGATTTGCAAGATTGAGAATGTTGTGCCAATAATTTTAATACCTAACATCGCTTTCCCTTTCATTATAAGTACAGTAGTGTGTGTATATTTGCATTTACAGTGCTACGGATAGGACTTTAACTCCCTAGCGGGCCCTCTCTAGTACCTGTTGGCTTTTTGGCTCCATTTGCGAGTTACGGGCTTGAACGCCATTGATTTTGTTGCAATTTAATAGCATGATTGGAACGTAACAGTTACAGGCTTGACAGATGAAAGGCTTCGCGGCCGCAGAGTTCAATTTTCGACATCTAGTGTTTTTTTTTTCTCCCTTACCCCGCAAGTTGTTGGTCGGATTGCTTTACAGGGCCAATTTAATAGCCACAAGGCTTACGGGGCTACGTTATGGGCTATGGTTTTACACGTTGAGGGCTGCAAGTATTTATAGATTAGCTGCTAACCGTAAATAGACAGATTTATAAAAAAACAAAAAATGGCTTAAGACTGAAAAGCCAAAACATAAGAGTAGAAACTAGTAGCCAACATCTTCCAGGCTAAAAAAACAGCCATCCATGCTTGTCTACAGTACAACTCCTGTTTGGGGGGATCCCCTGTAGGAATTTAGATATTCCTTCCACATGTTTTGTATGAGGTTTTCAAAATAAATATATATGCTAGTTTGCTCTATAAAGTTGATTCATGTAGTTTGTCTGCTCAGTGTAAATACTTAATGTCACCCTCTAAAGCTGGATATTTCCAAATGTGGGTGTATTTTCTTTTAATGTATGTGCTGTGAGAGCCAAATAATGCATTCCAGTTGTAGACTGGACGCACTGTGTACTCATTCCAGGGATGCGGAGACATCCTATTTCCATGTATCCGTAAAGGATCTCTTATTATACTGATGCTGACTACCAAAACAGACAAACAAGGGCACACTCTAAAGATCAATCAGACCTCTTTACAATGTGCAAAGTTGAACGTGAGGTCAGGCTGGGACTGGATTTCCTGTCCATAGAGAGGGTGTGTGTAGTATTGCAGTAGGATGTGTGAACTGACCAGATTTCAGTAACCTTTTCACTCAGCTGGACAAAGAGCACTGGGAGAGGCAGGCAGGGCAGCAAAGGGTCTTCAGCCCCGTCATATTGCAAGGGGCAAGGCCCTATGAGACAAAGCACCCACACATACATTTCATGTACATTCACACAAATATTCACTAGGCAGGGGACACAATTTATCTGAACTGACCAATAGCAGGTGTTCTTTGACTTTTATGTCAGGGTTCAATATTTAAAGCAACTGACTACCTGAAGACACGTGATCAGGAAACATCTTGCTATTGTAAAACGTTGTGTAATTCCTGTGAGACTGTGTTGTGCATATGTGCATGCATACCTTAATTTTGAATGAATAAACAAAAAAAGCGCTAGTAGATCTATAATCCATATATGCCAACTGCTTAGAACTTCAAACCATGCTAGACCCTTTTGGCAATTTTATAGATTCATCAAAATGTAAAATATGATTAACTTCTTATTTTCGATCATACAACCTTTACTGAGAGACTACAAAGAGAATCGCTATTATTTTGTAAAGTTAAATTCCTTAGCTTTAGGATGCCTGAAAAATCCATATTTTTGTTCTTTAAAACTCTGTGGATTAAACAAATTGTGTATCAACTATAATCAGACTTATATTTTGACATTACAGTAAATATATGTATAATATTTGCGCACTTTCCTAAAAACCTTACATTCAGACGCATATACACACGTTTGGTACTGATTGATATATGTAGAAGAAAAACTTTTTTTTTTAATTTGAATGCCTGTTTCTTAATATGGATTGTTAATCCAATATAAATAGGTATCACTTTATACTTCCCAACGCTGTTCTTTGTGTGTATATGTATGTATGCCTGTATATATGCCAAATGATAAGCAGTATTGCAGTGTAGTGTGTGTCTATGCTACAGGGTGAATACCAGCAGGACATAGGATTTCAATGTAGTAGCTGTGTGTGTGTATGTGTGTGTATGTATATCATTACAGAGAAAACTGATAAACTATTTAGGAGGCGGGCAGAACACATTTTCGGAGACCAGGCTCCCTTGACGTGTGTGTGTGTGTATATAAATATATATATTATATATATATATATATATATATATATATATATATATAATGTGTATATATATGTGTGTGTGTATATATATATATATATATATATATATATATATATATATATATATATATATATATATTGCTCTTGAATTCAGTAGGTCTGGGTGATGTATCCGTTGCTACTTGTACACAGGTTAATGATTAGGTGGAAGTGCTGTTGGCAGAAACATTTCATCACTCCCATTTCCGGAGGATAAAGCTGCTCAGAGTTTATTGTGCGTGTCACGGAGGCTGCGTGTGCAGTTGGACATAAGGAGCTCAATTGTAGTAGGTTTGTCTGTGTGCCACAGGGTGGGTGCATAGTGGCACACAGGTTACATTAGTGCAGGAGGCCTCTCTCTGTGTCATGGTGTGAATACATAGGGGAATATCATTTTGCTGTGGTAGGCTTGTTTCTGTGTCACTGAGTGGATGCCCAATGGGAAGCAGTATTCCAGTGTAGCATGCATCTGTGCTACAGGGTGGATACCAGCGGGACATAGAATTTCAATGTAGTAGGTGTGCACAGAGGATGCCCAAGGGGACACATAACAGCTGTGTGGCAGGTGTGTCTCGATGCCACTGAGTAATGCCCAGTGGGACACAGAATTGCAGTGAATCAGGCCTATTTCAGTCTTTCGGAGGCCCTGGTATTTTTTAAGCCATACAAACATAAGGCACTATGCCTGTCCTGTATCTTAAAGGCACTATGAATTTATTCTCCTCACCTCTGTAGCTATAATTGCAATTGTTATCATTTTAGAGCAAAACCTTAATCCCCTCTGCCCGCTCTCTTCTGGTGAGGTCTGGCCCTCCTTCTCCCATCCTTCTTCCTTCCTTGCTTCTGTTCCTCTTTCTTAATTCACTGTCTAGTGGCTTTCTGATTGACTCAAATACCAATTAAAGTAAAATTTAATGGGAGAATATATTAACTCCCTGAGGTTTTCCTATCATCCATCACCTTTTTATAGCAGGAGCTGTGTGGAAGCTCATAACTTCATGCTGTGAATGTGCTAATAAAGAGGGTGAGGAGGGGACCTGGATTTACAGCTGTTGTGTTATGTAAGGTGTGTGGATTTACTACAAGCCTTTCCTCTTTATTGGGGGGGGGGGGGGGGGGGGGGTAGTTGAATCTATACATACAGACACGTTGGGGCTTAGATTTCCAGCGAATCTGCCTTTGATTAAGTGCTTTTATTATAGAGGGTGGGGGCTGCAGGCAGAGCATGTACCCTGCTCACCCAGCAATGGAAGGGTCACATTTATCTTTCCTCTCCTGCCAGTATATACAGCAAATACACTGGCTAGGGTGAGAATTCCTAACATATCACATTGTCACTTACATGCGCAGGGGCATTAAAGGGACAGCTCCTTTGTTGTAATTTGTATCTGATTTATTTTTCATGGACATGTGTATACAGCCTGGTATGAACATACAGTGGATATAAAAAGTCTACACACCCCTGTTAAAATGTCAGGTTTCTGTGCTGTAAAAAAATGAGACAAAGATAAATCATTTCAGAACTTTTTCCACCTTTAATGTGACCTAGAAACTGTACAACTCAATTGAAAAACAAACTGAAATCTTTTAGGTAGAGGGAAGAAAAAATATAAAAATAAAATAATATGGTTGCATAAGTATGCACACCCATAAACTAATACTTTGTTGAAGCACCTTTTGATTTTATTACAGCACTCAGTCTTTTTGGGTATTAGTCTATCCGCATGGCACATTTTGACTTGGCAAGATTTGCCCACTCTTCTTTGCAAAAACACTCCAAATCTGTCAGATTTCGAGGGCATCTCCTGTGCACAGCCCTCTTCAGATCACACCACAGATTTTCAATCGGATTCAGGTCTGGGCTCTGACTGGGTCATTCCAAAACTTTAATTTCACTTCTGGTGAAGCCATTCCTTTGTTGATTTGGATGTATGCTTTGGGTCGTTGTCATGCTGAAAGATGAAGTTCCTCTTCATGTTCAGATTTCTAGCAGAAGCCTGAAGGTTTTGTGCCAATATTGACTGGTATTTGGAACTGTTCATAATTCCCTCTATCTTAACTAAGGCCCCAGTTCCAGCTGAAGAAAAACAGCCCCAAAGCATGATGCTGCCACCACCATGCTTCACTGTGGGTATGGTGTTCTTTTGGTGATGTGCAGTGTTGTTTTTGCGCCAAACATATCTTTTAGAATTATGGCCAAAAAGTTAAATGTTGGTTTCATCAGACCATAACACCTTTTCCCACATGCTTTTGGGAGACTTCAGATGTGTTTTTGCAAAATATAGCCTGGCGTTGATGTTTTTCTTCGTAAGAAAAGGCTTTCGTCTTGCCACTCTACCCCATAGCCCAGACATATGAAGAATACGGGAGATTGTTGTCACATGTACCACACAGCCAGTACTTGCCAGATATTCCTGCAGCTCCTTTAATGTGGCTGTAGGCCTCTTGGTAGCCTCCCAGACCTGTTTTCTTCTCGTCTTTTCATCAATTTTGGAGGGAGCTCCAGTTCTTAGTAATGTCACTGTTGTGCCATATTTTCACCACTTGATGATGACTGTCTTCACTGTGTTCCATGGTATATCTAATGCCTTGGAAATTCTTTTGTACCCTTCTCCTGACTGATACCTTTTAACAATGAGATCTGTCTGATGCTTTGGAAGCTCTCTGTGGACCATGGCTTTTGCTGTGGGATGCGACTAAGAAAATTTCAGGACTAACTAGAGCAGCTGAACATTATTTGGGGTTAATCAGAGGCACTTTAAATGATGGCAGGTGTATGCTGACTCCTATTTAACACAATTTTGAATGTGATTGCTTAATTCTGAACACAGCTACATCCCCAATTATAAGAGGGTGTGCAGACTTATGCAACCACATTATTTTTCTTTCTTTTTTTTTTTCTTCCCTCCACCTAAAAGATTTCAGTTTGTTTTTCAATTGAGTTGTACAGTTTATAGGTCACATTAAAGGTGGAAAAAGTTCTGAAATTATATATCTTTGGCTCATTTTATTTACAGTTCAGAAACCTGACATTTTAACAGGGGTGTGAAGACTTTTTATATCCACTGAAGTTACAAAATCAGTGTATAATGGTGTGTGATACGTATTTGAAGAAAGGGTATAACATGACAAATCTTTATATATTCCAGGAGCCAAGGAACCATGGTTCTTAAGTCTGTTTTCTCATGTATACATATCTATATACATACAACTTGCCCTGGCTTCTTAAATATATGTGTGCGTGTATCTTCCTTTATCTTCACGGCTCCCACTGCAATACACAATGTATTATACCCACTACTATTGTGTGCAATAATGTACATGGTCTACCATAAAGGAAACTCATATCATACTTTATGATGATACAGTAAATCGTGTTTGTTGCATATACAGTTGCTAGTTTTGCATGACCCAATATAATGGTAGTCACATTAAACAGTTGTGAGTTGTACCCAGTAAACTACTAGTTGTTGTGCATCAGGGCAAATTTGGGTTCTATAAGTAGCCATATGGGATTAAGAATTGTGCATGGCACAGTTATTGGCACGGTACTGTGGCAAAGTATACAACTGGGTGCTTACTAGAAAAGCAGTAGGCTCCTAGTATACTGTGAATTGGAGAGCCTGGTTATAATGCACCATACTGAACCCTTTCCAAATGTTTGGATTTGCTCTCTTTACCAAAAAATTCCAGTTATGAGAGTGTATATTTGGAACTATTTGGCAAGCGTTTGGAGGACTTTGCCACAGACGGAGATTCAGTAGGAGAGAACATTTGTTTTTTGGATTTATAATAATATGAAATTGTACGTTTTAGACTTACGCAAGTAAAAAAAAAAAAAGCGTCGTAAGTAATAAAAATAGCCTTTAATGTATTAACTTTACATGTACTTTTGTTGTACACAGAGCTGCCATTGCAGTGGTATTTTCATCTGCTGTGGCTGGGGAGAAGGAATGTTATTTAACGTTTGTTAGTTCTTCAGTTCTGTATATCTTGCTTCTGTGTTCTGTATCCAGTTGCTGCATTCACAGTTTGGTAGAGCAGTACGTTCAAGGAACATAAATATGAATGCTTTAAGATGGGCTTTGTGAGGTTTTATTACAGCTCTAGTGTTAGCCATTCTCTTGTGAGGTTTTGATAAACTGAACATCTCTTCCCTAATGCAATACTGTCCCAGAGGGGCCGCTACTAACTGTACTGTGTCAGGTGTGATCAGCTGTATTGAGCCTGTCGGCGCACCATATTATTTATTCCTTTCTCTTGATGACATGACCGGAATCAATGCCTGAGCAAGTTATTGAAACCTGAGCAATCAATGGGACAAGTTACTCTAGCAAAACACCCTTGGTACATAGATGGCGTATAAAAACATCACATTTACAATATATCTTTGTACTGGGGATTCCCTGCATACACTTTTTTTTCTTCAAAACATGAGCTTTATACAAGAATGATTACCAAAAATGCCAACAACCCTCAAACCTAGCTTGGTGGTCCAAGGGGGGCAGCAGTTAAGAATGCTCATCCTTCATTCTACATCCCTTTCATCTCCCATTTTGCTTTTATTAAATCCCAACATTAGTCCTGTCTTCTGTTGTAATATATTTCTTAATTTTCTTCCCCTCTAACTTTCCTTATTTGCCTATTCTCTTTTCTGCCCTTTCACCTCCTCTGATGACCATCACACATGATCATTCCTGTTAATCTTTTGTCCCATCTCTTTCAACCCATGTATCCTTTATCTCCTCTTTCTACCCCATATCACCCACACTTCTGATTTGTCCTTTCTACTCCTTGGCCTTGCATTGCATACCATGCATTCTCCACATAGCATAATCCCACGTCTGCCAAGGCAGGTCTTAAAGATGATCAGACCAACACAAACCTTCCATCTGAAATGAGACTTTTCCACTTATATCAAATGTATGTCCTAAAAGTTGTATCCTATTCAGTGATTAAGGTCACCAGTTTCTATGTTCACTATAGGAGCCAAAATAAGAATTTCTCATCTTTTTTATTACTTGTCATAAGCACTTGTAAATCTGTTTGTGGTACTTTTCTAAAGAACATTTACACACATCAAGAAATAGAATAGATATCAAGTGAAGTGTGCTGTATGCGAAGTAATATAATGCAAAACCTCTGAGCCATCCAACAGGCACAGATTTATTTTCCTGGTTAAAGGGACATGGATTGTTTCTGGATTTTACTAGGTATTCTATGCTGTGTATCTATGTATATTTACTTTTATCCACTTCATTTTATTAAACAACTCATGAAGACACAAATTCTGTAGTTCTGGATGTGCAGTGTCTCACACTAGCCAATCATTGACCTTGCTGCTGAGAGTTTGATCCTGACTGACTAGTATGAGACTTTGCAGAGTCGGGAGACCCAGGCACATACATAGTACATAAAAGTAAATAGATACATAGGTATATTATATGCCTAGTAACCTTCCATGTCCCTTTAAGTAAAACACCTAGAGCCTCGTTCAATTGCAAGGCCGCAACTCACAATATACATTATTAGTCATTATGTTTTCTTCACTGGGGTGCCATCAAACTGTGAATGAGAACTTTATGACCATACAGTTTGCAGCATGTACTTTAAAAATGTATGTGGGGAGCAGGTGGTGGTGCCATTTTACAGCTTGAAGATTTGGCCATGTTTATTAATAAGACTGGCCAAAAGGCCACGTAAATGACTGGTAGTAAGTGACTGTCCATCTCAACAGCTACTTATGACCATTTTCCTCATCTCATGCTGCCAGCATCGCTTTCTTGGACATCATCACACTTTGCAGATAGCTACTGACCATCAGCAAGTGACCTGTAATAGTTTTGGTGCCCTTATTGCAAAGTAATTTGTTGATTGTAGGAACCATGATTGATCAATGTCCATTCACACAGCATGGATGGAAGGAATGGTGTAGCATATTGACTTAGCAACTGAATGGGAGTGATCATAATAGCTCTTCTCCTCAAGCATTATTTCATATTTGATGGCTGTGCAACAAGAAATTTACATATGTTTTGTGTAATGCTTTCAGTAGTGAAATAATAATTTTGTCTGAATATATATTCACGTTTACACATTTTTCTCGCAGCTCTCGTCTTACACTGTCCATCTCAACAGCAACTTATGACCGTTTTCCTCATCTCATGCTTCCAGTCAGTAATTTATTGCCAACCAGTATTATTGATTAAGTCACAAATTATTTAAATTAACTTTATTCTTAGCAGTGAACAGCAATATAAGTAGTATTATTCTTAGTCTGATGGTTGTTCAAGATATATTTTGTTTTCATGAATATACTCTATTCTATACTCAAGTAGCCCCTAAGTAACTGTGTTTATCTTGATCTATCTATCTAAGCCTCCATCCCTCCTCAGCTAATGAAAAGGTTTTGGTGGAGGGAATTGTGTGTAGTGTCTCAGTCATTTGGAAGCTGTGTGGTATTTTATATGGATTGTATGATGGTATTGGGATCAAATCATAGTTTTTTTGCTTTTTTAAATGTATTTATGTTTCTACACAAACCTTACTATGCTTTTCTGAGACCATTTCAAAGTATAAGCTGTATAACAAAGTCCTGTTTATGTAAAGTAATGGCTTATTGCCATTTTGGCTTTATTTCCTTGTGCTCTTTGCAAAGTGACTGCCATGTTGGCCTCTCTCCCTCCTGCCATCCCTCAGTAACTTGGTGAGGTGGGCATCCAGAAAGATGTTAATCTCTGTATTGCGTCTTGTAATGCACATAACTCTTCCAGTCATGTGGTGTTGTTTCTAATTAAGGAATCTGTACTACATCACCATGTTGACCAATAGTAACACAAAGTTAAAACACTAAGACATAATAGTCTCATACATATACAATAAAACGCAATGTTTTCTCTCTCTCAATTTTCCCCCACTCTTTTCCTTTCAATCACACATGAATTCAAGATTCATCCTTCTAACCCCCAGAAATGTCAAAGGAGGTCCCCTGAACACTCCTTAAAAACAGTGGAACTACTTCCCACCATATAGTACTATGGCATATTGAAGATGTGCAATAGAAATGAAGATACAGTTAAAGCATCCTCCAGTATAGTATAACATTTTCTGTACCAACTTAAGAGTATGAGAAGGTGTTTGCAAATGTACTCAAAAGCCTTTGGTCCAGATGTATTATGACTTCCCACCAGAGAAAAGCTTCTAAATAGATGCAGGTTGTTGCTATATAGGCTAATATAATAGCCTTTTCCCCATTAACAGACACTTTTATTTTAGCTAAAACCAGTTAATGGACCTCTTTAGTGGTATTATAAAGGACTTTCTAAAATAATAGTTAGGTAGGGCTTGATAAAAAAAAATGAATTAACATTTTACTGTACATTTAAAACAATAATTGACTGTTTTTCAATGATGCCCTTGACTATATAAGCGTGCCATCCAAGTGGGAGGACTATCTAAATTGGCATACCACAACAGCATTCTGACAGTGTGTGGTAACTATAACTATACACTGCTCTGATACTAATCTGTATGTAAAAGAATGTTTTTCAATTTGACAGAGTTTATACAACTTGGGGAGTCATTGAAAGAGGAGTAACTAATTGTTTTGAATACAGGTTTTTTTTTTTTTAAAATCAAGCTTTGGAGAACCTTTTATAAGTTAATTCCTGGAGAGCCACACTCAGGCCTGGATCTGAGTATTTCCTTTCTGTGCACAGGTGAGTCAATACAGATGATTGAAGAAGCAATAATCTCCCCTGTACACAGAAGGGATATCTACAAAATCCTGGCCTTAGTGTGGCTCTCCAGGACCAAGCTGTTTTAAAAGATCTGTTTATGGCTTACATTACATGAGCATTGTAGTTTGAAGGAAAGGTGTATGCATGGTTAGGGAAAATCCCAATTTTATCAGACCCTAGCAACATTGGAAGACTTTAAACTGGCTTTGAGCCTCTCCTCCAATTTTCTACAAGTTGGATTAAATGTCTACCTGGTGATTGACTTCATCTTTTGGTATCTGACATGTACCTTCCTTGATCTGTACCTGCCCTCTCATTACTACACAGCAAGGCAATTAGGTCACCCACTATATACTAGCATAGCCTGCTTATATTTACATTGTCTCTGAAATTGTTTTTATGCTGTTGACATATTAGATACTAAAATTAGTACCTACTTTACAAAACATGTGTAGTGTTTCATAAATTATAGCAGCCATTTAAATTGCTTATCAGGTGTCTTGTGATAAATATAAAGGACTTCTTAAAACTGTTAGAATTTTCCTAAAAGAGAATTAGTTTAACAAGCTTTGAAAAATCTCTGATCTCAGAATGGTGTGAGTTTGTAACAACATTGTTGGTATACAACGCATAGAAGCACATCTAAATACATTAAAGTTATGTTTACTTTGACTGAGAACATTTTATTTGTTTACTTGGTCATTCCTGCAAGTGAGTGTCCATTGAATATTTTAAAGCAGCAACATGCTTGAATATCATGGCTTAAAACAGGCAAACAGATCGTTCTGTTTAACATGAGCATGATATCCCTTTAGTCAGGGGGGGAGGGGAGATAAAGCTGAGAAGATATCTATATCTGAAATCCTGATCCTATACTGCTCCCTTGTGGATGGAGACTGAGCAGGCAGTGTGTACAATGTGCTGGCAAAGAGACAAGTGACAGGGCACCCAACAGTCACCACGAGCAGGAAAAGGGTTACCATTTCAATATGTGACACGTAAAGGGCTTTCTCATGCTCTGCCAACTGTGTACCCACCTTCTGAATAAATTGCTCTTATTGTATGCATACTGTTTACCATATCTGCCAGTGCTGCCCTCTTCACCTGCCAGTATTTTCTTTACACTGTTCCTACTGTCAGTAGGTCTCCAAAGCGCCTCTTGATCTCAATAATCTCTTGGATTCTAGTATCGTCTCTTATGTTGATGATACCCAAATCTGCCTCCCAACTAAGGGCTTGATTGCATGGCTCCTGTATGAACTCTGTGAAGCTGCCTAGACACTACAGTAGTTCTTATGAGAGACTCTACTATGCTTTTGCACTGTGCCTGCAGTCACATCCATGTAGGAACTTTCATATTCTTCGCCATGTGATTTGTACAATAGGGAAAATAGCTTAGAAGACTTGTAATCGTCCTTACAGGGAGTGCAGAATTATTAGGCAAATGAGTATTTTGACCACATCATCCTCTTTATGTATGTTGTCTTACTCCAAGCTGTATAGGCTCGAAAGCCTACTACCAATTAAGCATATTAGGTGATGTGCATCTCTGTAATGAGAAGGGGTGTGGTCTAATGACATCAACACCCTATATCAGGTGTGCATAATTATTAGGCAACTTCCTTTCCTTTGGCAAAATGGGTCAAAAGAAGGACTTGACAGGCTCAGAAAAGTCAAAAATAGTGAGATATCTTGCAGAGGGATGCAGCACTCTTAAAATTGGAAAGCTTCTGAAGCGTGATCATCGAACAATCAAGCGTTTCATTCAAAATAGTCAACAGGGTCGCAAGAAGCGTGTGGAAAAACCAAGGCGCAAAATAACTGCCCATGAACTGAGAAAAGTCAAGCGTGCAGCTGCCATGATGCCACTTGCCACCAGTTTGGCCATATTTCAGAGCTGCAACATCACTGGAGTACCCAAAAGCACAAGGTGTGCAATACTCAGAGACATGGCCAAGGTAAGAAAGGCTGAAAGACTACCACCACTGAACAAGACACACAAGCTGAAACGTCAAGACTGGGCCAAGAAATATCTCAAGACTGATTTTTCTAAGGTTTTATGGACTGGTGAAATGAGAGTGAGTCTTGATGGGCCAGATGGATGGGCCCGTGGCTGGATTGGTAAAGGGCAGAGAGCTCCAGTCCGACTCAGACGCCAGCAAGGTGGAGGTGGAGTACTGGTTTGGGCTGGTATCATCAAAGATGAGCTTGTGGGGCCTTTTCGGGTTGAGGATGGAGTCGAGCTCAACTACTGCCAGTTCCTGGAAGACACCTTCTTCAAGCAGTGGTACAGGAAGAAGTCTGCATCCTTCAAGAAAAACATGATTTTCATGCAGGACAATGCTCCATCACACGCGTCCAAGTACTCCACAGAGTGGCTGGCAAGAAAGGGTATAAAAGAAGAAAATCTAATGACATGGCCTCCTTGTTCACCTGATCTGAACCCCATTGAGAACCTGTGGTCCCTCATCAAATGTGAGATTTACAAGGAGGGAAAACAGTACACCTCTCTGAACAGTGTCTGGGAGGCTGTGGTTGCTGCTGCACGCAATGTTGATGGTGAACAGATCAAAACACTGACAGAATCCATGGATGGCAGGCTTTTGAGTGTCCTTGCAAAGAAAGGTGGCTATATTGGTCACTGATTTATTTTTGTTTTGTTTTTGAATGTCAGAAATGTATATTTGTGAATGTTGAGATGTTATATTAGTTTCACTGTTAAAAATAAATAATTGAAATGGGTATATATTTGTTTTTTGTTAAGTTGCCTAATAATTATGCACAGTAATAGTCACCTGTGCACACAGATATCCCCCTAAAATAGCTAAAACTAAAAACAAACTAAAAACTACTTCCAAAAATATTCAGCTTTGATATTAATGAGTTTTTTGGGTTCATTGAGAACATGGTTGTTGTTCAATAATAAAATTAATCCTCAAAAATACAACTTGCCTAATAATTCTGCACTCCCTGTATGTGTACACGTAAGTAGCGCTAAGAGTATGACGCAGCAAGTCCGATCCAATATACACAGCAATCCCCACAGAAACTCCAGTCCAGTTAAAATAAAAATCTAGTAAGTATTGCAGCATGGATTCTATAAAGTTGTCTTTTACCTTTACAAACATTAACTGTGCAGTGCTGCAAAAACAAATGCAAAATTATTGTTTAGGGGGGTAGTAAATGTGTTTGTAGAGCAGGTGGGAAGGTGTTACCCCCTCTCTCTAATAAGCTTCCGAATAACCAGGAGAGACTTAGTTGTGTGAAATATTTAAATGTGTGAGCAGGTACTTGTAATTGACATTGTGGTTTGATTGTGGTGTTTTTTTGTTATCATTCCTTGTTGTAGAGGGTTGGGTTACCCAATAGAAAGGTTCCTATTGTGCTTTAGATGTTGTGTTCCTATTTTTTATTTTATTAGGGTTCTGTAAAATGCTTCTTTCAGCTGTTTATTTTTCCCTGCTACTGGGTTTCTAACGTCTTTCATAATTGTTCTCCTAAGGCAGTGTTTCTTAACTACAGTCCTCAGGGGCCACCAACAGGTCACAGTTTATGTATGTCCGTGCTTGAGCAAAGGTGAGCTAATCAGGGGCTCAAGCAGGGATATTCCTAAACTGTGACCTGTTGCTGGGCTCTGAGAACTGGAGTTGAGAAACACTGTGCTAAGGGGTTTAAATGCTTTTGTGGTACGCTGCGTTTCCGTGTAAGGTTTTGGCACAATGTAAGGGCCTCCAGAGCACATAGCATTATATGTAAGATCTTACTGGAGCCATGTAATTACATTTTAGGAAAAACACATGTAGAGCAGGGAACAGTTCACGTGTAGTTATCACATGTTGGCTTACACATAAGGGTATGTTACAGGTAGCATTTAATTGCTATGTTGGCTATTGACTAGTAAGATTTCCTATGGGAGATATATATAATCGAGCACAAACTCTAATAACTATTCTCTATCCAACATATCCTCCTGGATGGGCTTCCACGACCTGAAAATTAACATGTCATACACTAAGCCTTAATTCTGCCCGCTATCACATCGTGCTTCCGGTCCAAAACTGCTCCAGCTTACAAAAACCTGCATTAGTCTTTTTTTTCTCACATAAGAAACAACCAAAATCTTAATTCACTCACTTATCATCTCCCTCAGACTACTGCAACTCACTTCTAAGCCCATTATTAGACTCTCCCCAATCCATGTTAAATGCCTCTGCAAGGCTCTCAAATCTTGTTAGTCATTTCTCATCTGCTGCCCCATTTTGCCATACCTGCTAGAATTAAGTTGAAAATGATGACTCTCGCCCCTACAAAGCCTGAAACAACACTACACCCTACTACATATCGGAAATAATCACCAGATACTCCCATACTTCTGTCTACCAACGTACTTCTGTCTTCACCCGTCATTACCTCCTCACGCTCTCCTTTTCAAGACATTTCTCATACTGCTCCTATCTTGTGGAATTCTCCACCCCCACTCTGTCAGACTCTTACCTACTCATCACAGTTTCAAACTTTCTGTGAAGCTTCATCTAGTCAGAGAAGACTACCAATGTGTTGCCTAATATCAGCCATTTAAATAAGGTGGTGAACGTCTCCTGTGCAGAATTTTGCTGACCCAAATGGACCACTAAAAAGCTTCTTTCCATATTCTCTGTCCTTGTGATATATTTTCTTTCATTTTCCACCTGGTTGCTCTCTCTGCTTTCATTGTACTCTGCACAATGTTTGCAGTTATCTAGTTATTGTACACTTAGTGTTCATTTTTGTCTTAATGCACTCCCCTTTTTACTTGCTGTTCTCCTGTGCTCTCTACTTTCATTATTACATAGTTACATAGTTACATAGTATTTAAGGTTGAAAAAAGACTTTCAGTCCATCAAGTTCAACCTTTTAAGATCTCCTTTGATCTGCAATATGCAGATTAACTATTAATTCATTAGTTGTTAATTAATTATTAATCAATTATTTAATGTTTTTTTTTTTTGTTTCTTTTTTTATTATTATTAATTAGTCCAGAGGAAGGCAAATAGAAAAAAAATAAATAAATAAATAAAACAAGCGAGACTTAGCCAAATGTCTAAAGGGCAAATGTTAAGAATTTGGATCATTACTGTCTCTCTAATTATCCATGATAACCCTGAATACCCTTTTTAATTAGAAATAAATCTAGTCCCCTTTTAAAGTTATCTATCGAATCCGCTGTCACCACCTCCTCTGGTAGAGAATTCCACAGATTAACCACCCTTACTGTGAAGAACCCTTTTCTTTCTTTGAGGTGGAATCTTTTTACTTCTAACCTCAAGGGATGTCCTCTTGTCAGTTGAAAACCTCTTGGCACAAAAAGCTCCCCCGACAAATCTTTATACTGACCCTGGATGTATTTATATAAGGTAATCATATCTCCTCTTAGACGCCTTTTTTCTAGAGAAAATAAGTTTAATTTGGTTAGTCTTTCTTCATAACTTAGCCCCTCCATTCCCCTTATTAGTTTGGTTGCCCTTCTCTGTACCTTTTCCAGCTCTAAAATGTCCTTTTTATGAAGTGGTGCCCAAAATTGTACTCCATATTCCAAATGAGGGCGTACTAAAGATTTGTATAGTGGCAGAATTATATTTGCTTCCCTGGCTTCTATACCTTTCTTAATACATGCTAATATTTTATTTGCCTTTGCAGCTGCTGCTTGGCTTTGAGCACTGATACCTAGGTGGTTGTCCACAAGCACTCCCAAATCCCTTTCAATATCTGATACACCTAGATTTGCTCCATTAAGATTATAAATTGCATGGCTATTTTTCCTTCCCAGATGCATAACCTTACATTTATTCGTATTAAATCTCATCTGCCATTTAGATGCCCATTCCTCAATTTTATGTAAATCCCCTTGGAGGGAAAGCACATCATTATCTGATTTAATTACCTTGCACAACTTTGTGTCATCAGCGAAAATGGAGACCCCACACTCCAATCCTACCTCTAAGTCATTAATAAATATGTTAAAAAGGAGAGGACCGAATACTGAACCCTGAGGAACCCCACTTACCACATTAGTCCAATCGGAGTATGTTCCATTTACAACAACCCTTTGCTTCCTGTCTTTTAGCCAGCTCTCAATCCATGAGCAGATATTTACTGCAATTCCTGTATCCCTTAGTTTGCCCAATAGTCTCCCATGTGGCACTGTATCAAAAGCCTTTGCAAAATCCAAAAAGACTACATCCACTGAGTTGCCTTGATCCAGGTTCCTACTAACCTCCTCATAGAAACTAATTAGATTTGTTTGACATGACCTATCCCTCATAAACCCATGTTGACTCCTACTTATAATCCTGTTCAAATAGACATATTCTTGTATTCTGTCCCTTATTAACCCTTCTAAAAGCTTCCCCACTACAGAAGTGAGGCTCACTGGTCTATAATTCCCCGGATTTGCTCTTGCTCCCTTTTTAAATATAGGTATCACATCAGCTTTTCTCCAGTCATCTGGTAGAGACCCTGTGTTGAGTGAATCTTGAAAAATTAAATATAATGGTTTGGCTATTACAGAACCCAGTTCCCTTAGTACCCTTGGATGTATTCCATCAGGACCCGGGGCTTTATTAACATTTATTTTTTCCAACCTCTTTTGGATTACTTCCTGTGTTAACCAATTATTTGGCAAGGGTAGTGTAGCCCCATTATGTCGCAGTGTCCCAACCACTGGTACCTCCCTTGTGTATACCGAGGAAAAGAACCTATTTAGCTCATCTGCCTTTTCCTGGTCACTCATTTTCAGATGGCCTGTTTCACATAAACATTATACATTACTCTCGCTGCTCTTTCCATCACTACTGTCTCCGCTCCCTTTGCTCAATACTTTTCAATGTATTCTCTCATCTGTTGATTCTTTTATGACACTGTCTTGGCCGCACTCTCTCATAGTGATTGTGAAACTCTCCCTGCACTCTCTTTTTAAAAATTTGTTGTTGTGCTCTCTCCTTCCATTGCTCTCTTCACCATCTGCTCTTTCCTTATTCTTTATGTTGTCTGTGAGTACAGATATATTCTGTATACTATTATGCTCCTTGCTGCTGTCTCTCTTCATTATTACTCTTCTTTTTACACTTTCTTCTATTTTTTGCTTTCTCCTCTTTCTGCTTTCATTAGGTTCTCTGGTCTTTGCACCCTTATAGGGCAGCAGTAGCCCTGTTACGAAAAACAAGTCGTCATAATGTGCAAGTTTCTTTTATGAGTGGAAATAAAATACATAATTGAACTTATTAGTTTTTAGATACATTTATTATTTTCGGTAGGTAGCCATTGCTTTTTTGCCTGATAAACTATAGATTTCCATTAGTCCTGTAGAGAGCAGTGACATTCAACATTGCCACATTTATATAATAGAACGAACGCTCTTTCCTCACTGCTGCACACTACTTTCTCAGCCCTATGCTTTCCTGTTTTATACTACCAATTTCTACAATGTGCTTTTTTTGCTCTTTACTTTCTTTGTTTATAGAACTTTACTTCCTGTTTTTTTCTTATTGATATTTTCTAGTGTAGATTTTTTTCTTTTTGCTTCCACTTTCTCTTCCCTCATATTGCTCTCTCTTACTTCTCTTGTCTCTATGTGATATTTGTTTCCATGTCCCCTGTCTCTCATTGTCACTTTATCTCCCCTGCACTCACTGTTCTATAAGATTCGCACACAGGATTTAGCAGTTTACGGAGTCTGCGGAGATGCCAAAAGGAAAATATTTGGATAGGCTGTGATGTGAAGCTGATGATATTTACATGCTATTACGCTACAACCCTCACTTGAAAGCCAGGCTTCAGTCAGATGTGCTCTGCTCTTCATCAGCGCTTCAGGCTGTCTCTGGCAGTATTCCATTTTTCTCCATGTTTGTTTACATTAATTAAGATGTTAAATTAATCATTGTGACTTTCACACTTAAAAGATTACCCGGAGTCCAGTGCCTGGGTAAGAGCTAGGCTGCACTGTGCAGGTGTGCCGCTGTTTGTGTGTCTGCTGATAAGAGGTATTTATTTGTGTAGGCGTGTGGACAGACACATTTTCAATAAAACCTCTTCCCTGACAAATGATACTTACATCTGTCTAAGTGAAAGTTCCGGCTGTTCATATTCCACCTTATGTATGCATCTAGTAGTAGTACCTATGGTTCGTTTGATGTCACTTCCTGTTTGCGCCATGTATGCTATAAATCTGTTCCACGTCTGCCAAACTTCTACAGTGCTTATGCCAGATCTTTGCACTATATTTCCTCGATGTTTTTTGGTGTTGAGCTATTGAAATGTACTGTAGCCTGATTGCATAACAATGAGTTCATTCATTTAAACCCTAAACTCTGGCACTGTTTTGCTCTTTTTCAATGTGAAATAAAAATGAGGGCGACTTCCATGGAAGAGAGTTCAGCATTAGAATAAGGATCAACTGCAAGGAGATTAAATGAGAGGCAGGTGCAGAGAAGTCATAACTTCAAACAGGAGACCAACTTATACCGCAATAAATTAACTGAATAATCATGGAAGCGTTGGAACTTGTTCTGTTCAGTCAGCTGTGCACAAGTCTGCGTAAGTGTAGGTCAGAGTAAATAAACAGGGTCATAAATATTTGCACATCTTAAAAACTGTAACATAAAACTGTAAGGAGACAGAGGAGCAGACCAGAGAGAAAAAAAATATATGTCCGTGATGTAAAATTATAAGAAGTTTATATAATGCGAAAAAAAGTTCCATATTTACATTAAGGCCTGTGTTTTTCGTATTAAAGAGTATTATAATTGTAATTTCAAAGGTCTTTCTTTCTTGTGTATTTTTAAAATGACTTCTGTGTATTTTGATTTTCAGGTTTTGGATGGGGTGGCTATTTTGTGAAAAGTGGTGTCCAACTGGGGTACATGTTCCTGTCTTCATTGTGATTTTTGATGGAGAGTCTGTGCAGATATATTTTCTGTCTGGTTTCCACAATGTAACATCCACTTTCACATAGAGTACATTGTATTACGTACACTACATTGGAGGATGTACATGAATATGACACTGATGCTAAAGCTCTTGTTTTTATGTGTGTCTGTGTCCACTTTGCAGATCTGTTGACATAATTTTCAGCAATTTTTTTTTTATTGCAAGGTTTGGTGCCATATTCTCTGTTGTGCTGATCACTGGCCAATCTTCTGTTCATCAATATTTGTCTCAGATTTGGTGGTTGTCTGAATGCAAACCTCCCATTCTTGCATTCAGACCACGACCAAATCTGAGACAAATATTGGTGAACAGAAGCTTTAAAAAAAAAAAATTTCAATGTGAATCGTCTATCAGTATTGCTCCTGACTTGAAAAAGAGAGGTCTGCTCGTCAAAGCTAGTGATAATATTTATGAATATATTTGTCAAATAAAAAAGGTATCACTGTACACTGCAATACTCTGATGATTCACACACACACACACATATATATATATATATATATATATATATATATATATATATATATATATACATTCGCCGAAATACGCGTTGTGGTCCTGAGTCTGTGGACATGCTCTACTGTTTCTTCGGACTACGTTATTGTTGTGTACATCTCCCCAGCGTGGGTGAGATGCCATTGATTTGCATGGAAGTGCTGCACGATATAGATGTGTTGCAATCGGTATGCCATACTCTCTGTGGCTAGTTGTGAGAGGTTTGTAATCATTTATACATTGAGTTGCGGCTATTTGCTAACTAGTTGATTTAATCCTGTGATTATGAGGACGGATATGCAAATGTGCATTATGTACTACCATTGTGTTTTGGTCCCTGTGTGAAGCACTTTTTTACTTCTATCCCAGTACTCACTGTATTACATACTGAGCTGCTGTACATATATCTTATGACTTTATACATTTTGTATTAGTGTGCTATGTATTCATTCATTATCAGATCGTTGGTGGAATATATATTTGTAATATTTAGGGGACCACTTCTCTGCCCAGTTTATTAATAATTTAGTGAATGTAGCATGTAGGTCAGATATTATATATTAGCTTTTTGTCCGTTTAATCTACAAAGGTATTTATTCCACACTGGGGACATGTAGTTATTTTATATTGCACCTTATATATTTTTTTTATGGTAGTTTTGGACCACCAGTTATTATTGTCCGTAATGTAGCCCGTAAACTAATTTGCTATTCAGTTGGCGTCTTTTTGTGATCCGCAAACGATCTACGGGCTACAGGCTGAAAATCCTTGAGGTTGTTAAAACCGTAACTTACGCCCCATGTAAGCCCTTGATCTTTAAAATCTGCAAGAGTTACGATCGCTAAAATCTCAAATCACTATTAAATTGCTACAATTCTTCCAGCCCGCAAATGTTTTCACACCCGTAAAATGCAAATGTAAAAGAAAATCCTACTGGTACCAGATAGGACTGAGGGGTTTAAACACCTGTCCATATGTAAATGCCAATAAAAAAAAATACAGTACAACACTGTAAATAATGGGGAAAGCGATGAAAGACCTATGAAATTAATTGCACAACCGTCTCAAGCTCACAAATCTGCAATAGGAAATTTTTATTTTTTATGTTTTGTTTGGGGTTATATCAATCTTCGGAATCAATGAGTTTAATGGTTACTGTATAATATACAACATATTTGTAATTTTACTAACTAAAAAATAAAGGTTAAGTTTTATTGTTTTGTTTCTATACATTGACTCTGCAGATTTATCTAGCACCACAATGCTCAGCCTTCTTTATGGTCCTGCTCTCACATGCATATGTTACTACTGGGAGTACCATAGTTCTAACTTTTCAGATCTTTGTTAATAGTGTAATATCTTTACTTTTTAATAGCGTGTGCAGATTTACCGTAACTTTCCTCCATAGAAGCAAAATTACTTTTTCATGACTGCAATCACAATCTGCAGAACTCTTCACTTCATCCCCATCGATTTGTCACAGGCACTGACATGCTGTTTGCCATGATCTTAATCTTCTTAATGTTGAGCAGCAGACCAGCTATTTTTTCTTCTTTCACCCTCATCAATAGGTCTTTTAGTTCCTCCTCACATTCAGCCAAAATAGTATCTGTGTATCGGAGGTTGTTGATATTACTCCCAGCAATATTCATTTCCAGCTTTGGATTCACCCAGTCCGGCCTTGCACATATACAGGTGATCCATGTTCAGTTCGGACTGTAGCTTCTTGATCCACATGCAGATTCCTCATCAGTCGGATAAGATAGTCTAGTACCCCCATCCCTTTAAGATCTTGACACATTTTGTTGTGGTTCACACCGTCAAAATCTTTAGAATAGTCTATGAAGCAGAGGTAAATGTTTTTTTATAGAACTCCCTTGCCTTCTCAATTATCCAGCAGACTTTGGAAATTTGAATACTTATTCTTCAGCCTTTGAGAAACCCAGCTTCTGGTACTTCTCACTTCATGTATTTTTGAAACCGGATTTGCAGGATCTTAAGCATTACTTTGCTGGCAGGCAAAATAAGTACAATTATTAGATAACTGGAGCACTCTTTGGGGCTGCCTTTCTTTGGGATTGGTATGTACAGTGACCTTTTTCAGTCTACTGGCCAGTGTTTTTTTCCAAATTGATTGGCATAAGGCAAGCAACAGTTTTACAGTATCACACTGTAGGATTGTGAACAATTAAGCTGGGATTGCATCAGTTCATGTAGCCTTGTTATCAGCAAGGCTTTCTACAGAAGGACCCATCTCACTTCATTCTCCAATATGTCAAGTTCCAGCTTATTGGACAAACTACCCAGATTATCAATGCTGTTAAGGAACTGTCCTTCTTCTGTATTCACTATATTAGCTGCCTGTTTATTATTTTGTTGGTGCGGATTTCAAATGTTTGTGTTTATAGATCATTTTTAGTTCAATTACATTTTTAGTTCAATAAAAAGTATTTGTTAGTTTATATATGGAAACGTAAATGTTGTGGTAGGCAACACTGTTTATTCCTTTCAGAAAAGGGGAGCAAACACATTACCTGACCTCAGTTTTGTTGCTTGTACCGTTGTGGAACTGTGAAGTTAGTTTCACAATAAACCTCAGTTCTTAAATTGGAAACAAGGGCAGGGTTACATAGTTGCACAGTAATTGAGGTTGAAAAAAGACTTTTAGTCCATCAAATTGAATATTTTTAGATCTCCTCTGATCTGCAATATGCAGATTAATTGTTAATTGATCCAGAGGAAGGCAAACAGAAAAAGCCCCAAGTGAAACTTTGCCAATTTTCTCAAAAGGGAGAAAAATTTATAAAATTCCTTCCTGACCCCAGATACTGACGGTCAGATTCCTCTCTGGATCAATACTCCCTCTAATTATCCAGGATAGCCCTGAATACCCTTTTTATTTAAACATATATCCAATCCCTTTTTAAAGTTATCTATTGAATCCGCTGTCACCACCTCCCTTGGTGGAGAATTCCACAGATTAACCACCATTACTGTGAAGAACCCTTTCTTTCTTTAAGGTGAAATCTTTTCACTTCTAATCTCAAAGGATGTCCTCTTCTCAGTTGAAAAACCTCTTGGCACAAAAAGCTCACTTGACAAAGCCTTGTTTTGACCCTGGATATATTTATGTAAGGTAATCGTATTCCCTCAGACGCCTTTTTTCTAGAGAAAATATGTTTAATTTAGTTAGTCCTTCTTCATAACTTGGCCCCTCCCTTATTAGTTTTTGATATCTATTCTCTGTACTTTTTCCAGCTCTAAAATGTCCTTTTTATGTAGTGGTGCCCAAAATTGTCCTCCATATTCCAAATAAGGATGTACTAGAGATTTCTATAGTGGCAGAATTATATTTGCTTCCCTTGCTTCTATACCCTTCTTAATATATGCTAATATTTTACTTGCCTTTGCTGCTGCTTGGCATTGAGCAGTGTTACTTAGGTGGTTGTCCACAAGTACTCCCCAAATCCATTTCAATATCTGATACCCCTAGATTTGCTCAATTAAGATTATAGATTGTATGCCTATTTTTCTTCCCAGATGCATAACTTTACATTTATTCACATTAAATCTCATTTACCATTTAGTCGCCTATTTCTATAATTTATGCATATCCCTTTGGAGGGAAAGTACACCATTATCTGATTCAATTACCTTGTACAACATAGTGTCATCAGCAAAAATGGAGACAATTCTTTCCAATCCTACTTCTATGTCATTAAACAATATGTTAAAAAAGGAGAGGACCTAATACTGAACCCTGAGGAACCCCACATACAACATTAGTCCAATCTGAGTATGTTCCTGTCTTTTAGTCAGCTCTCAATTTATGAGCAGATGTTTACTGCAATTCCTGTATCCTTTAGTTTGCACAATAGTCTCCCATGTGGCACTGTATCAAAAGCCTTTGCGAAATCCAAAAAGACTACATCCACTGAGTTGCCTTGATTCAAGTTCCTACTAACTTCTCCATAGAAACTAATTAGGTTTGTTTGACATGATCTATCCCTCATAAATCTGTGTTGTCTCCTACTGATTATCTTGTTTAAATAGACATGTTCTTGTATACTATGCCTTATTAACACTTCTAAAAGCTTCCCCACTACAGAAGTGAGGCTTACAGGTCTATACTTTCCTGGGTTTGTTCTTGCTCCCTTCTTAAATATAGTTATCACCTCTTCCTTTCTCCAGTCATCGGATAGAGACCCTGTGTTGAGTGAATCTTGAAAAATTAAATATAATGGTTTTGATATTACAGAGCCCAGTTTCCTCAGTACCCGTGGATGTATTCCATCAGGATCCAGGGCTTTATTAACATTTATTTTTTCCAAACTCTTTTTGATTTCTTCTTGTGTTAACCAATTATTGGGTGAAGGTAGTGTAGCTCCATTATTTTGCAGTGTCCCAACCACTGGTACCTCCCTTGTGTATACCGAAGAAAAGAACATATTTAGCTCATCTGTCTTTTCCTGGTCACTAATTATCAGACGGCCTGTGTCACATTTTAATGTTCCTATAGCTTCCTTCCTGGCCTTCTTCCCGTTTTAAATATGTTTAAAAAATATTTTAGGGTTAGTCTTACTCTCCTTTGCAACTAACTTTTCATTTTCTATTTTAGCCAGTCTAATAGCCCTTTTGCAAGCCTTGTTGATTTCCTTGTACTCACGTAAAGCAGTCTCTGTCCCATCTTGTTTGTATAATTTTAAATTCCTGTTTTTTTACTTCTCACTTTCATCTTTACGTCATTATTAAGCCACATTGGTTGTGATTTACTCCTTCTATCTTTTATTGCCACATGGTATATGGTGATAAGCATGTATATTTATTTAGGATTTGAACGTTGTCCATCTATTTTCAGTATTTTTACCTATCCGTTCTTTGTCCCAGTCTATACGTTGTATTGTTGCCCTTAGACCATTAAAATATGCCCTTTTTAAAATTGAGAGGTTTGGTGACCCCTTACAGTTACTTTTTTTTTATTCAATCTCAAATGAGACTGTGTTGTGATTACTATTTCCCAAAGGTTGCCCTATTTCAACATTTTATATTATATCAATATTATTTGTGATGACTAAATCAAAGATAGCCTCATTTCTAGTAGGTTCTTCAAATCTCCCATTATTAAAACTTGACCATGCATAGCTGCATTTCCAATCTGTAACAATAATTGGAGTTCCTCATTTTCAATTACATTTGGGGTTTTATAGCATACTCCAACTAATATTATTTTAGAATTTGCTTCTCCGCTATTTAACTGTACCCACAAACCTTCAACATTACCACGAGTTCCACCATAAATATCTTTCCTAAATAGGTTATAACCATCCAGATTAACAGTCCAGTCGTGAGCATCATCCTACCATGTTTCAGTAATGCCTATTAAATCCCATTTCTCACTAACTGCTAACAATTCTCTCTCCCATTTTTCCTGGCAAGCTTCTGGCATTCGCAAGCATACATCTTATGTTATGAGTCTGTAGTTCTGGAGTGCCTGCCACTATACTTGAGTTACCTAGCAATACCTCCCTATTGACTGTACTAACTCTCCCCCATCTCTCCCCCCCCCCCCCCCTTGATTAGTTTATGAGTTCCTTACCCCCTCTACACTTTTTACCCCATTACTTCTATCTAGTCCCTCCCCCCCCACTTACTAGTTTAAAAACTTCCCCAGTCGTTCTACCATCCTATCCCCTAGCACACAAGCTTCCTCATCACTTGGGTGTAATCCATCCCTGCTGTAGAGATTGTACCCAAGTGAGAAGTCAGCCGAGTGCTCTAAAAACCCAAACCCCTCCATAATGCACCACATTTTTGGCCACGCATTAACCTCCCTAAACTCCTTCTGTCTCCCTGGGCTAGCACCTGGCACAAGTAGTATCTCAGAAAATACTACCTTGCAGGTCCTTGCCTTCAGCTTATTACCTAATTCTCTAAAATCATTCTTTATGACACTCCATCTTCCACTAACTCTGTCATTGGTACCAATATGTACCAACACCGCCAGATAATTTCCAGCCCCCGATTAATTTATGTACCCGATCCACAACATGCCGAACCTGAGCACCCAGGAGACAGCAAACTGTTTGATTGCTGGGATCTGGGTGATGAATCAATCTTCCTACCTTCCTAATAATAGAGTCCCCTACCACCAAAACTTGTCTGTTGCTTTGCCTATGTTGCCCTCTCACTCCTCCAGTAGAACTGTTCTCTTGGCTGTTAGAGGAAACCGCTCTATCTGGCATTTCCATTTCTGAATTGACATCCCCAACAGTTACATTCAATCTGGCAAATCTGTTGACGTGTACCAACTCAGTACTGGCCTGCTCCTGTTCCCCTGCTTCTCCTAACTCTTACGCAGCTACCTCCCTGGACATCCTCAATAGCCGCATCTCCACCCTCCATGCTAGGCCCAGTTAAACTGTGCTCATTGAGCACCAACTTCCTTTCCAGTGCTGCAATTCTCCTCTCCAGTTCTCCAATTTGAATTTCAAGATAGGCAACATGCTCACACCTCTCACAGAGGTATGGACCCTTAGTTTTCAAAAGAGAGTAAGACTAACCCTAAAATATTTTTTAAGTATATAAATGGGAAGAATGCCAGGAAGGAATCTATAAGAGCATTACAATGTGAAACAGGCCGTCTGACAATTAGTGACCATGAAAAGGCAGATGAGCTAAATTGGTTCTTTTCTTCTGTATATACAAGGGAGATTACTGCACCATAATGGGGCTACACTACCTTCACCAAATAACTGGTTAGCGCAGGAAGGAATCCAAAAGAGGTTGGGAAAAATAAATGTCAATAAAGCCCCGGGTCCTGATGGAATAAATCGAAGGGTACTGAGGGAACTGGGTTCTGTAATAGCCAAACCATTATATCTAATTTTGTAAGATTTATTCAACACTGGGTCAAATAAGGGTTAATAAGGGATAATATACAAGAGTATGTCAAACAGCATTATAAGTAGGAGCCAACATGGATTTATGACGGATAAGTCGTGTCAAACAAACCTAATTATTTTCTATGAGGAGGTTAGTAGGAACCTGGATCAGGGCAACTCTGTGGATGTAGTCTTTTTAGATTTTGCAAAGGCTTTTGATACAGTGCCACATGGGAGACTGTTGTGCAAACTAAGGGATACAGCAATTGCAGTAAAAATATGCACATGCATTGAGAGCTGGCTAAAAGACAAGAAACAAAGAGTTGTTGTAAATGGAACATACTTGGATTGGACTAATGTGGTAAGTGGGGTTCCTCAGGGCTCAGTATTAGGTCCTGTCCTTTTTAACATATTTATTAATGACATAGAGGTGGGACAGGAAAGTAGTGTCTCCATTTTTGCTGATGACACGAAGTTGTGCAAGGAAATTAAATCAGAAAATTATGTACTTTCCCTCCAAAGGGATTTGCATAAATTAGAGAAATGGGCAATTAAATGTCAGATAAGATTTAATACGAATAAATGTAAGGTTAGACATCTGGGAAGGAAAAATAACCATGCAATCTATAAACTTAATGAAGCAAATCTAGGTATATCTAATATTGAAAGGGATGTGGTAGTGCTTGTGGACAACCACCTACGTAACAGTTCTCAATGCCAAGCAACAACTGCAAAGGCAAATAAGCTATTAGCATGTATTAAGAAGGGTATAGAAGCAAGGGGGGCAGATATAATTCTGTCACTGTACAAATCCCTAGTACGCCCTCATTTGGAATATGAGTACAGTTTTGGGCACCAATTCATAAAAAGGACATTTTAGAACTGGAAAAAGTACAGAGAAGGGCTACAAAACTAATAAGGGGAATGGAGGGGGCTACATTTTGAAGAAAGATTAGAACTAAAAAGATTTAAAGAAAGAAAAGGTTTCTTCACAGTAAGGGTGGTTAATCTGTGGAATTCTCTACCAAGGGAGGTGGTGACAGGATTCAATAGATAACTTTAAAAAGGGATTCTATATATGTTTAATTAAAAAGAGAATTCAGGGTTATCCTGGTTAATTAGAGAGGGAGTATTGATCCAGGGAGAAATTCAATCTCCAGTATCTGGGGTCAGGAAGGAATTCATTTTTTTCTCTCTCTTGAGACAATTGGCAAAGTTTCACTGGGGTTTTTTGTTTGCCTTCCTCTAGATCAATTAACAACTAATCTGCATATTGCAGATCAGAGGAGAACTTAAAAGGTTGAACTTGATGGACTAAAATTATTTTTTCAACCTCAATTACTATGTAACTATAATACATGTGTTAGGATGTACACGGAGTGAGGTTGTCACTGGACTGACTTAATTACTAATTACAGTGGAAGGGGGGGGGCACTACAATGTACTCCCCTTTTTTTTTTTTGCACTCCCTCATTTTATTTAAACTCCTACACTTATACTAGAACTGCACTTTTATTAGAACTGTTCGCAAGCTCACATGTTCGGTTTTCCACCTGCTTATATTTGGTTCTTGCTACTCACCTGCCCACTAATCAATGCACAAGTACACAACACACTTGCTGCTCAGGAGAAATCAAAGAACAGAGGCAAACAGACCACAAAAAGCCACACACTGATATAGCTTTACACAGGCAAAACCACATGCCCTCTCACCTGCCCACTAATCAATGCACAAGTACACAATACACTTACTGCTCAGGAGAAATCACAGAACAGAGGCAAAAGGGTGTCGCAGGTGTAATCATTTACTTCATCAGTTTTGCTATGCTTGTAAACAATAAATTATAAAATCGTGTTATTTAACAAAAACTGTGAAGGTGCCCACTTTTTGTATCTTCACTTACATGTTGGTGATTAGGGCTAAATGTGGGCTCCTTGTGTGTGCTGCATTACAAATATTAGCCTGACATAATTGGTGAAAGGTAAGAAGAAATGCATACCCTTTGCAGTTTGCATGAATTGGTGTAAGCCATCCAGTCACTTAGATGATTGCTATTTTTGTTTGACTAAAACAGAAGATTTAAAAAAAGAAAAAGGTCAATATTGAGTACCCAAATGTACCTTTAACTATAAAGCATGTTCCTCTAGGAGGTCTTCTAAAAAAGCTGGGAAGATCTAGATTCCTCTTCATCAGAGATGTGCATTGAGCAAAATACCAAAGTTGAGGTGCTCAATCAGAGAACGAACTAACCTTAATAGGTTATTTCTGTGGACATGATAACCCACTCTGGGAGGAACCTTGTTTAGTTCACTTGTGCCCTTCACAGGGAGAAATATCTTGTGGCATATTAGACTGGTCCAACTCACTAGGCAGTGCTATAGGAGTGGGGTGTAACTCCAGGTGTCCTCTCTCTGTTTTTCCTTATTAATATTTCTAAATGAATTCACAGAATAAAAGAAAAAAGAACAGGCACAAACTGTAAATATATATTTGGTGTATATACCACAACCTTTGTAAATTTTATACAGTATTTTATCACTCCATTGGAGTCTGAGTCCAAGAGTGATGACCCACCAGGACAGAATAGGCTGGTCACCTGACATACGAGTACAGAGGGGAAAGTGACTTCCTCCCCTGTTCCCTTGTCTCCACCCATCTAGGCCATGTTGATTAGCGCTCCTAATCCCAATAACCCAGCCTGAATCACAGCTCTGAGTAGTAGAGCAACCCCCGTCCACAGTCCTTCTTGTATCCCGCCCAGCCCATTGCTACATCTTCATATGCCCCTAGGAATGGAGATGCCTGGTTAAAAGGTGCATTGCTTTGGATGCCAACTGCTGTAAACATCTGAAGTGGAACTGTTCCCTTGTCCACCCAGGAATTCTCGAGGTACCCCCTCCCTTTCTTTGTTGTGGTAGCGTGAGTGACTGACCACACAGCATTGGAAGACCGAATCTTCGATTGCTCCGAGGATGGAGTCTGGTACACAGAGCAGTATTTTGTAGTCCCTATCAAGTTACCAGCAGGGGACTACCAGAGTCACAATGTCTATTAGTCTATTACAGTTGATGTCAAGTTTGCAGAGGGCTTTAAGAACAGTGTATCTTATCTGACCTTGATCCATTTGTGCCTGGTGAGCCCCTTCTCTGTCCTAAACAAGCAGGTCAAAATTGTGATAGCTGGGGGCCAGCAGCTATCCATCCCCTTGCCCCTGTTTCATATCGACTGGGGCAAGGGCATGAAAGAGGTGGGAATCATGGCCGTGCTCCCTGCTGATGTATTGTTCGGGAACGACTTGTTGCCCTCTGAGTGTCTCTTTGTGATTGTGATAAGGTGGCCCTCACAAGTCCTCACTGGTGCCATTACTTACAATAGTCCTGTCAGTCTTTTCCAGTTTTGATGTCTCAAACAAGTTGTTGTTGTTATTGTTTATTTGTAATGCGTCAACATATTCCGTAGTGCTGGGTTAAGTACAAGGCAAAAACAAATTTAACACATTGCAAAGAATGGAGAGCCCTGTCTTTGAGCTTACCTGTACAACAAAAGGGTAAACGCACAGTCCATTCTATATAGTTGCACAGTCAAATAGAGCTAAGAGTGTTAATGTAATAAATTGTGTAATATTGTTAAAATTGTATAATACCGTATTGGCCCGAAAATAAGACGCACCCAGAAATAAGCCGCACCTTTAAAATTCAATGGGGGAGGGGGGAGACCATACCCGAATATAAGCCGCTCTCTTAAAATTTGAGGGAGAAAAAGGGAAAAGTAAATTAGATTCAGGGGAAAAATAGTTATTTTATTTTAATATATACTATGATATATACTATTTAATATATACTAGTATTTGGAAAATAATATACCTATAGGATTTTCCTTCAACTAATTTTTTTTCTTTTGAGGCAGGCTATCATTAATAATATCAAGAGTAAGGTAACAAGTAAACTTTTTTCTTAAGGTGCACACATTGTTGTTAGGTAAGACATTGTAATTGGCCTATCCACTGTTGTCATTACTGACTTCGCTACCAGTATTCACTTCATCACTCTGTTTTCTTCACTTTCCTACCATAGTACGTTGTTCTCCCTACCATCCAGTCCATTCGACTGGGGGAAGGCATAGGAGTGCTGCCCCCAAAGAAGTGCTGCCCCCTCCTTTTTTTGCTACACCACTGGTGTGAGAGTTAAAAATGCAAAACCAGCATCATTTTAAATGCATATAATATTACGAAAAAGTGCTGCTTGTTTTTGGGCCAATGCGGTATTGTATTATGTTCATTTAGATATAGTGTATAGAAAACAAATTTGATGAAAAATGTAACGGTTTAACACAATGGCTATTCCCATCATTGAATGGGATGTCCTAATCCTATAACTAACCTTACTGTTCAGGTACACTTCTCCTGTTTACAGCTCAGTCATTCATGAATACACCTGAGGACAGTACCGGGCTACAATCTGCTAATCTTCTGAACACCTTAATGATGAAGATCCCCACTGTGCTCAACCTTGTGTGCTGTGTATGCAATCCTCCCATTGCTAGTTTGGAGATCACACTGGATGAACAGACCTCTATATTTGTGGAGTTGCTCTGTCATGAAGAGAGAACAGATGTAAATTACTAAATGATCATCTTGAAGTTTTCATTGACATATTCTTTAGAAGTTCGGAAAGCTGTTTGATGCATGTGCAGTGTTTGCTTCACAGCAACAGATTAGCAAACACATTACATATTAAACCATGTGCATGCACGTCCAGCTGTTTTCACACTTAAGCGCAATTCTCTAATCCATGGCTGCTCTTGGGGTCTCGGCAGGACTCCACTGAAGCTGCACGTATGTTTCAGACCTGGCTTAATGAGCTGTGGAAAGAGAGCTTAAGATTTAGTGTGTTTGTTTTATCATGATAAATGTAGCTGTTTTGTGGTAAATTTTAGCCGTGTCCTTCATGCTCTTCTTGAGCATGAAAAGGTTTTGCAATATAAAACAAATTTTAACTTTTACTATAAAGTGTGGCAGACCTCCGTTCATTGTTAGGGCCAAAAAAATAAATAAATATATATGTGTGTGTGTGTGTATATATATATATATATATATATATATATATATATATATATATATATGCTGCACTGTATAGCCTGTTCTGTATATAATTTAGAGTATCTCCCTAACACAGCAGGCATATTCATTTACTGGCAGACAACAACCTATGAGCTCATTCAGTCAGCCCATTCTATCTAACTGAAAAGCTCCTTAGAATATCCATATGACCAGGCATGCTTGAATTTTTTTACTGTATTTGCCACTACTACTTCCCTGAAGACTCTTCCCCATCACAGATTCATAAGTATTTACTTTGCCATGTTAGCTACATTCAGAATAAAAATAAGTTGTTTTAGTAACTCAATTCTACTAAATATACATTTCAGAATAAAACTGAAAGCATCCTATTTCAATACTGCAAATGTATTTAGTTGTTCGTGTTTTTGTAGTGCTTTCAGCTCTTAGACGTTTTACAACAAAGTTTGAAGGTTTATGGCACCTTGAGATAAAAGGGATGTTTCCTCTAAATACAATTTGCTCTTGTGAAAAGGTTAATTTACAGAAGTTGTGAGCACATTAGGAACACTAAACATGAATGTAATTGTCACAGAATAAAACTCAGCTGCAGTTGGATCTTGAGTTAGGTCTTGAACTTCTGATTGTTTAAAATGGCAGCTTCTGCTCTCCACTTGGAGGAGGGACTGACAAACCAGGCAAGTTCAAGAACTTTTTCAGATTGCTAATCTTATCTAAGAGGGATTTCACTCTTCTTTGGAAGTTGGGGGGTGACTGACTAGTAAGACTTTGGTTCAGTAAAGTGAGAAAGGGTCATGATGGCTCATGTACTGTCCTTGGGTGGGCCCAACAGGGGAGCTGCAAGCAGGTTACAATACAGCTTTTACTTCAGTATGGGGCTGAGTTAATTATTTTATGAGGCAGAGCCCTTAATGTCATCCCCAGCCTGCTTCCAAGCTCCATAATGAAAACTGGACACTTCCCCAGAAAAAAATATTAACTTTTAAAATATTAACATTTAATAGTTTGCCCAGCAAGCAAACATAGAAACTTGTAAATGCTCTACCATGGTTATTTAAAACATGATGGTTTAGCAGCACACGTTCAAGTAGCAAAAATACTTTTAAGTAATTCTCTGTATATAGTGAAAAATATTGTGGATGCTTCTCTGTCCTCTCCACGCCAAAATAAACGGTCATGCAGCATGGCTAAATCGTTTGAGATCAGACTTGTTGTCTTCCAATCCGTATATTATGATGGTTTTGTTTATATGCAGTTATTCTTTACTTCACTTCACTTATCAGGAGGTGTATCTTTGTAAACTAGTTAACTTTCCAGCATCCTGTTGAAATCACTGGAAGATTTAATAGTCACATTGGTGAAGATAGAAACTTAAATATATATCTAAATTTCCCTGTTTTTACCTTCTTCTAATCTAGCATCTGCTGCTTATGTCGGACACACATATTACATTGAGTTATTCTATACATATACAGATTTATATTATTTAAACATAAAATGTTTTCCACACCCCCAGAGCTGCTTACATAGGCACAGTGTACATACCAATAGAAACAATGCATTCAAATACGGATTTTAACTCTTTACTAACCTTCTAGCAAGCAGTAGCTAAATGCAGAAATCTACAGATCAGTGTCTGACTCCCATCTACTTCCTTCTATAGGCAGACTACACATCCCATGATTCCTTCCTGCACAAACTGCCATCATTGTTACATTGTATTAAAATGTACTAGCTGCGTGCGATTGACCAAAGCAAATTATGCGTGCGATTGACCAAAGCAAATTATGTATTTTATGCTAATTTTAGCAGGAATTTTCAGGGATTAACTCACAAAAGCAATTGCTTGCAAACTCAAGAGATTTAGCAAACATTAGGGTGAGTTTGTTAGTATTTATTTTGGTATTTTTTTCATGCAAAAAATGCTTTCATACGCTACCTCTATATTAGATGCTTTCATAATCCTAGGAAACTTTGATATGCCTTTAAGCTGTATTCAAAATCTTTTCCCACCTCTGGCAGATCAGCAGAAACCAAACTGTAGAGTCCACAGCAGCATAACTGCATATAGAAGGTTATAAATGTATTCTGTTTTTTATTATTTTTTTATATATATAAAAGTTTTGTTTACTTTTGAATGTGGTTCTTAACTCATTGGATAAAGAACCTGCTTTGTCTGTTACATGAATATGAATGGTGTCTAGTTTAGAAATCTTATTATAGATGTGTTTCTTCAATTATGCATAATTTCTAGAGCTATTGAAATGGTTGGCTATTTTTAAATAAAGAATAACAGAAATCTTTGTTAGCCACAACAGTGTGAGGAGGTAATCCTAAATCTTAAGTATAAAACAATATACCCCTATTCTGCCTTGCAATTAGATAACACGCTTCTGTATTGGGAGCTAATCACTGGGCGTATCTGTTCTTCCATGAGATTCTGTAAGAAGTACTTTTATGCGAATGGTGATGATCTAGAAAAGCAATTCTGTAATTAAACACCTGCAACTTAAATTATTGTTGTGTGTGTATAGAAAAGAGCCATGAACAGTTGTTGTTGTTACTTAATCAAGTGATATCAGTTGTTGTGTGAAGTGTTCTCTTTGCACTGGGCCTCTCGGATAAGGGAACCACTGAACTATAGTTGTGGTTGTTTTACTATATTGTAGTACTGAGTGACAGCTTGCTATAGAGGTTGTATTCATGTTAAACTTGCATGATAATTGTATGTATTGTTTTAGAAGTAGAAATGTTAAGCTATAATGTTTGACCTGGTGGTGTAATCAAATTATTGTTTGTAAAGTCAGATCTAAGAGGTTCTTTGTGGAACTAACACTCAACTACTTTTTTTTTCAAAGAAAAGTCACAGTTTACCATTGTAGGCTTCCGGTGGATATATGCAGATAACCAGGTACTAACCAGTCTCATCTTTTGCAACAGATCTGAGTAATTAGGTTTACTTGGCCGTCTGATCAAGTGATGTTAATTATGTTACCAAATATTATTGTTTAGTGGCACCACTGTTTACTTTTTGTTAATGTGTTTTGTTACCATTACATTTTTACTACCCATATGCTGTCCCTGTTCCATAAAGAGATTTTCTGTTTAAGACATAGGTGGCAGAAATATGTTCTTCTGCTGGTTTCTGCAATCTCCATGCTCTTTTGGGGCCGGTCTGATTTGATGGAAGGCTACTAAAATTCTGCTTTCTGCTCCAGCTGGTGAGGTGTGGAATGGATCCGTTTCTGACATCAATATACAGGGTTGAGTCACATTATTATGATCACCACCTACTATTTATGTCAGCAGCATGTAGCCAATGAAATAAGACATGTGTTATGAGCTGGCTTGGTGGATATATATAAGGTGACAAGTAGACATTCTGCAAACATATCAATCATCGCTATCATGAACTTGAAATGTATTCAACATTGAAAAGGGGATGGTCATTGACTTACGGGTCAAGGGTGGCAGTATTTCCGGTTTGTGAACTGTTCACGTGCTGCTGTGGTTAAAGTGTACCGTGACTGGACAGTTGGCACCATTGCGAATAAACTGCGTGGGAACTGCTGAGCACCACATGCCATTGATGTCAGAGGTGAACATTGGCTGAGAAAATGTGTGAGGGCCAACCGACACGCTACAGCTGAGCAACTCCTAGTTGCATATGGAGCGCCGAAGCAAACGGCTGGTCACTGCACACATGCTGACGAGAGTTTATCGTCAGAAATGGCTTCAATTTGCACAACAGTAACGAAATTGGGCCTCTTCTGGCAAAGCGTTGCCTTCTCTGATGAGTCAGATTTTCTGCTCCGTCGACTGGACGGACGTTGACGTGTCCGGCGTGAAACCTCAGGGAACAAACACTCTGCAACCACTGTTGGAAGCACACAAGATGGTGGTAGCAGTGTTCTGGTCTGGGGAATGTTTTCTTGGCATTTTCTGGGTCCACTCATACTCTGGAAGGAACATTTAAACTATTGGGTTATCTGTCCATCGGGGGGGGGGGGGGGGGGGGGTTGCGGTCTGGATTAACATGGACTGGTAATAGCATGAGGTGGTTAATATTGTCTGTTGTATGATTATGACTTATATATGTAATGTTAAGTATGAGAATCCCCATATCATGTTTAGTATCAAAATCACAGGTTTTCCCCAAGAATATAATAAAGCATAACTCCCGAATCCTCGGGGAATATGGGCTGACCTGAAGTTTGCCCGCAGAGGGAAGAGGCGAGGCCTTCTTACAGGGAAGAGGGTTAGGTAGACATTCAGTCTGGGAGGAAATAAGATTTGTAATAGTCCGCACTGGGCCCTTTGGCTCTTTGGCAAAGGGAACAGAGATGACACTAGTGTGCCAGATACCCAATTGTAAAATTGAGCATATCCTCAGACGTCCCCTGCAGAGTATAGAGAAAAGTCAAGGTAATTTTCTCGCCACCTTGTAGACTCTTCCCACTAGGGTGGAGAAAATAGGACTCAAGTTCAAAAGGCAGGAAGGAAAACATCTGATTAACCCCCAGGCTACTAGTTAATAATCCTGACAGGACTAATTTGGCCAGGTGAGAAGATTAATAAACATAATGCATTGTGGTTCAATGAAAGTTGTTCAATCAATGTGCATAATTTATTCTGCAACAGACTCTGCCTGAAACTCCGCCTCATATGACTGGGGGGTAGTATTGCTGCTCACCTGTTTTCCCTCACTTTCTGGGTATTGTGGAGGTGATATGCTAAACTGGGTTCATTCCTGCTAAGCAGAGATATTCCAAAGAACCCTATGACCTATGGGGTTGAGATTGAGCTAGAATCTTCCAGCGGGACAATGCAAAATGTCATATGGCCAGAATTGTCAGGGACCGGTTGGAGGAGCAGGACAAAGACTTCCAAGTACTTCCCTGGCCTCCAAATATGACTTAACAGTGTTTTAGCTATTTGCACCTTTGCAAGACTGAGTATTAATTGTAGAAAAAAAGGTATAGTGCTGTACTTTCTGTTCAAAATCTGTATTTTCTAACTAAACAAAGAGTAAATGTTAGTTACAATGTCCAGCAATCAGAGCTCTCTCTCTCTCTCTTTGTCTCTCATCATAAAGTATATACACTTTTTGTAAGTATTTATTAGTGTGTTTATGCTTTGCATCAGCAAACAGTGGAATGAAATGGTATGATTTTTCGTTTCTCGCCTCCTTTCTGCATTGCTTTGCAAAGTGGTTGAAAGTGTGATACTTCGAAAGTGAGCAGCATCGGAATGGTTTATCTTGTGAACTCCTTAAAAAATATTACAAGCTGGATTGGGAAGACCTAGTTTTGAACCAATAATTTCCTTCACTGAAGTTAAATGCCCTACCACTGAGCTATCCATGATTGAGTTAGTGTAAAAGCCCGGCGCAGCAGGTTCTAATGCCTTGGGTTTACAGGCTCATTATATACCGTATATAGCAGTTTCATAGAGAGATTCAAACATACAGCAGTCCCTTATTTTTAAATGCCTTGAACTGCATCAGTTCAGCATCAGGTTTTAAAAACAAGAACGGTTTCAATATGCTTTTCAACTCTCTATCAAAGGTGCAGAGGAAAAATTGCAAGATCAGTGGCCATTTAAAATCAAGCCATATTTATGAATTTCTTTTCTGTAAAACTGTAAAATTATACCTGATGTAAGGAGTGTGCAGGGAGGAGGAGGGAAATAGAGCAATAGATCAGGATATAATCTAAAGAACCCACTGTGACCTGGATTAGTTTTGTAGGTTATGGTTGCTGGATCTGATGTTATTGTGATTTGTTTTTCACTCCACTGTGGGAGGAGCAAAACGTTGTTCCTGTTTAGATCAGTGATTTTCGGACTAATTCTCTTCTAAGGCCAATTATAGCTCTTTTATTTTGTTTGGTTGCGCCATGTGGAAAGGGACATGTTTTTGCATTTCAGAGAACAAGTTCGAGTCTGCACTCTTGCCAAAATGTCTTAGAACAACCTTATTTTTTTTTTTTCACACTTTGACTCCAGCAATACATAATGTTTGGAGTGGGTTATGCAATGCCCAAAATGATTTTTGTTATGTACCTACACTTGCCTTTACTGTTAATAATAGTGTCCGAGTAGGTCCCATGAAATTGTAAGATTATTAAACTTCACCTAAGTCATTATAGTGAAACCCGTTTCAGCATTTTTGGGGGAAAAGAAGCAACTATAATTATTATTTTTAATGTCTCGATTCAGATCAGTGAAGAACACAGATATGCATGATGTTAAAATAGCATCTCAAGATGTGGACAGCAGATAATAAACCAAATCTATTTGAATTAATTACATGATTTAATGTGGTTCCCACCCCAAAAATGAATAAAAAAGCAGCGAGCTATGGATCAGAGACATTCCAAAATAAACTATTTAAAAGCTAGACGTAAACATCGGTGTGTTCTTTTTATTTCCTCTAAATTTCTAATGACCCATCTCTAGAAAATCAGTGGACTTTGCTTATTATGTTAACTAAGTTTTCCTCTTTGGTTTTAACAATTACTGTGAAAGGACCTTGGAATACAAAACACTTTTTCATCATTAAAAGAGCATGGCAGAACGTGTTTTTATTATATATTTTTTGTTGTTATTTGCAACTTGGAAGTTTACATTTGCTGAAAACTTCCAAGAAATATGTTTGTGCCCAATTTATAAACCTGTATGATACCTCTTTTAAAACGTATGACTCCTGCATCTAACACTGCTTATTATCTGGGAAGAAACTGTTGTGGCTCTTTAAGTGTCAAGCAGTTACATAAATGTACACTTTAAATGATTATGCCATAGCAAGAATTCCTGTTGTTGCAGTGAAGTGTCTACTCTTGGAAAACCTAGACGATCACAAGACTTAGGTCCACAGTTGTTTAATAGTCTTAATTATTTAGTTGATGGCATTATGTGTCTGTCCTTTTTAATTCAAAAGGTGAAGAAATGTTGTATAATTCTGATTGGCCAGGGGGAAATGAAGCTGTATCTTATAATACCAGTGTCTCTGCATGACAAGTGTTTACCTATCTTTGTCATGTCTAAGCGGCACCTTTCTATCTCCTCACGCCTTATGAAGTGCTGCGGTTTGTCGGCTATGACTGTAGTGGCCTTTTCTCTCTCGTTGGTGGCCTTTCATCTTGTCATTTGGGTCTGGGTGCAGGTGAGCAAAAAGCTGATATGGCACTGGTTGGCTGTGGGATAGAAACAAAGAAAGAGCAATATCTCTCATCTCACTAACTAGTTTGCTTTCTTAAAGCCATTATCAACCTGTTTGTATTTGAAGGACGACATATGCAGCCTCTGACTTGCTCCAAAATGCCCAACCAGTACATTTTGGTTAAAACTCTACAATCTCTGCGAAAGAAAGAAGTTCATTAGGAGTAAAAGTTGTAGATATAGAGTGCTGCTGTGGAAGAGAGGTATGGTCTCCCTGTCAGTGAATAAGATGGTGGCTGCTTGGCAAGTCTATACGGTCAGCCCCTTTCCTACCAAAGCTTGGCCATGTTGAAAGTCAGTGTTAGCTTACAGCAATCCTTTTAAACTAGGTAATTAAGTTTGTGTTCTTTTTTTTACTTAATAATGTTTTTCCACTGTTGCTTTGTTTACTCTTTTTAGTAAATACCTGTACAGAATGTGTAAACTGCAATTATTTATTTTTTTATTCCGAAAGCTTGACTCTCGATAAGGACTTAAACTGCTGGTATTTGTATGAGCATAACAAACGTAAAAGAGAAAAATGCATAAAATACGTAACGGCTTGTAAGGACGATACTGTATAAAACAGAGCGCAAATTATTTACTCCAGCCATATAGTACATGTACATTTTTTTTTTTAGTTTATAAAGCAGACAGATAAGCTAGAAACAAACCTTTTGGTGAACCAGACTCCTACATCTTGCTCTGAGTTCGGGGTTTATCTTCCTGTAATTTATACAGCATTTTCATGCCTGTGACATTCTTGTGGGGATACAGAAAGCCCCATGCTGCTAATGGACTGAAAGTAAATGAAATTAAATAAGCGAAGCAAAGCTCATCACCATTGTCTCCCCCCTGGGTAATTCAATTCCTGAGTGCGCTTGTGATGGGAGCGTGCTGCACGGTCTCTGTAATCCTGCTGCGGGCGGGAGACTTAACGTCTAAATAAAAGTTTTACTGCAGCATTTGTTATGCTCTTGCCAGCAGGGTCTGTATGCTGGTTTGGGGACACTAATGCAATATTCATATTTTCTCACATGTTGTGAATACCATATAACTGAATTCTGAATATTACATAAATATGCACCTCGGCTTAAATACCAGACTTGTATCTTAATTTTTATGCAGATGCTTTTTAACTATTTACTTCTGTTCTATGCTATATCTGGTGTAACTGACATGGCTTGTGGTCAATGGGCCATGTTCATGTGACTCTAATTTAACATATTGTCTTTGTAATTTTATGTTTAAATGCTAAGTGACAGCTGACAGTATGTCTAAACTATTATATCTCAATCTAGCTGCTCATTAATGATGTATTTTATCACCTTTTTTTTTTCTAGACTCTGAAGAAGAACAGAAAATGGAAAGAGTTTTAAAACAGGGTTATCTGGAGAAAAGAAACAGAGGTAACATGTCATTATTGCAGGTAAACATGAGGAGGCTATTTGTACCAAGTTACTATTGCTTCCTTCTAACTTCTGCCTGTCATAATAAGGACAGTGTTTCCAGTCTCTTGATCAGACATCACTTTTACTGTCTTTTATTATGTTCTGTGTTACCAGCCACTAGTTATAATATACAACTGGCTTAAATGTATATAGTTAAAATTGTGACTTTTGTTGTTTTATGTGGTGTAGAGTTTTCTATTATTGTTTAGCATAGTTTATTATTCAGTATGTTCTGTTAAACCTTCCGCAAATTATTTGTTTTCTCCCCGTGTGTGTGTGTGTGTATATGTGTATGTATGTGTTTGTGTAGGTATGTGCGTATGTATGTATTTGTGTGAGCATATATATATGTATGTGTGGGTGTGTGTGTGTGTATATGTATATGTATATATATATATATATATATATATATATATATATATATATATATATATATATATATATATATATATATATATATATATATATATATATATATATATATAAAAGTCTGCCGAGATTGGGATTGTGTATATGTACACTTGTTTGTATTGTCTCATAGTTGACTTGATACACAGACCTTTTTGTCCAGTCATTAATGTTGTTGTTGTGAATGTAGATTTAGTGTAACAAATTACTTATTTGTAAGGAAAAAATTGTGCCTGAGCATAACGATTCTAGATTCTCCACATTTTTGTTGATGTGTGCATGGCTAATGGTTTTTCATGCGTTATTTTTAATGTCTTGTGACTTTCTGTGGCATGTTTTTGTCTGTGTATCTTCAGTTGTCTGATGATGTCACATGTGTTTGTCCTGCCTGTTCTGTGTTCTGTTTGTGTTAAGTGTGTTTGTATGGCATGTTTAGATAGATTGTGTCTATCCTTTATATCATCGTCATATTGGGTTTCCCTTGCTTCTTGATATTGCATGTTGCTTTGTATGATATGTTTAGATTGTGTCTCTCCTATTGTCAGTTAATGTCATGAAGTTGATCATTCCATATTCAGATAAGGTTTGTACTAATGTCATTCTCAGTTGGATGTTTATCTAGTCTATCTAATGTCTGTTGATACCACACGTTTACATTTGGTGTTTGCTGCAATTTCATTATTTTAGATCACAGTTTCTTTGGGTCTGAATGGCAGAAAAGATGGTGTGTGCTTACTAAGAGAAGCTTCTGTTACTATTCAAGTGACAAAGGTAGGTTTGAGAAAACCTTGTCATTGCATTTATATTGCGTGTAATATATTAAATAATATACATAAGAACAGAGGATGTAAAAAATGTTGTTGCTGCTATTTCTGCTCTATAGAGATGGGTATTCTGTATGTTGCTATTGCCATACTTTTAGGACTAACAAACTGATCTGTTGTAGGGAAGCAGCCAAAAGGGGGATTTCTTATAGATGAATATACAGCCCTGTTGGTTTCTAACATCAGAAAAGATTCCCGAAGGGATGCTTGCTTTGAGTTGGTTTCACCAGACAAACGCAGCTACCAGGTAAAATCCAGCTTCTCCAGAAAATGTTATGTTTCTAGTGTTGTGTTAATTGTAAATTTACATCTGTTCTTTCTTGTCTTAAAGTTTACTGCTGCCAGTCCAATGGAGGCCCGAGACTGGGTGGAACAAATACAGTTCTTGGTAAAGGGTGAGTATAATGATGACCATAATCAAAGAAAATGTCTAAGAGCTTGAATATTTATTTTTTTTTGGGGATGAATGTACTGAATATGGAGATTATTAACATTAGTCAGTATAGATTACTGTGTAATAGCAAATCAAGACCAGGTCTCATATAATTGTCCTTGTCAGATATCATGTCACCCAATATTCCATTTGAGGATGATGAGGAGCCCTATGATGATGTTGATAGTTCAGATTCCTCTGTGATGGTACTTCGTCCACCTCCACTTGATGTGGAGAACAGCCTCCAGGATGATGACATCTATGAAGAGCTTCCAGGTAAGAGTTTGTCCATCCTAGCCACAGGTTTGTGTCCTTCACATATGTGCCTTTTCTTCCCAGCTAGAGGCTTTTCTGGTTCCCCACCTTCTTTGTTTTATTATGCTAATGTGCATACAGTCTCTGCTGAGGCCTCTTCTTGTGTCCCGACCAAAAAAAAAAACATTATTTCCTCAGCAAGTCATCGTCGTTAATGAAGTTTTACAAAAACAGACACAACCGAGGAAAAATAAAATTTCACAGGTGATAAATTTTTCCAATTTCCCTGGCAGAATTGGATCAGATTGTTAAATTAAGAGTGAAGGTGTCTGTTATACAGCAAGGAGCGGTGATGGGTAATTTTATAGAGTGGAAAATTGAATCAAATTGCTACATTAAAACCCAACTCCTGCGAGATTTTTCTGTAGTGCCGTCCACTTTGTCACTGTTCAGAGTCCGTGCACAGCTGTGCCGCAGGCTCCTCTTTTCTGCACTGTTGGTCCTTCTGCCCACAGCCAGCTCCTGTTTTCTACCCCAACTAACAAATCAGCTGGAAGCAGTGGACGAAGAAAGGGATGAGGGGAACAGGAGAAGAAGTAAACCACATGCAAGATTATCTGCACTGACCAGCCCTGGATGAATAGGGATATCCAACTGATTTAAAGATTGCAGGGTCATTTAGAATTTCAGTATACTATTTGGTGATTAAATGTTTTTTAGGTGTAATTAGTAGGTTAGAAGAGAAAGTGGTACGTAAATAAGGATGATCAGTAAAAGTAAAAAATAAAAGTGATAAAAAATAGTTATACTGATGAATTTGTTAGAAGGTTTGGTCAGTGAATGGGTAATAGAGACTGACCGGCAAATGGTTATGAAGGGTGCAGGGATAATAAAGATACAGAGAATAAAATGTCATTAAAGAAAAAGTGCTAAATGTTAAATAGTGGCTGTTCAACTCTGATCTGTACGTGGTTCTTACCGACTGTCCAGTGAATGAGTTGTATTGTCTCTCATACTGTACTTGGATATTGACTAGTAAATGACTGGGTCAGTAAATTTGTATTAGGAACAAGTCGGATAAATGGGTATGTTTAGATACAGGAGATTGGTTAATAGAAACTAACAGGTAAAAACCTGTTAAAACCAGTTTTGGCCATTGAAGAGGTATTAGGGCAACTGAATACATATTAAAGGACTGATGCAGTGTTTATACAGTAGGGTTTAATTTGTTTATTTAGTTTCTAATTAGCAATAAATCAGTGTTTGTTTAAGGGGAATCAATCCAGCTTTTAAAACTTTCAAGTTGAAGTTTTAGTATTTTATACATCATTACATATGCAACCTTCCACCTCCTGTCACATATCCAAGGGTTAGGATAAGATCTGCCCAGGGATCCTGTCCTTTGTATGTTGTCTGGATAACGATCTTTATCTACCTACTTCCCTGCAGTTGATATTGTAGGCGACCTACACTGACCAGAAGAATTAATTAGGTATGATGGCCTTTGATCGGGGGACTAGGTGCTGTGGCCTCTGATCGGGGGACTAGGTGCTGTGGCCTCTGATCGGGGGACTAGGTGCTGTGGCCTCTGATCGGGGGACTAGGTGCTGTGACCTCTGATCGGGGGACTAGGTGCTGTGGCCTCTGATCGGGGGACTAGGTGCTGTGGCCTCTGATCGGGGGACTAGGTGCTGTGGCCTCTGATCGGGGGACTAGGTGCTGTGGCCTCTGATCGGGGGACTAGGTGCTGTGGCCTCTGATCGGGGGACTAGGTGCTGTGGCCTCTGATTGGGGGACTAGGTGCTGTGGCCTCTGATCGGGGGGACTAGGTGCTGTGGCCTCTGATCGGGGGACTAGGTGCTGTGGCCTCTGATCGGGGGACTAGGTGCTGTGGCCTCTGATCGGGGGACTAGGTGCTGTGGCCTCTGATCGGGGGACTAGGTGCTGTGGCCTCTGATCGGGGGACTAGGTGCTGTGGCCTCTGATCGGGGGACTAGGTGCTGTGGCCTCTGATCGGGGGACTAGGTGCTGTGGCCTCTGATCGGGGGACTAGGTGCTGTGGCCTCTGATCGGGGGACTAGGTGCTGTGGCCTCTGATCGGGGGACTAGGTGCTGTGACCTCTGATCGGGGGACTAGGTGCTGTGGCCTCTGATCGGGGGACTAGGTGCTGTGGCCTCTGATCGGGGGACTAGGTGCTGTGGCCTCTGATCGGGGGACTAGGTGCTGTGGCCTCTGATCGGGGGACTAGGTGCTGTGGCCTCTGATTGGGGGACTAGGTGCTGTGGCCTCTGATCGGGGGACTAGGTGCTGTGGCCTCTGATCGGGGGACTAGGTGCTGTGGCCTCTGATTGGGGGACTAGGTGCTGTGGCCTCTGATCGGGGGACTAGGTACTGTGGCCTATGGAAAGAAACAGGTTGTAATGGACTTTGACAAGCAAGTGAATATTTAGGACCTTTATCAATGAATTGGTAAAAGTGCCTCTGCTTGATGATGACTATGTGACTAGCTGAATTATTGTTAGAGATAAACATGGTATTGGTATTAGGCACCAGCAAGTGAATGACTATTGGGAGCTAATGAGTGACATACTTCTACTGATTGACTTGACAATGGGTATCAGTGACATGTTACAAACTGACCAATAACCACTTGTTTGGTGCTGTTAAGCGGTCATTTGTTTGCTTCATGTAGTGCATGTTTTTTGAACATTGAGTGTATTTGTTCATCTAAGAAGTAGAATGCTGTGTTACAGCTGGGTCCATCTCCATATTCTGCATTATAGATTCATCATCAATCAAGTACTGAGGTCTGACTAACACTCATAGATTACACACATATGTAAAGATATGTTGATCATCCAATTCCCACAGTGATCTCAAGCATTGCAGACAGAGACAGACGTAATAGAAGACTGATTCCTTCTATACTAATCTAACAGGCCTGACCTCTCCGTACACAAGACCTTTCTAGCCCTCCTACCGTCTTGAGAGGAGTTGGAATACAGCTAGAAGACTGTGAAGCAATTAATGGCAATAAATGTGGATGAGCACAGAGACTGTCTGCGATTACAGCAGGAAAAAAAAACCCTTCTCTCCGGAGAGACTTCCCGTAAGGCAGCAAGAAAGTGAGACGGATCACTCTAGAGCCCTGTGGGAGATGCACAGCAGGGCTGGGATATTCTTACTGACTTGCTGAATGTGGAGGGGCAGTATCACTTAGCACAGTGCCGGGAAGACACTCTCCACAAGCCTCACCTTTGTTGTACTGACCACTGGGAAACAAGCAGGTAGCGCTAAGAAAATGAAACTATATGTCACATATAAAGAATAAAAAGTCATTTCATATTAGTACTTCCACCTTTTATCCCTTGTATTAGACATTAACGTTTAAATGTTATTAATGTCACGTAGGGCAATAAGACAATATTATTTTAGAAACAATATTATCATCATTCAATAATTTCAATAATTATGTGGGAAACATTAAACTTTTTACAGAAAAAACGTGTACTAAAGTTGGAGAGACCTAAGAATAGGGGTCTCAAGGAGAACCTATTAAAAGTTATTTGTGAGGCTGAAGCACATAGGCTAAGGCAAAATATATATATTGAATTAGTGCACATTACTTTGAATGGTGCCCCAGTCTGTAAAATCACCCATGCCGCACCTTCTTAGACCCATTAAATATGGCACAAAGAAAGGAATAACGATTGGTTAGTCAAAAAAGTAATTGACCAATAACAATTATTTTGCACTTTACTCCACCTTTGCACTCTTAATTAAGAACACAGATCAGTGTTTCTGGGGTCAGCTGTAATTTTGGTGGAGAAAAAGAAGTAAAAATATGGCTTCTCAACTGAGGAAAGACTTAGACCCATTGCTGTCAGCTAGATAGTCCTTGGCTCAGGAGTAACTGTTTAGAAAAAGGGAACTTACACAAAGATTAGTAGATATGAATTGGAGGAAAGATGTAGTCAAAATTTACAGAGAAAACCTGTTATTGAATATTTATTGTTTGCTTGATGAATCTGTCACTTCTACTCATTGGCTGAGGGGTTAGTGGGTAGTTTTAATACTCGCATGTAGGGTAGATTTGGTTTAAGTAAATGTTAATACCTGGACTGGTGGTGAGTCCCACCCTACTTATGGAAGTACATTGTAGAGGAATCTCTCACTTTACACTGGGCTCTCACTGTGGGGCTGCTAAAGGAAAATCACATTGATTGAGGCATTTCTATGGGAAGGTAAATGTAAATGGTTTAGTTACAGCTTCCAAGCCCCCCTCTCACACACACACACACATTAGGATTGAGCAAGATTGCCAGAAACTTTCTTATTGATAGTAATGCAGCTGCCCAATACTGCATATAATGGGCAAGCAAGTGATGTCTGCATTTAATTTATTTTTATGTTTCTGAAACATTTTCTTCTTGTTATCTCTACTAGTTTATCAAGCAGACTGACGGGCTAGGTGTAGTTAGTAAACTACCCACTTGATATGAGCTCATTTCAAGGGTTAAATTAAGGCAAGGATTTAGGTTGTAGGCCTCAATCTTGTGTGCCAGAGTGGCACAAGAGGATGGTTTGTCCCACCATTCATTCCCATTTGTATATAAAAAAAGAGAAGGCCCAATGTAATAATAAAAGGTCAAGGTATATTAATAATTGTTAATAAAGATTACCTATGGGTGTATTGATACATTTGTAGAATGATATTGTGGTGGTATTGTGTCTGGTGGCTCGTTTGCGTAGAGGTTTCTTTGAGGCAGCACCTTTCACATGCCAGGAGAGGCGGTGGAGAAAGGGTGCTCGCCATTGTATTGGTTTTGTCAGAATAATGGTAAGGTGTTTATTATTTACTAGCCTGACAAAATGTGTGTTTATTTTTAAATTATTATTATTATTATTATAAAGTCTGTGGCCTTTATGCACAAATCTGAGGCTTATGATATTTTCTAAGGGCACAAAATGAAGGGATTTTGCACTATGCTTAAGAATTATGGTAAGGTCCTTATGTCGTTTGAATACAGAATTGCAGTATATTTTTAAAGGAATACAATTACAGCCTCTAATTTATTATTATTATATGCAGTTATCTTTTTTAAGGGACAGCGACTGGTTTCCTTGTTTGTACAGATTTTTTAGAAGGGATGGATGTAAAAAAAAATCCATTCGCTTCTATTGAAACCACTTTCGCAATATAATGCAAACTTATGTTAGCAGAAACTGGAACATTATCTTAATCCATGGTCCCCACCATGATTGCAGTCTAGATAAACTAACAAATAAATGGCTGCTACTTAAAGCATAATTGCAGACGATGTCATTATGTAAAAGCAGTATTTTTTTAATTTTTCAAAAACTAGTCCTTATTTCCAATTTGCTTGAGTGACGTTTCAATGTGGTAGAGGGTCTTGCTGGAATAACCTTTTAAAGGCATTTATTTGTACGGTGCATGCAAGTCCGCTTTTATTTTGGCAAATCCTGCTGAGACATCTGTTACTTCTTGGTGTGGCTGTTTTGGTTGCAACATGTTATTGGGCACGTTGTAAACCTCTGTCTTTGGATTCTGACAGACCTAGCTCTGGAATTAAAGGATCCTCCAGTAGGTCTGCTCTTAGTTGAGTTGACCTCTTGCAAGGACCTGCTAAAGAAGTTAGGAGGAGAGGAGAGCATGATTGCACTCAGTGCTTGTTAGCAGGATGCCATGCAATCCATGCAGTCATGTGACTTTGGAGAAGGAAGCATTAAGAAATCTCTCACAGCGGCAGAGAGATCATGTTCCAGACAGACTGGTACAAGAGCGGATGTTTGTGTTGGAGAGAGAGCACTGGGACCTGAAGGTTCCTGCAGTGCCATTTACATCAGACCAGGAAAACAAGCAGACATTCATTTAGAACAGCCGTTGCTGAATTCTTTATTAGATCCTCTGCATAAGAGTTATGTTTTCCAAATTGCGCTGCACAGTTGGTGTCCTTCAGAAATCTCTCCCGTCACCAGAATGGTGGGGACTGCTGTTTGTGTCTTTGATAGCACATGCCCCCTGTGTATAAGACAAGTTTGCTGGGTCCTGCTGAAAGTTGTTTGTGTGGCAATATCAAGAAACCACTGTATGTTTTCTTAAGTGTTATTCTGTGATCCACCTTGTTGTGTGTCTTCTTTGATTGCTCATTGTGAATCTACAGTTAGTGCTCCTAGACATGTTATTCAAATGCATTTTTTTTCTCGAGACAGAACATTTATGCAATTCTATAATAAGAGAAACTACCCTGAAATAAGACAACAGGTCGTGCTTACCTTTCTCTGCATAACCAATACATTTGCATTCTTGTGTTTTACAAATGCAAAAAGCAAGTGAAGCCACTTTCAATAATTTATCTTCAAATCAATGAGAATGAGTTTTTCGTCTGGCAGGAGCAAAGCTTCACTATCGAGTTTGATTTATTTAGGAGAGATCTTCCTCTCTAATGGGGGCAGAGCCGCCGATGCGCTGACCCTCCAACTTGGGACCCAATTTGTAACAAAGAGCTGACCTAATTCACATTGATTGTCGTTGGCTAGCAGAGACAGCAAGACCCCAGGCATTATAACTGAAATGGGCTGTCGTCCAGAAAGGAATTTTCCTATAGAGCATTACATTCTGAGTTTGTCCCTTAAGCTACCTACCATACTCATAACTGCAAAACTGCACAATGCCCAGTAGCACTGTATCATCACCATTATTCATTACCACTATAAGCCAAAAAATATGTTTGAATAAGTTCTAGGGTCTGATGTTAGTATATAAGTTACTGTTATAAGGTCCTCATAGGCAAGTTGATATGGGTAAATTCTGACTCGTTTGATAGGGACCTGGTCCTGGTAGAAGGAATGCTAGGCTAACTTTTGTTAGATGCATTAGCATGGGTCTAGGCTTGTCATACCAAACATCCCATTAGGCAGACTAGGCAGCTATCTAGGAGTGCATGCTTGCAAGGGGTACCATGTTCTTGCACTGAAAGATGCCTCTGTACACCACTGAAGGTTTGTTGGTTTTTCAATCAGAGTTTCTGTCAGAAAGTCTTTCTGCCTTGGGTTGGAAATAGCAAAGCTTCTCTCTGACTGAATATAGTTTGCTGCCAATCTGCACAATACGATGGGAGTTGTATCTCCTGAAAAACAGACAAATAGAACCGTTCCATGGGAATCTGGCATCACTCTAAAGTCAGCCTATCAGCCTGTACTGAGGAAAGTCATAGGACATTCACAGCTATATCTGAGGAGCAGCTTTGATTGTGCATGACAAGTGCTGTACCAGGCACAAGAAAGATTGAGACTATTCAAAATAGACCTATAGAGTTAATAAGACATATACATTTTTTACATTTGTTTTCTATGTTTATGTTGTTACTTGCTAGGATTTGAAACTTTGGCATAATATATGTAAGATAATTATGATTTAAATACGTACTGCTAAAGATGAATTGATATGAAGAATTACACATTTTGTATGTTTTAAAATGTTTAATAATAAAAAAATTAAAAAAACACATATACGTGGTATGTATTTAGCTTTAACCCCCTCTCTGCCAGCGTAAACAGAATAGCTTTTAGCCATCTGGTATTGAAATGATGATATGAAAGAGATAAATTAGTGAATTATTAATTATTCTACTATAGTGCAAGGCTCCTAAACATTGTAATGCTAACTCCTAAATAGTTTTTTTTTCGCTCAAAAGTATTAATTATGTATAAAAATTACCCTGAATTTGTGCGCTGGACTTTGGGAATATAAACCCCCAGTCCCTTTCCCTGGGCTACGCCCATTCAATCAGACCCTCCCTCACATACCCCTTTGTTTAACAATCTCACTTATTTTGGAAAAGCTGTATCATTTTAAGTCATGTCTGACATACATATTGCACTCAACAGATAACATGTACTCCAGGATATCATCATAATATTTATATCTTATATATTTACATAGTAATTGAGGTTGAGAAAATACTTTAGTCCATCAAGTTCAACTTTTTAGATATTTCTGATCTGCAATATGCGGATTAGTTGTTAATTGATCCAGAGGAAGGCAAACAGAAAAAAAAAGCCCTGGCAATCGGACTCCTCCCTGAATCAAGAACAGTGAAAATAGTGTTTTAGTACATATTTCATCTCCACATTATTAGGTTATAATGATAATGCAGCTCAACAGAGTTGGCAGTCTCCAGTCCCCCCCCTCACTATCATCAGGGTTTTTAATCTTATTCTTACTAGAGCACAGGTGTGTAATATTGATCAGTAGCTAAGCCACAGATTAACTCATCTGTGCTCAAAGAATATGAGATAAGGGTATGAATAAGTGCAATATGGCATGGAAGTGGAGTAGGCCACGTATAGTTAGCCAAACTCTTCTGTACTATTTGGAATCTGTTGGCAAGTGATCACAGGTGAATAGAGGCTAATGTCTTGGGTAGACTAAATAGGGGTGGTTAGGGGAGTATCTAGAGAGTAGATTAGAAGAGAAGTTTATGGCTTTGTAGGTAATTGCCAGGATTTTGAACTTAATTCTAGTGGGTATGGGAAGCCGAGTGAGGATGAAAAATGGCTGGTTAGTGTGAGCCTAGCAGATGCATATAAGATAAGTTGGTGTGGGATGAGTCTTGTAATGAGTGAGTTGCAGTAGTCTGTATGGGAGATACGTTAATAGTGTGGTAAGGTATTTGTCCTTTTACAGGTTGGTGTCTGTATGTAATAGATCAGGTGCCATACCACAGTAAGTGGAATATATGGGTCTTGTTTGTCTTACGGCATGACATTAAAAGGTATCTGTTTATGGCTGATAATTTTCTTTTCCTTTCAGATGAAGAGATAACAGAGGAATCAGAAGATTTGAAAGGAACAAATTGCCAGATAATAGCAGGTATTTATACTCATACCCCTAATTTGATATACAGTATGACTAAAAAGCCTGTGTTTTTCAAAACATAGAATTTTACTAAAATGTATTTCAGAGTCTTCAATTTCTGTGAGAGAGACAATGTGAGTAGCAAAATAGTGTATCGTATTTACTCATATGATTTATGAAGGTCTCCATGAATTGGTGTGTGTAATAGCTTCATAAATGCTTACACTGCAGTCATTGGCAGAGCATGGTCAGGCTTCCTGCTATTCCCACTTTCTGGCTCAGGGCAGCCATGTGTTTCCTGACAGAACCCCAGAGTGTTGGCCACCTCCTAACCACCTCTTTGTACTTTCCATTTCTGTTCAGGAAGAGGCCAGAGAGTAGCCTGGAAATGTGTGCAGCCCTGGGCTCAGTCACACAGCACCGGGTCATTGCAGGATAGCTGCTTCCTGATGGCTAGCCACTGCCAAAAACACCGGGGGGAAAATGGTGGAAACTGAGGAATAAATCCATGATATTGAGTTGAAAATGAAAGCAAACTGAGATTATTGAGATAGACGCACGTGAAGAGTGTAAAAAAAAAAAAACTATGAGAGGGAATGGGGAAAAGATATGGAAAAAGTTACAGCAAAATAGAAATATGTAGTAGAATGGAGAGTGTTCAAATCAAAGGGAAGGAGGGGGGGAATAAGAGCAAACAAAAGACAGATCTGTGAAAGAGAGCTCTAAAAGGAGAGAACACCCGAAAAGTGACTGGGTGATCATCTTGTGATGAAAAGAGCTAAGAAAGCTACTGTACAGGCAAGAGGGTGGAATGATAGGAGGGAGAGGTCTTTATTAGAAGGAAAAAAAAGAGTATCTTAGTAGCAAGAAAAATGTAAACATAGCCATGGGATCAGGAGTGATCAAAATAAAGTGTAAGGCAGTGTTTCTCAACTCCAGTCCTCAGGGCCCACCAACAGGTCACAGTTTAGGTATATCCCTGCTTGAGCACAGGTAAGATAATCTGAGGCTCTGCAGGTGGTTAAACAGAATTACTGCACCCCTGATTAGCTCACCTGTGCTCAAGCAAGGATATACCTAAACTGTGACCTGTTGGTGGGCCCTGAAGACTGGAGTTGAGAAACACTGGTGTAAGGGAATGAGAGGGAGTCTTAGAGCAGTGTCTGTCAACCATTTTTTGATGTGTGGACCAGCTAGTTACTTTCCAAATCTTATGGTTGTTTTAGAGATCCTGAACATATTAAGCAGGTTATATTATAAATAGCACAGTATTTTTTTTCTCTAATTTTGCAATGTATGGAGTAAACATTACCTGCAGAAACTTTAACCAATAATCTGTAAATAATTATGGCTAATGGTAGTGGTATGTTTACATTTCTCATTCCTTTTTGCTCCTGAGGACCACAGTAAAAGGTCCCATAGATCTTCATTGGACCATAACATGGACCACTAGCTAAGTCAAGGAGGAAGAGGGATTACTATCAAAATTATTGTTTATAAAGTGCTGACTTTTAGCACAATGCTAAAAACATAAACATTTTGACAATAACAGAACTAAGAGATCAGAACCGGTGGGGGTGGGGGGAATACACAGCAATATTATGCAGAAAGCAATGCAGGACAAGAGGGTACAGAGCATCGCATAAGGGGAGGGGGTGGGGGGGGGAGACAAGGAATTGATAGTCTCATTATGCAAGGAGCAGTGGAATTACAGGACATGGATAGTGTATTTACAGGGCAAGGGTTCACAAACATCAGTAAGGAATGGGCAATACAGGAGCTGGATGCAGAGGATTACTATGCAAGGTACAGGGGCAATATATGGCTCAGATTCAGAGCATCACAAAGTAAGAGACAGGGCCAATACAGGCCATGTATACAGAGTATTGCTATGTAAGAGACCGTGACAATAACAGGGTATGAATGAAAAGCATCACTAGATTATTATCCTTTATTTGTAACTCGAACATATTCAGTAGCGATATACAAGAGTTAATTACAAGGCAAAAATAATATTAACATATTGCAAAAGAATGGAGGGCCTTGCCTTTGAGCTTAAAATAAAACATATATAGTTCTTTTTGCCGAAGATTTAAAACTCACACATTTACTTTTGACAATCTTACACTATATAAGAAGCAGAAGCAATATAGGGCTTGGAAACAAAGTATCACTGTTTAACCAGCAGGGGCAATGTAGGACATGAATACAACGATCACTGTGTATGGGGGCAAGGGCATTACAAGTCATAGATACAGAGTAACACTGTGGAGAAATACAGGACATTGATACAACTGACTGTGTAAGGGGCAGGTGCAATACAGAGATTGGATATAGTCTTAAACATAGAAATATAGATTTGATTGCAGATAAGGAACACAAAAGCCCATCTATTCTGCCTGTTCTGTTGACCTAAATGTTTAGCTTAAGTGAGCATCAGGATAGCCTTATGCTTATGCCAGTCGGGCTTAAATTCCTTAACTGTGTTTGACTCTACCACCTCTACTTATATTTCTAAATGTTACACATTCCAACTCCAAATCATGACCTATTGTTATCACATTCCTATTTTTACATTTTCCTCTTACTTTTTGTTAAATCCATTGATATACAGTGGATATAAAAAGTCTACACACCCCTGTTAAAATGTCAGGTTTCTGTGCTGTAAAAAATGAGACAAAGATAAATAATTTCAGAACTTATTCCACCTTTAATGTGACCTATAAACTGTACAACTCAATTGAAAAACAAACTGAAATCTTTTAGGTAGAAGGAAGAAAAAATATAAAAATAAAATAATATGGTTGCATAAGTATGCACACCCTTAAACTAATACTTTGTTGAAGCACCTTTTGATTTTATTACAGCACTCAGTCTTTTTGGGTATGAGTCTATCAGCATGGCACATTTTGACTTGTCGTCTTTTCATCAATTTTGGATGGAGCTCCAGTTCTTGGTAATGTCACGGTTGTGCCATATTTTCTCCACTTGATGACTGTCTTCACTGTGTTCCATGGTATATCTAATGCCTTGGAAATTCTTTTGTACCCTTCTCCTGACTGATACCTTTTAACAATGAGATCCCTCTGATGCTTTGGAAGCTCTCTGTGGACCATGGCTTTTGCTGTGGGATGCGTCTAAGAAAATTTCAGGAAAGACCAACTAGAGCAGCTGAACATTATTTGGGGTCAATCAGAGGCACTTTAAATGATGGCAGATGTATGCTGACTCCTATTTAACACGATTTGGAATGTGATTGCTTAATTCTGAACACAGCTACACCCCCAGTTATAAGAGGGTGTGCAGACATATGCAATCACATTATTTTCCTTTTTTAATTTTCTTCCCTCCACCTAAAAGATTTCAGTTTGTTTTTCAATTGAGTTGTACAGTTTATAAGTCACATTAAAAGGTGGAAAAAGTTCTGAAATGATTTATCTTTGTCTAATTTTTCTACAGCACAGAAACCTGACATTTTAACAGGGGTGTGTAGACTTTTTATATCCACTGTATTTGAAGATTGCTGCTGTATCTCCCCTTTCCATTCTGCCCTCTATGCTATACATATTCAGATCATGAAGTCTTTCCTTATAACAATTGACTTTTGATCAGGCACCATTTTAATCTCCCTTCTAATTTGTTAATATCCTTTTGAAAATACACTATCCAGACTTGGACACAGTCTATTAGACTAAAGTGGACACGGATTTGCCTTATATAGAGACAATCAGTAAATTTTGGTCATAGCCCCCACCTGTAGTAGGAAAAATTACAAAATAAAAACTGTAAAAAAGAATTTAAAAAAATTAAAAGTTCAAATAAGTGTGAGATTACAAGAATCCTTGTGGTGGGATACCAAGCAGAGTACTGTTTCCTGAATTTAGAAATAGCCAAATTGACTAATTCCAGGAGCAGGTGGGTGAGGAGGTCCCTGGCATTGTTGCTCTGGGACACTGGGTGCACAAACCGAAAACTGTTGGAAGGTGCAACAAAACTGCAGGAGGATGGCCCTTAAGATTGACAAGAAGGGCTGCAGTCTGGCTAAGTGCACCATGAAGCACTGTCCAACTCATGCCCCTAGTTGGTTGTGGAACCAAAGTGGGGAACTTTCCAACATGACTGGCCTATAAAAGAGCCAATCAGAAGGTACTTTGTATTTCTCGACCTGGTGGAAGAAAAATACATGTTAACTCTTAAATAGAAATGTAAGTTGCAAAATAAATTAGAATCAAATTAGGAGCATCCTCCCACTGGACAAAGCCAGGATGTTCTCTGTCCAGATATGGGTGCATACTGGAGACAGACCGTAACACACTCGCACACACTCTCTATTATGACAACTGTGTGGAGCACGGACAATGGCTAGATGGTGTGGTAGTGAGGCAATGTTGGAGGTTGGCATGGATATCTGGAGCAATGTATCCGGCAGTTGCTGAAGAGTGCATGGTGGAGGATCCATAGAGCGATCAAGGTGGTCCAACAGGTACTCAGTGCGGTTCAAGTCTGGGAAATTTGTAGGCCAGGGAAGACCTTGGAATGCACTCCCGGACAATTCTGGTTGTATATGTTGCATTGTCCTGCTGGAAGATACCCTCCGCTACCGGGAAGACAGTTAATATGTGTGGGTGTTCATGATCTGCAAGGGTGGATAGATAACCCAATTGGATAAGAGTGCCTTCCAGAGGTATGAGTGGATCCAGACAATGCCAAGAAAATATTCCTCAGACCAGAACGCTGCCGCCACCAGCTTGTGTTCTTCCAACAATGGTTGTTTTCGGAGGTTTCGTGCCTGACACGCCAACGTCCGTCCAGTTGATGGAGCAGAAAACGTGACTCATCAGAGAAGGCAACCCTTTGACAATCAGAAGAGGTCCAATTTCTGTACTTTCATGCAAATTGAAGCCGTTTCTGACAATAAACTCTTACAGCATGAGCACTGCAGTGCATTTGGCATTTGAAGGGAGAACAATAAAAGACCCTAATCCTCCTTTCCTAGGCTCTAAATATTTGCATTACTTGGGTGCAGCTGATCTCCAAATGTTAATTTGTTTTCTAGAGGTAAGTATATATACATTTTCATTCTTAGTAATTTGTAAATAAATAAATCAGTGAGTACTTAGAATAATAGAGCCGGCAGCAACAAAGGCTAGTGGCGGCGCAGCACTACTAGAACGTAATACAATTGTTCCCTTGCGGGTTGCCTACCGTGATGCCTGCTCATAGCACTGTTTTTCAGAAGTGTTGCAGACACTGGCTTTTATATATAAGAAAACTAGCCACTTGCCCGTCAAAAATTACTGCAAAAAAAGTGAAGCCTCGCAATGCTGTTTGCACCACACTGTGAGCCTCCCTCCCCCCCCTCTACTTTACGGGCGTTGGATATGCGCCCTCTCTCTCCTCCTCTCTCTACCTCCCCTGTGTCTCTCTACCTCCCCTGTGTCTCTCTACCTCCCCTGTGTCTCTTTCCCTCCCCTGTGTCTCTTTCCCTCCCCTGTGTCTCTTTCCCTCCCCTGTGTCTCTTTCCTCCCTTGTGTCTGTTCCTCCCTCTCCCTCCCCTGTGTCTCTTCCCCCGTCTTCCTTCCCCTGTGTTTCCTTCCCCTGTGTCTTCTTCCCCGTCTCCTTCCCCTGTGTCTTCTTCCCCGTCTCCCTCCCCTGTGTCTCCTTCCCCTGTGTCTTCTTCCCCCATCTCCCTCCCCTGTGTTTCTCCTTTGCCTCTCTCTCCCTCCCCTGTGTCTCATTTGCCGCTCTCTCCTTCCCCGTGTCTCTTCCACCCCCTCTCGCTCCCCTGTGTCTCCTTTGCCCCTCTATCCCTCCCCTGTGTCTCTTCCACCCCCTCCCCTGTGTCTCTTTCCCCCCTCTCCCTCCCCTGTGTCTCCTTCCCCCTCCCCTGTGTCTCTTTCCCCCCTCTCCATCTCCTGTGTCTCCTTTCTCCCCCATCTTCCTCCTCTGTGCCTCCTTTCTCTCCCCCATCTCCCTCTCCTTCGTCTCCTCCTCTCCTCCACTGTGTCTCTTCCACCCTCTTTCCCTCCCCTGTGTCTCTTTACACCCTATGCTTCCCCTGTGTCTCCTTCCCCCATCTCCCTCCCTGTGTCTCCTTTCCTCCTCCCATGTGTCTCTTTCCCCCTCCTCTTTGTCTCCTTTCTCCCCCATCTCCCTCCCCTGTGTTTCCTTTCTCCCCCATCTCCCTCTCCGGTGTCTCCTTTCTCCCCCATTTCCCTCTCCGGTGTCTCCTTTCTCCCCCATCTCCCTCCCCTGTGTGTCCTTTCTTTCCCTCCTGATGCCGCGCATGCGCAACTCACAACTTGCAAGTTATATAGTTGTACTAATTGCAAGTTTGTTGTAACTTTTAACAGCGTTACCGATAAACTCGCAATTACCGCTATTATATGTGATTGTGTGTTTGTAAAATTTAATGTAGTCTTTAAATTTTTTTAAAAAAAAGCTTCTTTTATGTATACACTTCTCTGCCTTTCTGCAAATAAAAGTCTTCTATCTGGAAACCTACTGGACAGATAAAGTGTACACTACAGGTAAACCAAGGCCAGTTAGGAAAAAAAATAAGAAAAAAAGAAAGAAGTATAAAAGAAAGAAAATAAAGAATGTATTGAGTTATACATTTCAATTAATGTTCTATCAATTAAAGTGTTTCTTTTTCAATTAATACATTTTGATGTGTAGATAATTTCCCAACGAAATTGACTCATACCATCAGGTGCTGCTTTTAAATATATATTCCCTCTATCCATTTAATCTGGCGTCTTATTGTCCTCCCACCCACCAGGGACCACTCTCCAACTCAAAACCCGGGTGAGTTGTGGAACCAAAGTGGAGAACTGGACACAGTATGCTATGTGATTATCTAGGTATCTATAAAGTGTCATTAGTACTTCTTTTTTTCTTCTAGTTCCTCTGCCAATACATCCAAGCATCATACTTGCTTTTTCTGTGACTTTATTGCATGGTCTGCGTACTTTTAAATATTGCAATATAATAACTCCCTTTCCTCAAGATTTGCTATCATCAATTTATCATTATGTAACTATTCTATTTTTCGGCTTTTATGCTTCGTTTTGCATTTATCAGTGTTATGTGAATCTTAGATCTTTGACCATTAATGCCGTGCATTGTTCATGTCTATGATGATACTACCAATTAGCCTGTTTGGACATAAACATATTATACCCTGGTTACAGGCTTTGAGGTCACTTTTTTCTTAGAAGTATCATTAATCATGTTATTGAACTGAGTCCGTAAGTATATGCCATCCTTCCAGGGTCCAGTTTGCTCTTTACCTTCTGTAAATGTTTAAGCCTGTTTTTATCCTGTTCCTTCCAGCAGGAAGGCTAAAAAAATAATTTGTTCTAATAATGGATTAAATAAAGTCAAAGAGGGAGTTAGGATCTCAACTGGAGGTGAGAAGATTCTAGTTAAAGCACTGACCTACTAATTTAGAGCCATAGCGGTAGATAAAGGGAACTGCCTTCCAATAGAAATGGGAGGGACAGATATAGTAAAGGAGTTGGGATTGTATTGGTTATGCATAAGACTATTCTGAGGATTAATTAAGCCAAATCTTTGGGGAATAAACATGGGCAGACTGGATGGACTTGTTTTCATCAAATGTTTCCATGTTAATGTATGAACATCTTTTTTTTTTTCTTTTTAAATTGCTTTCTGTAATGAACATTCTTCACAGTTGCATACAATTCTGGAATATTTTATTTCCCCTTAGGTGGACTTGTTTGTAATTATGAGAATTATTACCAGGGACTTTGGAACTGCAAGCGTGACAATAATGATGAGCTGTCATTTCAACGAGGGGACCTGATCCACATTCTGAGCAAGGTAAAACCAGGACAAATCTTAGTTATTGCATAATTATCATTAGAGGGCAGAGGTGTAAGGCAAGACAGTATGACAGAGGAAAGGAGCAAATAAGGCCTGTTCTGTTAGCACGGAGTAGAGTGACATATTGCAAGGAAGGCTTATTCAGTTAATTCTGGGTCGAGACACAAGGCGCACAGAAGGACTGTTTACTCTGTTTTGAGTAGAAAGGTAAAGTGCAGTTAAAGCATGTTCAGTTAGCTGTATGTAGAGAGACAAGGCGCAATGAAGATGTGTGAGAGGGACAAGGTGGAACTTATTTTTTTACTTGGCTCTGAGCAGCGAGACAACATGCAAGTCCGGCTTGTTGTCCCAGCTTTGGAGGGAAAATGTAAAAAAGGTCTGTATTCCCTATTCTGAGCAGGAAAACATTGTCACTCAGCTCTGTGTAGGGAGACATGGTGCAGGAAAAGCCTTAGTGCTTGGCTGCATCTTAATATCCTTTTCAATCTTACCCCATTTAATTTCACAAGCAGATTCTCATGAACGTTACAGATTTAATTTGCCGTCCACATTCCTTGTCTATGAAATGGGATCCTGTATAAAGATTCCATCTGCCACAAATTGGACCCTGCACTGCTGCCTGCCCTCCTACTGATGCCCAGCTGTGGTAGTGGGAGTTAATGTTCATTTTCAGGTGAGGGGCTCTTGAGCAGATGCATTGGGGGTCCTCTGGAGTTGTCAGCTGGCAGTGCTGGTTATTACCATGCTCCTCTGGCTCCTAATCCCTTCTCCCTATGGTGGAGGGTTTGTGTTAATTACTGGAATTCTGCAGCATTTCCTGTTTTAATTGTATTTAGCTGGATGTGGCAGTGTCTCCATAAAAACAGAAAAGTTAATTTCCTTGGTTGCTATAAATAAAATATATTTGTAAGTAGGGGTGCAGAAGGTGTTTGCTGCCCTCTGGTGGTCTTGTGATTTCATGCCAGTTTCCCACGTTCCAACTAATTTGTACCCTCTATCATGTTATGTAGAAGGGTTGATTTGTGTTATGGAAGAGGTGTAGGATTTGAAGTATGGCTCCCCTACTGTGCACTGGTTCTCGGAGGCTGCGTGTGTGGTGACTCAGGAGGCTGAGCTGGGACATTTGACCCCATTTATTAGCCTCAAGAGGTGCTATTGAGTTAAGAGGACTCAGGGTCAGCTGGAAGGCAGCGGTCACACGCCGGTCACATTCAGCAGGTCATTCCTTTTCTGAGACAGAAAGCAATCATCTAGAACAAGTACTGGCAGCCTTATTCCTGCCAGGTAATTCTTATAAATGAAGAGACACCAAGCAAGATCAGGAAGTGGGGTGGGGGCGGGGGTTGAGCCAAGGCAGAGAAACGTGCTGTGCAGCCAGAGGACAGAACCCAGCCAGATACTAAATGTATTATGAAATCCTGATCTGCAAAAACCTACTAAGCACATAGCAAGGTGATTGGTGCTGACAATTATGTTCTTCCTTGTGCCACCCTCTTATAGTCTGTTCCTCTCTGCACATCAGTCTAATGCTGCCCACTCCTCAACTTTTCTGCTCTCTCCCCACACTTAACCGCTGTCCAGCATACTGCCAGCACTCTTCCCTTTAACACTTTAAAGGGATGTTATACATTTCTGTCAGTTATGCCGCCCTCTGCCCCATACAGCATTCTGCGTTTGATACTATGTCACACTCCTTTCTGCATTGTGTTGCTCTCCACATATTTTGTCATTGTCTTCTCCTTAAGTGCATGCATATATATATGGCTCCAGTACTACTCATTATAAATTAAAGGTTGAAAGTTTAATTCCTTTCGCTTCTTGCAACATGAATAATAAACAGAGGCTACAAATGTGTCAGAAAACCAAACCTAGCAATACTGGGTTACATTGAAAAGATGAAAGTTTTCTCCCTGGTTCATAGAGACCTCTAGAATTTGTGTGTTGTGCTGTGGAGCATATTCACTAAAGTGTGACCAGATCTCTCCGAAGGGGAAATAAAAACTGCAAAGTCTCACCTCACTTGTGAGAAATGTCTTAAGTGAATATAGCCCATCATCTCCAGGTTTGGGTATATGGCGCACCCCCATCATAGAATTCTTGTTAGTGATGTCTCTCTAAGCTGCTTTTCTACTGGTTTGCTGCACTGCTTCTCTGTTTTTAATATTATTATGGATTCAATGTTTTATTATATTTGTCACACTCCTGACCAACGCCATATGCCACCTAAATGCATTTGAATCTTATACCTAACTCTATTGTCAGCCCTGTTTTAAAATATAATCATAAAACCAGTCTGCTTTTCCAGATTATCCCATTAATTAAAATAGTAAATAGCATTTGTCCTTGGATAAATCCATGATATTCCTCATATGAATGTGCTTACTTTACTACCAGTCTCTGCATCCTATCCATCAACCACAATTTCCAGTGTACCACTTTGTAGACCAGCTCCAAACATTGTCGCATGATACCAACCTTCTATCATTTAAGTGGTACGTTGTCCAATTCTTTACTAAATCAAAGTTCTATGAAATAACACACACACTCATACTGTTCCCCTCTATGGGAATGTATTTATTTTACACATAAATTGATTAATCTTGGCTAGATACACAAATTAGAAAGGTAGTTTGTTCCTTTTTTGTTCCATTTATTTTGAGAAAATTGTGTGCTTTTGTCGCCTTTCAATAATGCCTTATAATGTACTTGCAAATGATTCTCATTGATACAAGCTTTTGTGAAATGCACGTAATCATGCACTTCTGTATTTATGTCTGTTGGTTCTGATCATTTTTGAGAACAGACTAAATGTAATTTCTATAGTGCTGACTAAGAGATTACTAGGAAACATCCCAAGGCTACCCTAAAATAATATACAATACTATATCCATGTTTAAATCCCCCAGTGGGCGAACATACAGGCAAGAAATCAGTTGCTTTTATTAAAGAAAATACGTTACTAAACTCCCTCCAGCTCTGGTTACTGTCAGCTGTAAGTATATAAATCAGCAATTAAAGCTGGTCATTCCAATTATCTTTGCAAAGAATCTATTGTAACATAATAACAATTTAATAGTGAATAGATAACTGAGCCTGCCAATTCTGTATTTCCTACACAGCAGCAGTTGTGTTACAATCTGACATATGTTTTTTAAGGAAGTAACATTTCATGTTTGTCCCCAGAGAAAAAGGACCTAAAGTCTCAACTATCAGTGGAAAGCTCAGCTCACTCCTGATATCAGTTACACAGTTTAGGGGCCCTTTTAAAATTATAAAGGGACTTACAAATATAGAAGCTGATATTATGTTTTGTGCTTCCTTGATTATTTTTTTTAGCATTAAAACTCATTTGAAGTTTAGAAAAACTAAATAGAACAAAAATATTAAAATAAATGGTACTATATTTACACATAATTATTGAGATAATGAAGCATTGATAAATGTCTTCAAATCAGAACATAGGGTTGCTAGCAGCCACATTTTACAGCTGTGAACAGAGACCGCAACCAGATCTCTACCTTCAATTCTGTGGGTACAAAGCTGATAGTCCGCTAAAGCAGTTGAATTGTGCAGACCCTCTAGACATGGTAGACACCTCTAGACATGGTAGCCACCAGTTACTACAGATGTATGTGCCAAATCAGATAAGGAAAATATCAACCTCTTCCTTGCTGAAGTATTTGAGAGAGTCACCTTTTCACTGTTCCTTTAACCCTTCCTATATGAGTTTTGCAAAACATAATTATTTTTTTATCACATCTATTATTTGTTTACACTGTTACCAATAAAGCTGTTTCTTCTTTGTTTTGTAAATATTTTCATAGATGAGTCTGCCCAGTTCTCGAACAGGTGGTATAATTGGTGGTATTGATATTTATGAAAAGTAAAGTTTTGAAAGTTACATAGTTACATAGGCCCTCATTCAATTGCGATTTGGCCAATTGAATAA